>RDEW01000058.1:6032-201917 GCA_011109175.1 Dicyema japonicum | reverse complement strand
GTATTCGTAGTAAAATGACGATGCTCCTTATATAGTCAATTCTCCCACCATCGTTCACAACTGTTTGAACATATTCCTCTTCATTGAGAGTAATCGTGTGTGAGTAAAGCTAGTAGTTTATGTCCTTACATGATTAATTAGAATAATGCATACGCCGTTCTGCATAAATCTGAGAAAAACCGTCCGTTCTTTATCACCTATCAAAGTCGATTACTTCTGTAATCGTTTTTTAAGTAAAATTATTCTTTAGAGACAATAGTACAGCTGTGTAATTCAGTTGTCCAACCAGGATAATAATTAAATCATAATAAATTTGAATTAATTAACACGAATTTTATATCCCAGAAAAATGAACCATTAAGTTAGTTAAATGTTTAATTGAACTCCTCAAATTCCAAGTACATTATACTTGTTTTTAATGGCACTGCAGATTATTAGACTGAAATATTCACTTGTCGGCCTGCTGTTTCCTCTAAATATATTATTTTCTAACATATACATTTTATTATCTTTGAGATATAATCCTCTATTAGTTATTGCTTCATATCTATACTAAATATAATATCATACGCCTCTGGATTATCGAATGAATTGATGCAAACGATAACACTATATTATTATTAAAAATACTCATTAAAAATAATAAATTTAGAAGTAATTTTAAAAATTTGAATTACACTTATTCCTCGAGGAAAGATCTACATTAATAACAAAAAAACTACATTTCTAAAAGCATTGATAAATTTTCCGCAAATTCGATCGATATGAATTTGAGAGAAATACAGTTATTAAAATTTCTATAAATTTAAAAAAATAAGTAACATGTCCTTAATGGTAGGTGGGAATGTTTGGTTGTCTACAGTTTTTAAACTTTCATCATAATAACACATCGACTATGAATATATAATAATAATTACAAAGCATCTAACTTCATTCCCAATAATGAAAAGATGACATCAGGTTCAAATTCAATATTTTGAACAATTAATGCAGCTACATAAAATTCAGGTAGGCCAGTTATCGAATATGTACAATTAATCCAATATCTTAATAATTTATATTTAATACAGAGCTCTATTTATTATTAATTCGTTTTTGCATAAATTCTGTGATGTCAAAATATCGAATGACAAGTTTAACACGAGAAAAGTGAACATCTATATGATTAAATACCGAAATAATGAATATACGATAACCACAAGAAATAAAAATTACTACATGAAATACAGTCGTCATAATTAATTATAATTTTATTAAATAAAGTGTTGGATTAAAAAAATAAAATTAAAAAATAATTTAATTAAATTCACACAATTTACATGGTTTTCCGATTTGTTTAATAATTTTACCATAAAATTTAATAAAATTGTCTAAAATGTCTAATAACTTTGCCTTAATGTTTAGTAACTTTATCAAAATACTTAAAATTGTGTCAAAAAGTTTAATACATTTTGAATAATGTTTAATTACAGGTCAATTTGCGCGAAAATAAAATTTTAAGTGAATCTGAAGATAGGCTACACACATTGACACTTCAGAAGTTGACTCACAATAACCAATCCTCTTGTTGTCTATCTGGAAGCTGCTCTTCGTAATCTGGGATCTAAAAATTGTCCTACTTTTATCTAGGAACTAAGATATGCGGATGACCTGGTTTTTTTAGAAGAATGATGATAGCTAATTCTTTATTAGACAAGAGTACTGCAGGGTAAATGAAATTATTTTTTTCAGACAAGAGTACTGCAAGGTAATTTAATTGGTCTAATTTTGGAGGATTAGACGTGAAATTAACACAAAGCAGTATGAAGTAGTTAGCCTGAGTATGATAAGAGAATCTTTTGCCTTTTTAGAATTAAATAGATGATATTGTTCCAAGTAACGAATGACCAACATTCGCTCTCTCGAATTGATTTTATATGAAATATTAAAAAATCGAATAAGGTAATCAATTAATGACAAAATATTTTTTTGTGCGATTTTGGCTACATATTGATCTATCAGGACTAAAAGATTTTCAACCTCGGATGATCTTTTTACTTGAAAGTAAAAATAGGTCATATTTCTCTTGACCGTAAAATTAGGTCAACCGTTAAAGTAATTTTAAATATACATTTGATGACTATAGATGCTATTAGTATTCTTAATATTATTCGCAACCAAATGTGGATGCAAGGTTTAGGTTTATTCTGACTTTACCACTTCTCTTATTTCTGGATCTGTGGACGATTAGAAGTAGATTTTCTGAATGATCTAATTGACCGAATAAATCTGAAATCACATTAAGATATGTTTTTGAAAAATAAAGAGTTCCTTGAGATTAATATGATACTGGAGATCTTCTTCTAGACGACTATAAATTAATCAACAAATGCTTGGTTGAATGTTTATCAATGTGGTAAAATTGGAAACGTTCTGACGACGAGGCAGTGAGAATCTCTACCTTGCTCCGTTTTGACCTTAATTTTGTGTTAATGAAAATGCTTCTGTGGACGCTGAATCGATGGGTATCAGTCTTTAAGCTGATTTATGGCTGGTCCCCGAAATGAAATAACAACTTGACTTTAAAAAATGTTTCTTTCTTTGCGATGGCAACACCCCGAAGGGATAACGATACTCCCATTCGCTAATGGTCGAAACATTGCTGCGGCGTTCACATGTTAAAAAATACTCTCCAACAAATTTGGCTGGAATCCAGTTTATGACACCGAGGATCATAAAACTAGACTTGTTCCACAAAGTTCAGCTGTAAAAAAACAGGAACTACTTGGCCCACGAGAAATCTTGAAATGCTTTATTTAAGAGATGTAGCACTATGCCTATCAGTTTAGAATTACTGGAATCCAGAAGGAAGCTTTTCGGACACGTGCTGAGGATTGAATTAACATCCCCACCTAACAAATCTATGGAAATATACTATGTTAGTCAAGAAGGCTGCTATCGTCGAAGACCAAATACAACAATGCCAACAGTTTTACAAAAAAAAAACCTCTTTAAAATTAAAAGAAATTTAAAAACTGCGACGACCTTGAGACTATGGTCCACATAGATGGTGGCAACTCTGAAATAATGATTATATGTTGTGTTGTTTATTAAGTCGTGTCCTTGGAGATCGCATGAACGAGTTTCCTCAACTCTCCCCGATCCGTTGCAATTTGGAGTAGCCTTGATATAAGAATTCCCGTAACCTCCTCCACCGTGATAGCTACCAAGTCTTTGGTCGGCCAGGTCTTCTCTTCCGAGTGATATTGCTCAGCATAATGGTTCTTTCAAGGGAATCAGAGCGGACAACATGCCCAAAAAACGCCATTCTGTGTTTTACGATTCTTCCTTCTAGCGAAATGTCCGTTTCCACCCGTTTGAGTACATCAATGTTTGTTAATTTAAAAGTCCAATGGATTCTTAGTAACCTCCTCCAGTACTACAGCTCAAAAGCATCAATTTTTCGTCTATCCACCTTTTTCAGTATCCATGATTCTGCGCGGAATAGGAAAACCGGTAACACGATTACATTAACCAGTCTGCATTCGGTCCTTAAGCAAATATCTTTGCTTTTCCAAATTCTATTCATTCTCTGGAAGGTGTCTCGTCCCATGGCAATTCGCCTCTTGATTTCCAAACCTCCGTCATTATTCCGATTAATTAGACATCCCAGAAAAACAACATTATCTCAAATCTCTTGTTTCTTATTCCCAATTTTTTAGTTCCATTATTAGCAGTAGTCATAATTTTGGTCTTCTTGATATTTAGCAATAAACCAAAGACGACGCTCTATTCTCTGAATCTTAGAATCAACTCCCTGAGGCCATCCTCTGTTTCAGCCAGTAAGGTTGCATCGTCAGCATAGCGCAAATTATTGATGTTGCTTCATCCAATTTTAATCCCTTTTTTGATACAGTATCCAATTTAGTCATGATCATTTCGCCATAAATATTGAATAGGATAGGAGATAATAAGCATCCTTGTTTTACTCCTTTACCAATTTTGAACCAATAGTTATCTCAATACACTGTTCTAAGAGTAGCTTCTTGATCTTTATAAAGAGATTTGATAAGCAATATCAGATGGGTATCGAATCCAATTTCTTTTAAAGCGGACCACAGCTTGTCATGTATAACGGAATCTAAAGCTTTCCGATAGTCAATGAAGCACATGTATACACTCTTTTGGAATTCATGGACTTTCTCCATAATTCACCGGACATTTGCTATATGGTCACGTGTGCCTTGTCCCTTTCTGAATCCTGCTTGGACATCCGGTAGAATCAATTCGGCATTTGGCATTAGACGATGTTGTATTATCTTTAGAAGTATTTTGCTGACGTGGGGAATTAAGGCTATTGTACGATAGTTTGAACAGTCCTTGCTATCCCCTTTTTTTGGTATTTGAATAATTATAGATTTTTTCCACTCGCGTGGCCAAATACCAGTATTCCAAATTTTTTTGACATAGACTAATGATAGCTGTCACCGGTATAGCCTTCAACAATTCGCTTGAGATGTTGTCAATCCCCGGTGCTTTGTTCCTCGTTAAATGCCGTGCAGACCACACGCATTCCTCCTCAAGAATTTTATGCTCCTCACCCAACGTTGCTTCATCAACATATATGGGTGGGCACACAGTTTCTGAATATAGCCGTTCCGTATATTCTCTCCAACGATTTCGGATGTTCTGTTGGCTTAGGAATTCTACACCATCCTGTCGTTGATTTTGCCCATCATTTTCGTAAAGGGGGTTCGTAATCTTTTTAGTTGTAAATGCGCATTCATAATGTGACCTCTCTTATAGTCATCTTCCAGGTACAGTTTCCTCAAAGTCCTGAACAAGTTCATCTCTTTGTTCAGCATTCAACATAACATCCAAATCTTCTTCTGCTTCACACATTGCCTACAGTTTTGAAAACAGAAAACCTCTACCTGTTGGTCTCCAGTAACTGTCTCAGAAGATGAAATTGTATTAGATTCTGATTCTGTTTTATCATTGAATAGGTAGACTTTGAGTAAAGCCCGAAGTATAAATGTTTTCTCAATCAATTAAAATCTCAACCAGGATCCTCTTCTCATCAGCTCTTCTCAGAATATTCTCCTCAACAGTTCGTTCACTCACCAATTTATATTATAAAACCACTTAACCTGTAAATATGGACATCCTTTGTCTGACCAATTCTGTGACATCTATCCTGTGCCTGCATGTCCATCTTTGTATTCCAATCACTGTCATAAAATATTACGGTATCGGCTCCAGTCAAATTGACACCAATTCCCCCAGCCGAATGGATAAAATAAATACGAATATTCTACTGACACTGTTAAATAAATCCACTAAATTCTACGCCACACATAATATAAATACCTGTCTTTCATCAATTTTAATATTCCCATCCAGTCGAAAGTACCGAAATCCATGGTAAGTTAGAAACTGTTCTAAAATGTCGAGCATTCTATTCATCTGAGTAAAAATTAGAGCTCTGTGTTCACCTGCCTTCAAAGTCCTCAATAATTTTTCTAGTGTTTGGAGTTTTCCTGGAATAAACAATTGAAATAATCACAATCGTATTGAATAAGCCGTTTGTCCGGAAACGTAACAGCAGCTCTACTGGAAATAAAATGGACATCCAAAAAATAACGATTCATATCATTTTCAAAGATAACGTTATACATATCATTCACAGATTCCGTTCGTTGTCTAAACATTCTAAGCTCTACAGGCCTAGACTTTGCTCGATTCACAACAAAAACAACCTAAACATAAGGTATAATGTCAACATCATTAAACAAACATGAGATTGATTGTTTTACAATATTCCAAAAAGTATTGGTAGTCGAAAAATAAAATTCTGTAGTGTTTAAATCATCTATTTATTGCAGATAATTAATTGATTTCCCACTTATTCCAACATTTAAGGAATAGATAACATCCTTGCCGTACAAAGGCTTAAATATTTTGAGATTGTGTTTTATATTATTGTAACTATTCAATCTCTCCAATTTCTGATGATTCCACAATTTACGTCTTTCTTGTGCAATTGATACCTTAAATAAAATGATTATCATACATTTGGTGAATCTGACCAGGGTATCGTAGTTTTTAACTCTAACAAAAATACAATCCCACGTTTTTGGCGCCTTTCGGTTGTATTTACTATAAAATTACAATAAAAGTTACTTTGTTAAGCCTTTTTACGTAACCGGAATGTGGTCCTAATAAATATTACAAGTAAATTAACCAGATTCCCAACATTATCAGCCATCTGTTTGCTGGAGAAATTGAGTCAATTTCGAAAATCAAATTCCCCTTAACTTTTAAATCTCCAAGAAAATGAATATCTCCAGCATTGTAATTCTCCATATCTATCAGATTAGAAACCTCCGAATATGTCAGTTTTCTAATCAATAAAACAATAAATTAAATATGTTTTTGTACAAGTCAACCAACTAATTCAACCCTATGTTTTGATATTCCCTAAGTTGTTGTCGTAGAAGAAGAGGATATTGCACAGTAACCTATAATCTCAACACCACCACTACTTCAGTCGTTGTTAAAGAAAATCCAGTAGGTTTTAATGCATCAGCAAAATTTGTGATTGTTTAAATTTCACTTTCTTTCTCTGAAATAACTTTTGAGTTTGGCTGTTCTGCTGACTTTGACGATTATTTAGATGTTATTTCTGAAATAAATTAGTTTTTACTCTTTTTAGAACTTATCTTTGATTTTTGTGGTTCTTCGAGAGATTGAACAGATTCAGTATTAACTAATTTGGCAAGACCCATCCCTCAGACAAAACAGATGAGTATTGATTCACAAGCAAATTTAGATGATAATTAATGGTTTTTTTTAAAAACAGCTTCTTGGCTGGTAGAGAGATGCTTCGTAATTTTGTCAATATTTATCCAAAAGATTTTAATTGACTTGGCCACATCCGATGGAAGTTTCTTGACTCTTGCTAACTCTGCCTTGTCATCCTTTCCTTATTCAAAATCGTCACAGAGTGCTTTATGCATGCTTTAGAAAACCTGTGGATTATTATTAATATAATTACTTTTCTAGCCGCCACAACCTTCCAGTGTTTCTCCTAATTGATATCATTAGACATCCATCGCATCTCACCCAAAAGCCAGTCCCAATGACTCTTGTTTTAGCTTACTTCGCGTATTTTCGGAATCTGTTTAATAATCCAAAAGCCCTGATGTTTTAATTCATCCACTCTGTTTATAATTTTTATTTCCTAAGATAAATTAGATTATGTACATGGGCTGCTTGTTCCGCTATGGTCTAGTTCTTATACTTGCTAAGTATCATATTCTCAATCCGATCAAAATTAGATCCTTTCAAGTATATCATAAATCTACCTTCTTTTTCGTTGGAGATTGGACTTTGTGTCTTAAAAATGAAAAAATATCCAAAACCTGAAAAGAGTTCTCTAGACAAGAGAAGTCGTCTTCTAAATTCCAGTGAGAAAAAAGATCGTTTAGGTCTTTTTTCTATACTGAAGGAATAAATTTATTATATTTTGGTTGTAGTTTTGCTTAGCTGTCTCAAAATCCTTGAAAAAACATTTCCGATAATTCGCAAACGTTAAGAAAATCATTTTCAGTCGTTTTTTTGCGACTTCCTTTCTCTTTTTGGGAGTAACTTCACGTGACACTGATCGTCAGACATTTCACTACAAAATGAATATTTTTAAAGACAAAAAATATAATAATTTTAAAAATTAATAAATTAATATTTAATTTTAAAATATATTAAAATTATTTTTTCGGATTTTTGAGTAGTTGATTAATTAACTATGTTAAGGAAATGCACTCAAAACGCCAATTCTTCTCTCTAATATCTTTCTTCCTTTCGATAGGCGATCTAATACGGTTCAACGGGGTCAGTTATCTGCTTCCAATATAAACAAATGTATTCTTCAATATGCTTGCTCCATAACGGCAAAGTTTATCGACTGACTTGCAGGACTAAAAAGAGATCCTAGAATGACACGTTCGTTCTTCCAGCACATTGGGATCGCTTGCAGGCTATGATTGCTTTTATATATTATGATAATTAACATTTATCTCTTCAATATTAAAGTCAGTTTTTTCAAGATTTAAAATTTAGAAAAGATCATTTTTAGCAAATCGCATATATGTCTTCAAATTAATAGAGTCCTCGTCGAAATATATAGCGAGAATAGCCATGTGTCTCTGATAATTATAGGGAATCAGATTCAGAGAAATTTAGAAGCCCAAATTAACAAAAAATTAAAAATTATTTAATAATAATAATATCGAGTAAATTAACTAATTAAGCATATTTTGATCCAGATTGTTGGTAATCCCTCTTCTTCTCTTAGATAAAGAGTGTGCCATAACCTCCCTGTTACTCCCCATCTCTACATCAGATTCAGTCAAAATATCTCCGTTAGTGTACAGTGGGCTGTCCTTATGGCATGCCAGTTCTAAAAGTTGGGAGGTAGTAGAGGCGTACTCTTCATCGTATACCTTCATCCCATGCTTATGTTCAATGAGCATACTTTCGAGCGTTCTCTTCAGTACAACCGATTTGATGTAAGTCCTCGTTGATTCTTCTGCTAATGGTTCAGCCCCGTGTTGAACAACATCATGCTCTTCCATGATTTTCCAGACCTGGTTGTAGGTTTCTACAAATAGTCTAGTATTAAAGTTCTCTTTCTCCTCATATAAGGTGAGTAACTTTAAAAAAAGTTTCCACGTGTGCTGTACTCAGCAAAATTTTGGAAGCTCATATATCCCATCTCTTTCGCAATTGCGAGAGTCATTCGGGCGTCATTTTCCCTAGTATTTCCCATGTAAGTGTGGGTAATTTCTGTGAAAAGATAGCAGGCTGATCCTGCGAATGATCATATGCTTATCTTACAGATTAAGCCATGCAAGTGTAAGTTCATGCTCTCTAATGAGCGAAACCGCGAACGGCTCATTAAATCGGACATAACTTACTTGATAATGTCAAACGACGGTAAATAACTGTTGTAAATCTAGAGCTAATACATGCGTAAAGCTTATTAAAACGAAATTATTAGAATTAGTTGACTCTAGATAATTTTGCTGATCACCGGATATCCGGTGACATATCAATTAGATGTCCGCCCCATCAATTGTTGACAGTGAGGTAGTGGCTTACCGTGGTTACAACGGGTAACGGGGAATCAGGGTTCGATTCCGGAGAGGAGCATGAGAAATGGCTGCCAGATCTATGGATTGCAGCAAGTGCGAAAATTATCCACTTTTGGCATAAAGTGATGGTGATGATAGATAACGTATCTGGGCATTTGTCCAGAGATTGTAATGAAATAATCGTAAAAGCTTTAATGAAGGCAATCGAAGGGCAAGGTGCCAGCAGCCGCGGCAATTCCAGTTCCAATAGTGTATACTAAAGTTGCTGCAGTTGAAAAGCTCGTAGTTGGATCTCGGTTTGCTTGTGTGTAATACATGCAAGTTGTGTGTAATACCTTGAACAAAATAGAGTGCTTAGGGCAAGCATTCTGCTTGAATATCTCAGCATGGAATAATAGAATAAGACTTTTCTATTGGTTACAGTAGCAAAGTAATGATTAACAGAGACAGACGGGGCATCCGTATTGCACCGCTAGAGGTGAAATTCGTAGATCGGTGCAGGACGATCTACAGTGAAAGCATTTCCCAAGGATGTTTTCATTAATCAAGAACGACAGTTGGAGTATCCAAGTCGATTAGATCTCGTCGTAGTTCCAACTATAAACGATGCTAACTAGCACTCCGCTGATAAGTATTTGTACATTAGCGGGTTGCTTCCGGGAAACCAAAGTCTTTGGGCTCTGGGGAAGTATGGTTGCAAAGCTGAAACTTAAAGGAATTGACGAAAGGGCACCACCAGGAGTGGAGCCTGTAGCTCAATTTGACTCAACACAAAAAACTCACCCGGGCCGAACACAGTAAGGATTGACAGACTGATATCTTTTTCTTGATACTGTGGTGGTGGAGCATGACCGTTGTTGTTTGGTAGAGTGATATGTTTGATTAATTCTGATAACGAACCAGACTCAAAAATACTTATTAGTTTTTCGATTCTAGACGTTCGACATCTTAGATGTATCAGTGTTTTAAACACTTGCAAGTGAGCAATAACAGGTCTGTAACTGCCCTTAGACGTTCGGGGCTGCACGCGCGCTACAAGAAAGCAGTGCGAGTCTTGCTTGGCAAAGCAAGCTAAACCTTAAAATTTCCTCGTGACAGGAATCGAGGTTTTTAATTTTTCCTCTTGCACAAGGAATTCCTAGTAATCGCAGGTCATTAGCCTGCAATGATTACGTCCCTGCCCTTTGTACACATCGCCCGTCGCTACTACCGATGAATGATTTGGTGAGGTAGTTGGATTGTGCCCTTTAAAGGGTGCGAGTAGATACCCGAGCCTACTCATTTAAAGGAAGTAAAAGTCATAATTTATAGTAAACATAGTAGCTTAATCGACTATTTTGTGTTTTATCATTAGCTGTTTAATTCTACATTACGAACATACCCCACTCCATAACTCTAACTCATGCTAATGAGATGGAATTCCAGACTTAAAGCAACTGGTAGAGATTAGTTTAACTAGTACAATTCTATTTCATATTGTAAGAGAACAGTTTCGCTTTTTTAGACCCAAACCGCCGATTAGGATGGGAGTCAATGGTGATCCCATTTTCTAAAAATTTAGAAATTATCCTCAAATGGTCGACCGGCAAACTGTCTTTGGGAACAGCTTTTAAGAATATGCACATTCGATCTCTGTATCTTTTTTCATAGTTATCTGTGTTTCTAAACATGAACAGGAATGTTATGAATGGTCTTTTTGGTTTGTTGAAAAAAAGATACAAAGCATTTCGTTGAACTGAGTCTGTTTTTTTGGTCTTCGAAGAAAATAGGGAAAGTCTCTAGGCAGATCTCAATTATAGTGTTGTACCTCTTCTCATTTCGCAAAACATCATCGTTAATACATGCCACTTGTGGATTTAACTGAATGGATGTTCAGGTTGTTAAGCTACTTAAAGACAGAACCCCATTTGAAGACGGAAATCAGGCTTTCCGGTAAGTGATGAACCGTTGGAGAAGCAAGGGATTTTATTCAAGTCAAAAGTCCGTCTGTAGTCACGATTTAGTTATCCACTTTGACAAAGAAAACTTTGTTAAGAAATAAAGGACCAGAAGCTAAAAATGTCCTGCTGCAAAAATTAACTTACGGTCATATTTTTTCTAAATTTTCTATGACAAATTTAAAAATTATTAATTGTCACACTAATTTTCCCAATTTGCAAGTTTATTACTAAAGAAAATTTCATTATTATTATTAAAATGATAAAATCTCAACAAAATTGAGATTCTCCTCCAAAAGAGGTATTCTCAAGTTTGGGTTTCTTCAAAAAGAGGTCGGACTGCACTACTAGCAAAATTCATAAATTCCTATATGTGTAGCTTCACACAGATGATCCCCATATAATTTGTGAATCAAACATTTTTTTTCATTGTCTACTATCGATGTCTTCCAGGTTTACCACCTCACTACGCTCATGTTTTTATCTACCATGAAGCACAGAGACATTTTGTACAATATAATTACAGACCATCTCAAAATTGGCAGAGGCGTGTCTGTTGTACTTTCGGAACCTACCAATGGATTAGATCAGTTTTATATTTGGAGAAATCCCCTGTGGAGGCTAATGACCGAGATTGCGTCAACTGGATACTCGTTAGAAGATTTCATTTTTATTTCTTCCCTTCCTTGTTCTGTGTGGCATCATGCACTATAACTGTCGCAAAAAACACTTGGATCCCATTAAAATGGATCATTTGCTACTCCCACATTAATGGATGTTCCCTTGAAGGAGTTTCACATCTGTAGTTATGCAATTTCTATTTCTGGAAATTTAAAATCACTTGTTTTCTGAATATAAATCATGACTCAAGATTATTGGTAATTTATGTCGTTAGGATCTTCGCGAAGACCAAGTCGAACGCCTTCTCGATATCAATGTTGTCTTTTCGAAAAATGTTTTGGCATACCACAACAGTATACAATATTTTATTCAACATATTTTTGCCTTAAATACTTAGACTAAGAAAAAAAGCATAAAACTTGACCGTTCTATATAATTTATGTCGTACTTAATGTCACAAAGTTATATGCTAACGGGGAGTAGAAAACAAATATATTGGAAAAATGCGGTATAATTATATGATTAAATAAGGCGAGTTTATGTAAAAAACAATCATAGCTAAAATTATGTATTTTTTATCCTCTCAGGTACTATCCGTGAATCTGTGGATTCGAAAATAAATTAAAGCATCAGATAGTTCATTATTTATAAACCATCGATTTTGACGTCCCGAGATCAAAGGAAGCAAAAGGTTATATTCAGTTTGAGAGATATTCCTTAGTCCACAAGACCTTCAATTTCCATGATCTTTATCCTTTGCAAGTGGTATGATTTTCATGATATTTTTCCGAGATTTAAATTTTTAATTAACCAATAAGACAGAGTGAAAGACTGAAATCTAACATCTAATGGATTATTCCCTACTAGCTAATGCCTCATGGGCTGCTTTATCATACAACAATACGTGACTAGAAATGTCTTCGACGAACAAGTCGATTTCAACATGAGTGCACGGATATCTGAAGGAGATGGACTCGGATTACTTATGTGGAAGAGATCATGGAGTTGGGAAGGTAAGAGAAGTCTTAATGGGGTTGGTTTTAATGACGAGGAGGAGTGTTGCTCACATGTTTGTTGAAGGTCATTAGTGGGTCATATGTGACCCCCAGTATTTTGGTTGTAGTTGTGAAGGGAATTGTTATTCCATTTAAAGTCAATGAAGACGCCGAGTTAGTCAATCTTCTATTGGAAGTAAATATCATAGAGCACGACTTTTCAGGACTTGTGTGTAATTGGATCCTGGTAACCCAACAGTTCAGGCTATCCAGTGAATCTTGTAGGCAGGTACACGCTGTGTAGATGCATTGGTCTCTTGTTCCCCAGGATTAAATCGTCGGTAAGCAAGAATAGGGCATCGTCGCAACTGTAGGAAGGCATGTCGCTCATGAATAGGTGAATAGACTTTGGAGAGAAGGGGATCTTTGCGGGACCCTGTTGGTAGAAATTTAGTGATTAAAGATGTGGAATGGGGATTACTCTTCCTATTCGTCCGTTGAGAAAGTTAACGAAAATTTTCAGGTTGTTCGGAATGTTAGACCCATAAATCTTCCTAGTGAGAGCTTCCTCGTATTGAGTCAAAAGCCTTTTATATGTCAATGGAACACATGATGGTTTTTTGATGCCGAGGTTTGCGTTGTAGTCACCTAACCATTCGTAGAATAACTCTGTCTCCAATATTCAACGATTCTTCATCATTTTTTCCATCTTCTTTTCTTTCGCATTTTTCTGCATCTACCAAAGTATGCTTCGTGCAGAATCCCGTGACAAAGATTGGTCTTCATCTTCTCATACTGTAGAAATCTATTTAAGCGTTCATCAGATATTCTGGCGGATAATCGCTCCATTAAAATTCTTGAAAGGAGCATGTTTGGTGGTCTCTGGTCTCCCAGACTGGATTGATATATTCCCAGAGTTCCATCAGCAGAAGAAACGGATGATAACCATTTTTTAAGAGATTGATTTAACCTATACATTATGATATAAATGATACCTCTCTACCTGGCTTTAATTCACGGTGCACTTGGTTGTCCAAATAATATGTTTAACATTTAACCTGTTTACAAATTTCTCTGAGAAAGAGTTTCTGAACTCTATCGTCCTCTAAAAACTAGCAATGAGGCTAGTCTCCAAATGCGCTGTTTACTCTTTCTTGAAAGCGACGCATCAAAATATCCATTTTCTAGATATTCGATTATCTGACGCAACTCATCCATGTTCAACTTGAAGCATAAAACCATGTGCAGAAAAAGCTCTTCAACTAATTCTTTTCGTTCTCCTCGCTAACAAATTCAGGGTACGACAAATCATTTACAGAGTTATCTTCCACCTTCAAAATAATAGCCTGAACAGCATCAACGTAACATAATCTAAAGCAGGACTCAAAGTCCACTTCGAATAAAGACAATTTTAAACTCAAAGAACCACGTAATCGTCCTTACAAATAATCTCAATTGTTTTCGCTACAAAAATCTTGGAAGGATTCAACATCCTTGGAGACCAAATCAGTCATCTGCATTAAAAAAAGTTCTAACCAAATCCCGAGATCTCTTAAAAGTATTGATTGCCTTTGAACTATCAGACTCCTAATCAGTTTCGTGTAATCTAAAAAAATCAAATCCTTAACAAACCAAGACCTCCGAAGACTCCATGACCTGGTAGTTAAAATTCCGGTTAAGTATGACCCCTGAAAGTCGGTCTCCGGTATTCATTCATTTAGTGGAGGCCATTTTCCAGATAATCTATGATAGAGATATTGCCCGAATACTTTAGCGGTTCGTTCTCCCTTGATATACAAATATATGTTCTGTGTTACGTAAATCATAAATATCGATGTTATAAGACGGATCATCCTCATATTCCCTTATAAGAGCAGCCTTAAGTCTCCCCATCACAGTCCTTTCCTCATGAACGAGATTCCAATAGTCACATGAAAACTCACAATATGAGGTGGTTTAATAGCGCGGACAAATTCTCTAGTCTGTTTGTAATACGTGTGGGCTGAGAAGGAGATGTACTCGAGTGAGCATTTCAATAGGAGAACGCTTCCTTGGGCAGTTTGGATAGTTCAGGGTTTTTGAGAATGTACTATATAAAAAATATATGAAATTCCTGGATAACGTCCCTTTAACACAATACCAGGCTATGATGATCCGTTCGTAGTTCTGAGCACCACATCTCAAAGAGATCTCTGCTAAGTCCACTCTGTCATTCCGGGAAAGGCAAACAAGACTGAAGGGCCGATATCATTAAATTCATCAATACTCTAAGGGAAAACAATATTAAAATAAAAATATTAAAAATAAAATACTCAAAAATAATTCTAAAAAAAATCGAATTTAAAATATCCGTAAATTGTAAATATGTTTAAATACAAATGGATTCGAACTTGACATTAAATTCCTTATTTTGTCATTCATAGAGTCCAAAAAGGTTTGAAAAACATTTATGCACTTCCTAGTCAGATTTGACCCATAGTACATGGGAATGCTCTGCAGCTGGGGATTTCTGCTTCAATACTCATCTAAATTGATGACAGCTAAGACTACCTAATATTTAACAGCAACTCCTGAGTTCTTGCCAAGGCAAAATCTGGGATGAGACATCTTCCCCCTTGAGAGACAATATCATGGACCCGATTCGTGAATTTTCGCTCTCTATGTTCCTGAGGCTCGTAAACACTTGTTCCGTAAGTCGATTCCTAAAAAATGTATAAAAGAAAACGACAATTATAAGGACGTCAGGCACAACTGGGGAAATTTAAGCTGCCATTATGTGTCAATCTTCTCTAGAGAAATCACCAGTTTATAGAATTTTCACCCCAGCAATCACAATGAGAAACATTGCAACGCCAAGTAAAGGGCCAGCAGATCTGCAGGAACACTTTATCTCATCTACCATAATTTCTTGGTAATAATCGATCGTCTCAATTTTACCTATACTGTGTCAAGCTCATTTGTGCCACCGGTATTCGCAAAACTAAAATTTAGTTTTAAATTTGATTAATTTTAATTCAAATAATAATTTTAAATATTTTAAACAAAAAATTTTTGACGTGGTTATTAAATTATATACCAACTTTCGAGTAGTCAGTTAAAAGAAGTCTATAGATTGCTTTTGTAGCATGTGTCATAAACATCTCTTCTAAATATAGTTTTTTCAAGTAAATATGGCAGAGAGACACAGAGATTTAGATGAAAGCTAAAATTCCCCAAAAAACGAACTGACTAATCAGGGAAAGTCAATTTTATCCAAATCGACTGAATCAATAAAGGGCAATGCATCCAAACCAAATCTGCCATGATGGATTCCACAGTCGAGCTTCATAATTACTACATATACCATAATATGTTTGTTCCTAAATTCTATGATGATACATGACCTGCCCACACGCTGAATTTATTGTAATGACTCTTACAGTGGATAGATTCATAGTTTTGAATTTTCATCTAAATGAGAATCCACCATGAGTGATTAATTTTCAAATTTTCATTATTAATTAATTTTTTAATCATTAATTTATTTAAATATTTGCTCTGTTGTGTAATTTTTATAAGTAAAAATTTTATTATCAAAATACCTTTTCCCATGACCAAATCGACTGGTGGAGATTTACATTATGAAAACTCTTCAGTCGAATGAAGTAATATCCGCTACTGTAGTATATGTGATGAAAATAGAAGAGGGATCATTCACACATCAAGTGGACATGTTAGTTTCGAGATTTCCATTGATGACTTCTTTACGCTTTCTCCAAACGATCCAGAAGTATCGAAGGTTATTGGATCGACCATCAATGTAAATACATAGATGTTCTTATGCTAGTGTATAAAAAGATCATCTTCAATCAGTTTTCCAATTCATACTTTAAAACAGCCATTCCATTTTCCAACGATCTCTGGTCACTTTTGAAACGATCTACTAGGATTTCAAATATGAGATTTTCATCTGTCGAAGATTTCAGCCGCATATGGAATCTGTTTATTTTCTTATCTTAGAGTTTTCGAATTTTCGTTGGTATTCTCAGCTTTCAGAGCGGAATCTGATAATTTGAACCTCTTAATCAAGATCAGGCATTTCCATTAAGAGAAAAAGGAGATCATGATACAAATGAGGTCTTTTACTTATGTTCGCGATAATTATGCTGTCATACATAGCATTTTAGATCACGATCTAGCATTTTTCTTTATCGGTGTTAAGCGTTTGACCATTTCCCGCGGCTCTGGCGTAGATTGTTTAATTTAATTTAAGATTGTTTACTTAACGGTTGCCGGATAACAGGTCTTAGGGTTGCTAATCTGAATTCCGATATGTAAATTTTGGTTGAAGGTTCCACGCATCAATATGCTTTAGTTTGACGAGTGACATCAGTGACATTTCACTGCGGAACTGGATCGTCTATATAGGACACTTTAGTGTTGCACATGGGGGGTTATAAACATTATGGCTTTCGAAAGTTCCTTAAAAATAATTGTTTACTTCAATTTACCTGTACCATCGTATTAAAAACATAACATAAAAATCAAAGCCTCGAAATATCATAAATTTATTAAAATTTACTTTAAACATTCCTTTCAAAATGTTTTGCAAAAAAAGCAGCTAGCTGCTGTTGAGCAATCACATCCTGAATCACTCATAAGACACACTAACGTTTACAACACTACTGATTATTTTACAAGCTGTATGAGTAATAAAATGACAACGCGTACAAACTGAGATCATACATGTAAAATGATTTAAATACTTTATTTCTTGCACGACTAGGTATCAATTGATGATGGACCGGCAACGGTTCGCGGCTCATCGGTTAGGGAATTTTGAATTACACAATATAATTAAAAATTTTGTTTTTAGAAGACATTATTTATGATACAACTTTTAGTATTTGGGAATTTATGAATCGAATTATGTAACAAATGCTCAAGACTTTAGTAATAATTGTCCTATGTGATAGCGTCCCGGCTGTTGATACTGTCTGTGTTGATAAAACAAAAAAATTTTACTTTGAGTCAATAAATCGATTAAGCGAGAAAAGGGTCGAAAATAAAAGAGGTAGAAGGATCGGTCAAGGTCGAAAAAACTCAATTACGTCAATTTTACGATCCCCAACCACATGGCCCTCCCGTGTGATAAACAAAGCGACATGTATACTACAGAATGTCACCCTTCTGACAATGAAGTAAATGAGTTGGTGGAAATAGCCTCTCAGGTTGTCTTTGTGGTCACCAGGTTGTCTTGAACTCAGTGATAATAATGATCATATATGGACCTTGAAAATTGTATTGAGAAACTGTAGTTTTTGTTGAATGACGATTAGTTTCTTAGTGTTTTTGTTAGATTTGCTTTCAAATGTAAATTCGTTGATTTTTAGTCCAGTAGTTAAGTTTGTTACCGATTTCCCTGACAACCATTGAACATTCAACGGAGACAAAGATTTTGAGTTGTCTTAGAGGGGAGACGATTAGATGGACTATCAGAGTTTGTTGCAACAGGGACAGTAAAAGACGATACGCTGCTGTTTATTTTTCAGGTTGCAACTCTATGGCATGAAAGTGCACTCGTGCAGCACTCGAGACAATCTTTCGAACTAACTTCTTCAAATTTTTTCGATCGTACGACAGTTTTCTCAACTTGTCCAAATCGTTTCCACTTTTTATACTTTTTTCATAAGATTTAAAACTACATCAAGTGTTTCGGAAGTGTAATATGTCGTGACGCGGAAACTCGGTTCTCTGCGATTGTCTGACGATATATAATTCAGATTGTTTCATTTATATTTACTGAGTTCTTCTGGCTAAGAGCCCGTGTGACATTCATCTTCTGCAGTCCTTTGGCGAGAACTTTTTTGGCATGGAAGGTCAAATTAAGCTGCCTGTCGTAAGTCATTTTTAGAATTGAGGGTTTTTCTTTGACAGGTATTCGAGTATGTCCGGTAAAGATTTATGGTCCTTCTTTGGACCGACGGTCAGGGGTGAATGAAGTTCATGATGTGTTGCAATTACCTCTGCTTGCTATTCAGCAATCAGTTGTATCTTGCCATTTTTGTCTTCGATTATTATTCGTTTTTTCCGGTTTGTGTGGCGTAGTAAGCGAGCGGCCATATACAATTGTGAATTATCTGTTAGTTTGGATACTTCATTGATTTTGCGAAGCAGTTCTTCTTGGTGGATTGTCTTGTTCAAAATCCTGATTTTTTACGGATTTGGTCTTTTGCCCTGAAGGGCTTTTCTCTTGTTATATTCTTTTTTTCGTTTAGTTTTTTTGTATGGATTTCTATTAACTCCTTTGCTAGTTCTGTACCTATCGTCCGATCCTTACTGGCCATCTCGCACGTGCCGAAGTACTGCCTTGCTGCTTCGTTTATTATTTTCTTCGTGCGATTCTACGAAATTCTTACTGTTAGGTCCTTTAGATGAGAGCAGATATATTTTTGGTAATTTATGACTGTATCTGGATGAGACATCAGTTATTCCGTTGCGTATCCATTTCTTGTATTCTCATTATTATTGTTTGTAATGTTGTTATGTTTCTTATGTTTGATATCATGGTTCGCCAGGCTGAATGTTACAATAACCATTCTGTGATCGCTGACAGTTGTTGAACCTTCGAATGAGCGTGCGTTTATAAGAGAGCGTTTGTCGTTATATATTGGTTGTACATAGGGATTAGTTTTCCATCTGGGATGATTCATTCGCCCATCCAAGTTGTTATGTGGCATGCACGATGAGAGAATGCAGTGTTGCACGAGAACAATTTGTTGCCGTGCAGAAATGGCCAAGCTCATTGCCTGAAGGTCATAATGGAGACTGTTTAATAATTGAATGAAACAGAGCAGATCACTTCAATGCCACCTGAGATGTTGATAAAATTGACAAAAAGGCAAAAAATATAAAGCGGCAGTTTCCTCGGTCCATTTTTACATGAATTGCTTTCAACTATAATATTTCTAAGATATATTCCAAAGTATGACCCTAATCATTATCAGACAGAAAACCTGACGATGTCAGTTTTATTATTTTGTTTTTTCTTTACTGGAGTCAAATTTTAAATAAAATACAGATAAGACAGAATTCCTTCCCTCTATTCGCTTTTCAGACAGTATTGAATCTGAACAACTCCCATAAGGAATTCAGCGAACCCAACTTCAAGGCTGATGGAAATATGACAAAAATCAACGTAGATTTTATGTTCATTATTTAGAATCATGAGTTAACCGAACGCATCAAGTTTACGAGATAAAGATTCTCCCTGCAGTATGGTTTCATGAATTTTTAATTGTCGGCATTTTAGCAAATCATAACTTCAATTAGTAAAATTAATTATTATATTGAGCGACTTCAATAGCCAGGTATTTTACCTTGCAAAATACAATCTCGAAACAATCAGTCCCACGAGATCCTAGGCGATATTAATGATCTTCGTCGTCATAAACTGAATATCAGCCAAATTTGTTAGAGAATGTTTTTAACACGTGTAACGCACCAAACCATGTTTCCACCATTATCGAATGGGAATATTGCTATCCCTTCGGGGTGTTGCCATCGCAAAGAAGAAACTAGTTGTGGCCAGCATCGAAAATGCATTTTTAATGTCAGGTTGTGACATCATGTATGGGAACAGCCATAAATCAGCTTAAAAGATGATAACCATCGATCTTCCTTCCTCGAGGATATTTTAATTTAACACAAAATTAAGGTTAAGACAGAGCGAGGCAGCTATTCTCACTGCTTCGTCTTCAGAAGGTTGCTAATTTTATCACATGAATATACATTCAAACAAGCATTTGTTGAATAATTTCTGTTGAGTCATCTTGAAGCAGATCTTCTAGCATCATATTGCTCTCAAGCAACTCTCTCTTTTTCAAAAACACATCGTAATGAGATTTCAAATTAATTCGGTCATTTAGATCATTAAGGAAATATCCTCCTTAACGTCCACAGATCCAGAAATAAGAGTGAGGGGTAAGGTCATTATAAACCATGGCATCCACATTTGGTTGCGACTAATAGTAAGGATACTAATAGCATATATAGTCATCAAATATAGTTAAAATTACTTTAACGGTTGACCTAATTTTACTGTCAAGTAAAAATATGACCTATTTTTACTTTCAAGTAAAAAGAACATCGGAGGTTGAAAATCTTTTAGTCCTGATAGATCAATCTGTAGCAAAAATCGCACAGAAAAATAATTTTGTCATCAAGCGATCAATTTTAATATTTCACATAAAACCAATTCGAGAATGCGAATGATGATAATTCGTTACTTAGAACAATATCATCTATTTGATTCTAAAAGAGGCAAAAGATTCTCCCATCATACTAAGGCTAACTACTTCATACTGCTGTGTTAACATCACGTATAATCCTCCAAAATTAGACCAATTAAACTACATTGCAGTACTCTTGTCTGAAAAAATAATTTCAATTACCCTGCAGTACTCTTGTCTAAAAGAGAATTAGATATCATCATACTTCAAAACTAAAATCCAGGTCATCCGCATATCTTTAATTCCTAGATAGAAGTAGGACAATTTTTAGCTCTCAGATTACGAAGAGCAGCTTCCAGATAGACAACAAAAGGATTAGTTACTGTGAGTCACTTTCTGAAGTGTCAATGTGTGTAGCCTCTTTTCAGATTCACTTAAAATTTGATTTTCGCGCAAATTGACCTGTAATTAAACATTATTCAAAAGGTATTAAACTTTTGACACAATTTCTAGACATTTGATAAAGCTATTAAACATTGTGGCAAAGTTATTAGACATTTTTGACAAATTTATTAAATTTTATGGTAAAATTATTAAACAAATCGGAAAACCATGTTAATTGTGTAAATTTAATTAAATTATTTTTTAATTTTATTTATTTAATCTAACATTTTATTTAATAAAATTAAAATTAATTATGACGACTGTAAATCATGTAATAATTTTAATTTCTTGTGGTTACTAGTATATTCATCATTTCGGTATTTAATCTTATAGATGTTCAGTTTCATCATCTTTTACCTTCCATTTGGCATTTTGACACAGAAAAATTGTCAAGAAATAAATCAGGTGCGATCTCTGTATTATATATTAATTATTAAGATATTTGATTAATTGTACATTTTCTGGCCTACAAGTTGATTCTACAGTAATGATTTTAGAAACTCAATACATCACATTTGAACATGGTTTCAATTTTTCTATTATGCGATCGAAAGTGGAGGATTTGTATTAAATATTACTTATTATAGTTACTGTTTGGAAGAAAGTTTAAAATATGTAATCAATAATACTTTTCCATCTACTATTTATTACTTGTTATATATATTATTAAATTAATAGGCATTTGTCACAATGTAATTCCCTCATTTACATAGCAATTGATTTTGCAGAAGATTTATCAGCACTTAGAAATATGTAAATTTTTTTAATTAATGTAGTGACTTTCCACAGGGAATAGAGGTTATTCAAGAATTTAGAATTAGTTCCATTGGTGTTTCATTAATTGAGTATTTTTAATAATAATTTAGTGTAATTGTGTGCATTGATTCATTCGATGATGCAAAAGCGTATGATAGTATATTTATCATAGGTACACATCAAATCTACCTCATCAATTCATGTTTCTCAAAAATGATAACATGTATATGTTCGAAAGTAATAAATTTAGACATGACAGCAAGCAGACAAGTAAAACATGTAATTAATAATGTTATTTCAGACTGCAGTGCCATTGCGAACAAGTACAATGTAATGGGCTTTTGCGGAGTTACTAACATTTTACTAACTTAATCGGTTCTTTTTCGGAAATAAAAATTGGTGTTAATTAATTCAAATTTATTATGATTTAAATAATTTCCTGGTTGGCCAACTGAATCAACATCTCTACTCTTTAATCGGAAAGAATAATTTCATTTAAAAATCGATGAGGAAATGAATCGAATATGATTGGTTGTAAAGAACGGATAGGTTTTCTTAGATTTGTGAATACGTGAGCCTTATCTTAATTAAATTATTTAGTTTTGATCCTTGTCGACATAATTGTCGCTGAGTTCTTTCTCAAGATATTCAAAGAGATCAATTATATGAACAGAATTGCTTCTGATAGAGTCAGGCGTCCAAATTTCTTGAGAATAATACTCGTCGGAGTATTTAAATGAATTGGC
The DNA here is from genome assembly GCA_011109175.1 of Dicyema japonicum. Classification (NCBI taxonomy): domain Eukaryota; kingdom Metazoa; phylum Dicyemida; class Rhombozoa; family Dicyemidae; genus Dicyema; species Dicyema japonicum. Next base: position 179,077 of record RDEW01000058.1, on the reverse strand, counting down.
ACACAACTTTTTTTGTCATCAGGTGTCAAACTCCACGGATCAACACCCTGAATTTTTTGATCTGATCCCTGAATATCGAAGGTGTTTCTTGGTCATGCATACCCCCGTCTAGATTATTTTATATAATCTTCTCTGCCCATTACTTCGGACACATTATCTACCGATAGTATTTCCAAAATAGTGATTTTTACATAAATCTTCGCATCCTCAGCCATTCATATACGGTCCGTTTAATCTTTCCATTATTAGACATGAAAACCCTATAGTAACCTTAATCTAAATGTGATCTGTTGAACCTCAAGAAAACTAGAGTTTTGGACATTCCCAAATAGACAAATAGAGCTGGCGATACTAGAAATACGCCGGGTTTGTTTTCAATATGATAAAAAAATGATTTAGGTCATTGATGTAAAAATCAGAATGCCACTTGAATCAGACAATAAATAAACGTCCATCCTGATTTGTCTTCGAAAACCAGAATTAGTATACTTCGAATCAAGGTCGCCATTAAGAAGGTATATGGATTCTTGTTGTAAAAATTAGAGATATCTGTAGAACAAATCTCAAGATTCTTGGAGTATAGACCTCCAACAGTAATCCATATTCCCTCGGAACAAACGTCCATGCTTACAAAATCACACAATAAATGACAGAACACTTTTTGATTACGAATTCTGAGGCAGTCGCGGTAGAATATAGACGTTCCCCTATAGCAACTACTCAAGACTTCCTTAAAACGTCCAGGAATTGTATCCCGTCAATTTATTACACTCCGATTTCTTTATTCCATCTCATTGACCACCAAGATGTCGATCTGGGGCCCTAGAAAGTAATGCTAGTTCATTATGCCTTTTCCTTAAGGATCAACCATTCACTAGCACTATTTTTAATCCTTGTTTCAACAATTTGGCTACCTTACTTTTTCTGTTTCTTCAAAACCACCCATACTATCTCCATTAAATCCATCTGTGTATTCGCGGACAGATTGTTAAGCTGTGACATCATCTTTGATATTTCAAAATATATTTTCTCTGATAGATTGGGTGAGACTTCATTCGACTTTCGACTAATTTTTAGTGCCGTCTTTCACGTAACATCCATCATATCTGGCACAATGTGAGGACGAGCAACAATTTATGCAATTAATTGTGTTCCCAGGAATCTTTCACACGCAGACAGATTGTGTTCTCCTCAAGTGAGACATCATGTATTTTTACAGAAGCAGGAAATGTGCCCAGAACTTGGCAGTAGAAACACCTATGTGAGCTTTTTCTGTACTATTCGCATGTAATGGTACGTTAGAAATGTTAAAACAATGTTGGACAAGCGAAGTAGCTTCGCCTTTGATCCAACTATAACCTTTACAAGAGGGAGTCTCCATCTGCCTGGTAGAAATTGCATAAGCTCGTGGTAGATGAGGCTAATTCCTTTACAAATTCATGAAGGTCGTTATCATATACCCATAAAGGCAGATTGTTCACACAATTTCGGAAGATCTAGTCGGATTTAACTAAAGCAATGGTTTCCAAAAACATAAGAAGTAGATCCAAATGTTCTTAAAATTCCTTTGTCCCCTCCTTTTTGAATTCGAGGCAGAAAATTCCGGAGCCTTTATGACTTAATCTGAAAGATACCGTCAAGTCGTCGAGTACAACACGTTAGAAATTTTGATAGCTCTCATATTCGATGTGACATCAATCTGTATAAACATATTCCCAGAGTATTTAAAAGCTGGAGGATCATGAAGAATATACTGCGTTTCAGTTTCTGCTGATGTGAAAACTGTCTGGATCTCGTCTTCAAACTTTTTTCACAGTATTAGCTTCTGTAACTTTGGAAAAGTTATAACTTTTACTGTCTCAATTTTTGATACATTTGAACTAACTTTTGAACCATCTTTTTCCAGAATTGCCACAAAGACTTCACAAACACGTTTTTTTAAGAATAGTTGTGTACTTTTGATTCCGTCCAGGTATTTGACGTCTCCTTGTAAGGTGGATCCAATTACGCCATTCGAAATTCCTATGCATGAGCCACCTTTTCTTGAATTGGCTTCTCAGTTCCTTGCAAAAACGTAGGAAACCTGGAACCCTGGGCATTTCTCACAGTCGCCTCCTCTGAACGTACACTGGGGACAAATGTGGAGTCTGATTGTATGTGCCTCATGATCATCTGTATGAGAGAATTCACAAACTCCACCCTCGTAGTAGGAATGGCGAATCTCCAGTCAGAACAGGCATATTCAATCATCGGCGCAATAACTTGGAGATATACTTTCCTGATACAAGCAATAAGAGGGAAGGGGCTCTTCTTTACGATGGATTTTAGGACGTTCCATTTTCGAAGACTTTTGGTTAACACATTTTCAACGTGACTGCTAAATGTCATCAAAGAGTCGAAAGTTACTCCAAGGATTTTCTGGATTCGTGTATAAGGAATGGGAATGTTTCCGAGGAATATCTCAAATCCACCTTTAAATCTTTGTCCGTAGTCAGTCACACACCTGGTTGTGGTGTAACTGAACCACCACAGCCCTGGAGGGAGATTTGTCTTTGCACGATAATCAAATCGTCCGCATAAGATAAAAACATGGTGTCCTGATCATAGTAGGTAAATCGTGTAGAAATAAGTTAAATAAGAGAGGAGACAGAGGATTGCCTTGCCGAGCTCCATTGGAGAATAGTCTTGATTTTGAGGTAATTTTGTCAATCCGGAACTTTCCGCGTCGCTCAATTAAGAAATTTTCAGCCATAGCTTGATGTTCGGATGTAAGTTTGGAGTAAAAATCTTTTGCGTTAGGAGTTTCCTCGTAACAGAATCAAAGGCCTTCTGTATATCGATAGATATTGGGGCCGTCCTGGACCCAAATGAGTCGTTGTAGAACGGTCTGTTCTGAAGCCATGTTGAAATTGTGGTAGATGTAGAACAGGAGAAATGCGCATTAATACAAGCTTTTCCAGCACTTTTGATACCTCAGGTTCGTGCCTGAAATCTAAGGTGTTTGAGGTGAATAGTGCAAACACCGTCGGGACCACAAGCACGAGTGAGACGTAGGAATTTAATAGCCTTGTCAACTATCTAGAAAATACGGGGAATCTATGGAGAATGAGACCGTCCCCGTTTTTACCAATTCTGTTGGATCTTTGAGGACCCTAAACGCTCCCGACAATGTTGGACGGGCAAAGCGTGTCGACACAAGTAGCGTACCAGACCAAAGGTTTCCCCTCTTCGAATGGGAAAATTGTGATCCCGTCGGGACGTTTTCCGTCTCCTCTGTCTATGCCAACAGGTTCTAGTATAGCTGGGTTTCCGCAGACTCCAGGGCTCGCTTGACAATTCCGTTGATCGCCTTGTGTCTTGGGAATCGTCCTGCACTTCTTCGACTTGTTAAATACTTTTCCAAGCTGTCTTAATTATCTAATCTAGGAAAGATAAGGTGGAGAGAACTTGAATTTGGATTTTCAAAAACTACTTGAAGCAAAAGACGATGAATGTGGGGAATCGATTTTACTAAAAATAGCTGAAATAGCATCTTAATTATCGAGCGTCTTCTCTGGGAGCGTCCGAACTGACTGGCATCTCTAGTTCAATTACCATGTAAAGTGACATACTCACTAAACCAGCTTAATATGAGGTCATTTAAGACAAACACTTGATAAACTCAGGATTATGATAATTTCAACATTTCCAGAACTTTTGGGCAATCTCACTAACACGATCCACCAACGTACGAAATGCGTTGGGAATACAATTTTGAGACAGACATTGTTTAAGAGCAAAATCAGTTCAGAGATATAAATAAACAACATTTAGATCACTATACAGAAATTATTTCACCAGCATCTAATATGGAAACAATTTAGATTGTCTTGTTACGTAATAAATCGTTTTTGTTCCAAAAATTATTGTGATAAAAGTCTAGAAAAGTAGCTATTCGTTTATGAAGTTAATTTTTATTTTTTTATCATATTTTTAATTTGTTTTTAAAACATTCAATATTTTTTCCTAGTGATTGAAGTTGGTTGCGTTTTTTGTATTCTAATGAGCGACTGACCGAATGACTGGATCTTCGTAGTCACGGCGGTGCGTTTCATAGTTCATTCGTATCATGGCCTCGAGAGGCATTGGTTTCTGGAACTCTGGAGAAATCCAGCGTTCCGGATTTTGAAGGCTCTTTTTCAACAAGCATCGATCTTCATGACATTTGTCCAAGAGATGAATTGGCCTAAAAATTACATGCGTAAGAAATCATTGTTCAATGTATTGTTTGTATATAGTACATAAAATTGGATGATTTCTGTACTTCCATTAGCAAGTGAGACTGTTCAAGACATAGACTTCTTTTTTGCATTTTGTTATAACGTTTTCTACATATCTTACCATTATTACGACACTCAAGAAGCTATCAATCGCATGCATTTGAATAGCTGAGACAGAAAATTCTGTATTTGACCATAAACTATCAGGTTGGGGGTCTTCTTTATTATAAGAGAGTTTATTGTATTCAATAGTCTGCTGAGGACCATAAAATCAACGAAAATGTTTAATAGTGTTCCTTTTCGAACTACAAACAGACGATTGATCTTTTTGAGATGCTGTGTGCTGAGAATCAGTATTATTGGCTCATCACTAGGGCGATTTTTATAAAGTCAAAAATTCATATGTTCTTTAAAATTCTGTCTCACGGAACAAGTGCCTTTCTGTGTCTCACGGAAACTCACTTTTGTCTATGTGGGTGGATGTGAAAAGCTTACGATTCAGTTGATCATTTTTACCTTGTCGAGTGCCTACACAGTCTGTGTATGCCTGTGTGGTTCATCAACTTTGTAGTGGCTGTGATGAATAGGTGGAGTATTTATCTGAACTATAATAGGCACCGGATAGGCGAGGTAAAACTCAAGAGGGGGATCCTTCAGGGGGATAGCTTTTCTTCGCTGCTCTTTGTTCTCTGTTTGGAGCCATGGAGTCGCCGTCTCAATGACCTGTTTGAGCAAATACCAGTTCATTGTGAGGGGGTTTGTTTCAGTACAGATCACCTTCACTTGATCGATGACCTGAAGATGTATGCTCTACTCCATAAGGGTTTGTGCCAAGGAAATCTTTGAAAGTATAGGACTAGATTTGAATTATTCAAAATCTGCGACTAACACGAAAGTATGTAGCGAGTTAGTAAGAGTCCTAGAGAACACGAAGGATATAAGTATCTGGGTGTTACCTTTAACTTTTTTCTCGGTGTATCCGGGGTTAATAAATTAAATTAATAACGTGCTTATTATTAAATTGGTAAATCAGTTGGTTCTTAGCAGACTAAATAGACATTTTACATCCAAGCATCCGGACTATTCCAAAAAATCTGTGGATTATTTTATGCATTTGAAAAACAACACAAATTTTATTTTTATTATGCATTTTAGATCCAGTCAAATGTTGTTTAGTGATACTAGTGAGTTCAACGAATCATTAAAATGTTCATATCTGATTGTTGAATTTATTTCAGAATTATTGAAACCTCATACAATTATAAAAATCATGATAATCCCTGATTGTCGTATCACATTCTGACTATGTTTGGTCATAAATATGAAGAAAAATAATGATATACCTTTTTCAGATAATACTGTTTAATGTGGGATTTGTTATTTGTCAGAGAATATTGAAAACAATGTTTTATTTTCTATTAAGAAACTCGTTTTTCATTACAACTTGTCCATGAAATTGCCAATTTTTGTACTCACTTTTACGTACCCGAAAAAATTTAAATTTTCATTTTTACTATTAATCTGCCGCAAGAATTATTTTCTGAAAACCTCTGATTTAAAGATAAGATATTTTCTATATTTTTTCATGGATGAAGTGTTATACAATTAATCAAATAAATAATCTCAAAATTGTGACTTACAAAACAAAGTAAATATTAATAATTTAAATTGTTACGTCTTAATGAATTGTTACGTGTTCGCCGTCGTTTAATTATAAAAAAGATTCCACAGATAATTGTAATTCCACCAATTACACAAATCTCCATTATATATTTGTTATCTAAAGTTATATATTTATGTACTTTTTTGAATAATAATAGTTGTTGAAGTATATATTATGCTTTTTTATGTGAATAATGCCGTTGACTGTAATTTGAGATTTGTTCTTATATCATTTTGACATTCGAGTTCTAAATAATGATTAATTTAAAATAACTATTTCCGGTAAAACTTGTTCTATTATCTATAAATGATAATTTTATTTTCAAATCACTTATAATGACTTTATCATATGGAGGGAAATATAGAACACTTTTGCTACATTTATAATAACTGTTATTTGTGAATTTCTCTGGAAAATCAAATAATCTATCAGGGTCTAAGTTAATAAACAAATTTCTTTACATTTATGGTTGTATGCTAATAATTCTAAACGAACAGATAATAAACGTTCTGTAGTAAAAGATTTGCTAGTAAATATCAATTTTATGTCATTTTTCTTCCATAAAAACATAACTTCACCATATTCAATATTTTTTAATTCAAATTTTGCATCATTTAAATTTTTATGTAAAATCTTTTTTAATATAATGAGATTACAGTATTATTAATATTGTATGAAACATCAATTCTTCCTTTGAATAAAACTATAACGCGAGCATCCTTTCTAGCAACCCACATTGGTACTCCATCATCAATTATTTTTGAAATTATAATTTTACTCATCATTGATTTATAAATGATTATACATGAAAATACTGGTAATATTATTTATTATTATAAACCTATTAATTGGAACATTCACACAACGTTGTTGTCACAATTAATCACAATTTTTATTAAAATAAAATCAAATAAATTTAATAAAATATTATTTAATTATAAACATAATTATTAATATTGGCAATATCCCGGAACCAGAAAAGTTAACAAATTGGAGATTCCACTTTTGCCATGCATCTCTGGACACGCACTGTGAGTCGTTTCCATTTTCTCCTGTTTTTCGGATCCGACCTCAGATCATCCAGATCCTTTTACAAACATAAAATTAAAGATAATTAAATTTAATCCAAAAATTCAAAACATTGTACTCTCGCAATTCAAAACATTATGCTCTCGGATTGATTCAAAGTTTGCATCCGGCATCCATTCAAAGTTTGCATCATCCATAGAATTTGGTTAAATTTTAATAGTTATATCTCAATAAAGACTTTTGAGATCATTTACCATGTTATCAACCATTGTTAGCATGGTGCCAGATGGCTTTATGATTGCAAATAGCACTTCATATGTTCCTGTTTTTTCCTGTTCTTCTAGAATGGCATCATGTGATCCACCTTTTTCAGATGTTCCAATTGCCAGTATGGTATGAAAAAAAATTACCTTCAATTCACTGGAGGAATTCTTACATCTTTTAGGGCTTGACATTTTCTCCCTTTTTGTTGGTTCGGATGAATTCAAGTTACATTAGAAAAACACTCTACTTCTGCGACTGTGGGAACTGGAAAACATTATGATAATTTATATTTAAATGCAAAGAGAAATCCAACTAAATCGGTCTAAAAACACAATCTTGTGGTTCTTTCAAGTATAGTTAAATTATAGTATTACCCTATTTCATTCACAAAACGTAAATTATTAGGAAGCTCTCACAAACAGACAAAACCAATGTGAATCTCTCTGCTCAGAGATAGTTATGTCCACAGAGTTGAAATTGCTTCAAGATAATCGCTCTAGAGAACATATCACAGAATAACTACATCCAAATAGAATGCCACATTATGACAAAGCTATGTAATTTAGTTTTTGGTTGGATAATGTTACAAGTGTTCTTTTGAAATCAGAGAAGGATCTACATATATTAATAGCTATTTGTGTAGATTCTAGCAGTAGAAAAATTACACTTTTTGGATTTTGTAACTGTTGAAGATACTATAAACTTTGAATTTCAGGTATCTACGAAGTGGAGTATGCATAAGCAAGATTTACACAAGTTACCACAAGGCATTTTTACAGTAAAGAGTATTTTTAGCACGAAGGATACAAAGTTTCTAAGGCTACTAGCCAGAGTATTGAAAATTACAGCAAAGAGCTCGGATTCCATAAATCAGTTAATGAAAAAGAGTCAAAGTCATCGAAAATCGGATAGTGATTATGAAAAAAATTGACTCTCTACCAATTGGACATTGTTCTAAGATGCTACCAATAACCATAACCTCATTCTCATAACTTTCACGAAAAATCGTACTTCGGAAAAAGTTTATTTTACTCCCAGAATACAAAAATCTCGACTGGTGATTTTTTTCATACTTCACTGACTTAACTTGTATATTTTTATACAAAAGTTTTTGAGACAAATTATTTTTTTTCGTGCTGTCCATCAATAGGTGCTTCCTGATACTGATGGAGCAATGATGTTGTTGAACATAGAAAAAAACACAGAAAATATGGGAGATACTTTCATAATTTATATAATTTATATCAAATTACCCTATGAAGATAAAATAATTCATAACTTGACCTATTTTTAGGCAGCATGAGTAGAACCATAACAGTTATAATTTCACTCTTGCAGCATTCGAAACAATCTTTTGAACCAACCTCTTTCAACGTCCTTGATCGTATAGAGTTTCCTCAACTCATCCAGATCGTCTCCATTTCTTAGACTTTTGTTCACAAGCTTTAGATATCCATCAAGCGTTTTTTGTAGTGTAACACGAGACATCCACATAAACACGTTTTCTTTCTCATGAAGTATTCCCCATTTCTATATTAGCTGGACCATCCAAGTCCATTCTCAAGATATGTCCAAATAGCTTCCAACGCATATCAATAATTTTGAGACTCTGTGGACCCGTACAACATCTCTTATATAAGTGACTCCTTGTTTATTCTTGTTGGCCAGTTCATCCTAGTAAGGATCTAAGTTGTCTTCGGTGGAAAGAATCTTTGCAAGTAGTTCGGTTTTGGACGTCCCCAGGTCGACGAAAAAATTTGACCTATTTAACTTAAAGAGGTCATTTTTTCCATTTGACCTATTTAACTTTTCATTAAATTTCAAATAATTTTTATTAATTTATTGTCAGATTTTAAAATAATTTTCATCTCATTTCATTCATCATTGACGTGGATTAAGGATTGAAGCAATTTTTATAGAATTGTATTCACTAATTTTGACCTATAAATCCATAACGGTTCTCCAAATATCAAGTGATCAACTTCTGTTTTTAAAAAATTATTAATTTAGAAGATAATTAAGAAAAATTATCAATAATATAAATATTAAAAATATGGTTACTTTTATTTTTTAAGTGGTTAACCAATTTAACAATAATACATCAGCTATTGATTTATATCTTTAGTGGAATATTCTGTCGTATTTTTGTTATTGAATTTAATCTGGCTGTTATCAAAATGGTCGACGCTCAATTATTTTGGTAACTTCTAATCAAGCTGTATTCCTTCAATAACTAGAATTCTACGATTTAATATATTCACATACGAGTTTCTGTCTTCATTTTCCAAATTCTTATACAACAATCTAATATATTTATATCATTCCCTGAAACACCATATTGCGGAAATCATCGTTATAATAAAATGTTGATTGTTCTTCCTTATATTAACAGAACATTTTTAATTGGGTCTAATATTGCTACAGATAATTCTATTGGCTTTAATTATTTGAATGCAACTCACATCAGATAAATTTGTGATTGCCCCTAAATGCTTGCGATTTCAAGTAAAATATTTGGAGAATATGATTATTATTTGATTTGTTTTTTAAGTATGTTAACGATAAAAATTTCAAATCTCAAACCTTTCATCAGATTCTTAGAAGATCGACGGGAGAAGACCATCATCTTTTGGTATTAAAATGCAGCTAATTCATATTCAATGTTTGAGTCAGAAACTTGATTCTACTATAGTCATATTCCTTTTCATTTCCATCGTGTGTAATCAATCCAAGCAGTATGATAGTTACCTCCAATAGACGAGCTACGTACAAAGATGCTAATTTACGTGCCTTAAATTAGAGTTAGTTGTTGACTTGTTATTATCGAATTTTTAAATAATATTAATATTTTTTTAATAATATTATTAAACCCCACTTTATTTAATAAATAAACAATAAAAAAGTTAATATATTTATTAATCAACAACCTTCCTCGCCTGCCTGTTCGCCAGCCTCCTCAGGCAGGTTCGATTCTGGTTGCTGAAACAACTCCGAGAGCGCTTTGTCTAATTGAACCCTCTGCCCATATGGCATCTCAGGGCTCTGCCTCCTATACTCCAGTGTCAGGCTCTCTAGGGTCCGCTTTAACACAGTGGACTGTAGATAGGCCTGGAGCTTCCTATCTACCCCCAACTGCTTCAGATAACCCTTGTGGTACTTTGTTGCAATTCCTTCCCACGTCATTACTATAGGAATAACGAGGACCTTGCAACCAAGCATCTGCCCCATCTCGTTTGCAAGAAAGTCATACTTCCTTTTTTTCTCCACCTCCACAGTCTGCAAACGGTCTTGAGACGTGATGCCAACCTCTATGATAAGGACTTGGCCAGACTCCTTATCGTGTACCACAATGTCCGGTTTATTGTGCTTGACTAGCACCGAGGTACGGATAACACTGTCTACCTTAATTTGGACCCTGGTGTTCTCTACTACAGATTGCACCTTATGAGTCCGCAACTTTCTGGTGTGGCGAATACCATACTTATTGCATAGTAGAAGATGAAGACTCCTTACTACCTCGTTGTGCCTCCACACATAGTCGTGGCAGAGCATGGATCCACATCGAGTGGCTAAATGATCAACCGACATGCTCCTTGACTTACAGTGGGGACATGTATTTGTTGATCGACCCCAAAAAATATTGCGGTCTTGCATATACGTGTACAACGCCTCCGATCGAGGTGAGTTGTCACCGTATTTTAGCCATATTGTCGACGACTTAAGGTCGACATGTGGGTTGTCCAATGCTCTGAAGAGGACCTTATGAAGGCTTTTTAAGTTGATCTTTTCCATCAAATTATTATATTGTAATTCGATCAACGCCTTCACATTTACTAGCCCACCATCATCAACACCATACTTAGCAGACAAAAAAGGTCTGATAGTGCCTAGGTGGGTTGCCCGTGTTTTCTCGGTCGTTATTATGGCGTGCTTCCTAGCAGACACACTTGACCCAGCTATCAGGGTGTCGTGCATTCGCATTAGGATACGCTCACTTAGTTGGACTACTCCACACAGTCCACGGCCGAATTTATCACGGGGTAAATATAGTCTCTCCTTATTGGCTGCCAACACATGGACATGGTTCTCTCTGAGTACTCCACGGATCATAACATCCATCTCATCATACTCTTTGGGCTCAAACTCCACAACACCTATGTAGTAGTTTAGCAGCGAGACAGCATACTCATTTAATGCTAGGAACAAATTCCTTGCATTTAGAGACGTCTTACACAATAACGCTGCTCTTTTACGGATGCCTTCAGTAATTTGTCGCTTTGTCTCAGGCATTATAAGGGACTTTGGAGATTCGGTAACACCCAGATACTTATATCCTTCGTGTTCCTCTAGGACTCTTACTAACTCGCTACATACTTGCGTGTTAGTCGCAGACTTTGAATAATTCAAATCTAGCCCTATACTCTCAAAGAATTCCCTGGCACAGACCCCCATGGAGTAGAGCTCCTCGGCTGTTCGAGCATACATCTTCAAGTCATCGATAAAAAGAAGGTGATTTGTACTGAAACAGACCCCTTCACAATGAACTGGTATTTGCTCAAACCGGTCATTGAGGCGGCGACTCAATGGCTCCAAACAGAGAACAAAGAGTAGCGGAGACATGCTATCCCCTGAAGGATCCCCCTCTTGAGTTTTACCTCGCCTATCCGGTGCCTATTATAGTTCAGATGAATACTCCACCTATTCATCACAGCCACTACAAAGCTGATGAACCACACAGGCATACACAGACTGTGTAGGCACTCGACAAGGTAAGAATGATCAACTGAATCGTAAGCCTTCTTCACATCCACCCACATAGACAAAAGTGAGTTTCCGTGAGACACAGAAAGGCATTTGTTGATCAAAGCCTGCTCTTTTGCCCCCTGACAATTTCGCACAGTTCCCAACTGATTCTCGGAGAGAATCCCATTTGCGTCTACAAAGCTCCTGACCTCATTAGCCCAAATTTGGTCATCAGCTTATACAGGGTTGGCATGCAGGTTATCGGTCGATAATCTGCAGCAGACTGGGGGTTGTCCAGCTTTGGGATCAAATAAGTTGGTCCCTGTGCATGCCCAATCAGGAATCGTTTCCGGGTTAGTGATGCTTTTCTGTAATACACGACACATAGACTCGTGTAATGAAGTGCATCTTTTGATAAAGAAATTATAAACTTTATCGACCCCGGTCGTCTTCCAATCAGGGAGATGTCTCACTACCGCCTCAAATTTCTTGCGAAAATCGAAAATTCCGCAAGATTCCGCCAAGAAAGGAGCGGCGCTGTACGGGACATTCCACGCATTTCCTCTGCGTGGTTTAGCCTCCCACATACTACCCCATGTGGAAAGCATTTCCGCGTCCTGCTGGGAACATACACTATGGCCATTTTCGTGTAGGCGACGGTAAAACAATCTGCGATTAAACTCAAACAGATTATTTTCTCTCCTTCTCTTACACCGACTTTCATGTGTATAGAGTTTCCTCTTATACACCATTATTGCCCCCTCTAACTCCACCTTTGCCCTCCTCAACTCTTTGAGGTCCCATTTGGGAACACGGAGTTTACTAATTAGCCCCTTTACTATAGCCGGTGCTTTTCCTCTAACCCCTCTCGCCACACTACTTATGTGCCCCTCCAGTGCTTCCAGCTCAGTCTGTCTCCAAGCAATCTTGGCACAGATCTGCTCCCTCCATTTACTGGGTGGTCTGGGCTTGTCCGTCAATTCCTCATAGGTGATCTGTGCTGCATACAGCACTAGGGAGATGTCACCCAATGACCCTACTGGCTTAGCCTCCACCGCATAAGCCACAGCCTTATTGATGCAGGTTAACACTACCGTTAACCTTACAATGAGGAATCTTGCGGGTAAATCTACGGTCCTCAAGTGGGACATCTGCCGCTGCAGCGAGATTCCGCGCAAAGACCTCATAAACATGCTTGAGCTGCAACGTATCACAGCTCTGGTGCTCGTGCTCTCTTTGACAGTTGTGGTCACCTGGTCCCCGCCCCTTTAGACCAGTACCCTCTTTGCCTACAGCCATCTTCTTGAGTTCACTCACAGATATAGCAGTACTGAATCTGCCACTGCAGAGCTCCGCCAAGTATGGCCATCCATTCCAGGGCATTCGAGATAGCCTGCTACGTACCTGCAGGACTACCTGCCTCGCCCATTCTTTTGGGTCATCTGCCACAACGCTCTCGGATATGGCAAGAATTACATTCATACCATCAGGTAACGCAAGTGACCCTTCTCCTTTTTTCCTTTCAACATTTTTGCCAACTCGAGAGAGTTTTAACGCCACCGAATCGAACGCACGTTGCATGTTTTCTTTTAATAATATTAATATTATTAAATAGCTTTTAGTTCTAATGCTCTAAGAAATAACTAAATGTCTTCAACATTGATTTAACATCTTAGAATTGAGATACATGGTAACACGTGGCTACAACGTAGAATTCTTAACATAGTTTTAATTATGTCAAATTAAGAATTAATTAAAATTATTTTTTATTATCTTGGGATAATTATAAGTTAATATAATTTTTGAATGTCGTTTATCTGTTATGGATAAGGTTTTGAAAGCTATTTTATTGAATAAGGACAATTTCGATACCTTTAATATTCTATCGTAGAGTTTAAGGCTATAAGTTATGGATTTTCATCAATTTCTCAGAAAACGTCAAGGGATATGTGCGTGTGATTTGACACCACCACAGTGAGGAGGACTTAATAAGAAAAGAGGAGAAAGTCTTTTTTTGGTTGTGCAAGGCAGAAAATCTGCACATATCGATAGAGGTAACAACATTGAAAGGACGATCTAAATATTCAACTCTATATATTTAGGAATCATCATACAATCCTGCAAGGAAGGAAATTTTGAAGGTTTACGAGTAGAACATACTATACGAAGATTTGATGCACCATATTCTCCTAACTTAATCCATGTGAAGGCTGTTTTTCCATTCTTAAGGCTGGAATGAAGACGTATTTATCTAACATAATGATGTTATTGCAGCAGGAAATAGAACTCTAACAGAATTTCGAGCTCAATTACTACAAAATGTTTTGGACTATTCTATAACACATTTAACGCGAGAGAAATACGATATTTATACAGGAATGTTGAAAAATTAAATGGAAATTGTACGCTTGGGATTCCATTATTTGATTAAATTGTTAATTAATAGTGTTAATTCCTTTGTCAAAGATGTATATTTCAATGTTAAAATATATTAAAAAATGTTAAAATTGAACATCGCATTGTGTCTTTCACCAAATCAGAATCTATATGGAATATCAATATTTGTAGATCGTACATCTCAGTCGACTGTAAGGTTATTTTTCATAACTGGCTTATCCATAAAAATAAGATCTGATGATATATTCCCCAGGCCGAGCGAGCTCTAAAATTCACTAATATTTTTTAAAAGACTCGTAAGCCTTAACTCAGCCCGGACAGGAGTTCCTAAATTGAATAACCATGCAGTCAAGGCTTGGGTTTCCTGACTCTAATTTGTGTGCAAATCTCGCTGACTAACATTCTGACTAAAGGTTCCAAACACCTACGATGTCTCGGTTTTACGAGTGACGCTGTCATCTGTAAATATTTCATTGGGGAACGGTTCGTCTACTTAGTTCCTCTCGACAAGTGCAGTGTTTAAAGGTCGCCAGTAATTAGATGACAAATGGGATAAAAACAGGTGTTGTTAATTGTAGTATAAAATTGAACGATTTGTGGATAATTAATGAATTATTTGATACTTTTTTGTCTATTTTTATTCGCCAAATTTTCATTACAGGCGGTTGTACATATTTTAATTATATAAGTTCGAGCAAATAGACAACCAAGGTGACTCACAAGAACATAATCAAATTGGATTGAAGAAAAGAAGAGATCATATTATGACTATGATTCAGAGCCATTATTCGTCGGCTAACAAATTAATACACTAACACAATGTATATGTCTTAATATATTAACTACATTTACTATATTCATTTAATAGTTTATCTAATGCCTTCTTAAACTCCTAGGAAGTTTCATGTAGCCATTCCTCCCAAAGAGACGCCCGGTGCCTAGTCGGGAGCAAACACAAAGAACAGATTGAACTTTGAAAGGATGTTCTTATTTACAAAGTCTTCCAAGAATATATCGATGAACAAAAAATTCTGTGGAGTAAATGACATAAGGCTAAACTAACGTCACAATAATAGATAGGGCAATTTTTGTATTAGTCAAAAATTCACATGTTATTTTAAATTGTTTAAAACTTATAAAAATAAAAATTTTATTGATTTTTATTATTTAATTTTTATAGTTTTCAAATAAATTACTAACGTGTCATCAACTTACGCTTCGTTCAATCAAGAAGGTTATTGAAAAGGTTAAAACTCATTAGAAAATATCCTGGAAATTTTATATCAACAACTTTTTATTGAATTTTCATCTAATAAACATTTCAAACTAGCATGTTTATTATTTTTATTAGAATTTTATGGTGCCACTGTAAAAATATATGATTTTCAAATTACATCTACCGACTCTAGGATCAATAAGGTCACTATATCACCACTGTGGGGTTGTTTGCACAAATGTTGAGTGAGGATTGACGAATTATTTTATGATTGTGAGCATCACAGACAAGAAAGTAAGAATGTTATACGGTCAGCTACTGGATCACCACCTGTCAATTTAATACCATTGACATAAATCCACTGCTTTTCTCTGGTCGTCTCATTTACGCACGCGGTCCGTCCAATTAATTTAATACATATTTATTTTTAAAAATTGTTTTACAGTATGACGAACCTTTCAACATCGATATATTATTTGGTATGCGTTTGCACGTTCTTATTGGTAGTGTTTGGTTTTGTATTTATTAGTGTGATATATTTTCTTCAATAGTATATTATTGAATTCATCTAATAGTGTTGAAGGATGTTTTTAAAATGTTTAATATATATTTAAATTTTGTTAACCTATAATATAGTAACCTCAAATTTATTCAAATCTAAAAGAGAAAGTTTGTTGGGACAAATTTATAAAAAAGAATCTCTCAAGACAATTTCGTATCTATCTTCGCTTAAAAAACTACCAAAATATAAATTTCGAATTATTTTAATTTATTTAAATAATTAATAATTTTTAAAATTATTCGTGATTATGGTTCCCTCTGACATCCAGGGTAAATATACAAATTAGTGACTTGTTAGCTTAATTCGCCATTTTTTGCATTATCTTTTATTCGTTATTTTTTCAAGTATTTATTTTTTTAAGTTTGGATGAAGATTTATAAGAGTCATCATTGATTTTGTTTTCAGGGCACAAAATTCTTTTTCTAAGAATTCCTACTTCGTCCTTCAGAAGTTCAATTGATCTCCGAAAGGTACCCAATGATCGCCCTCTCTCCGGCGATATTTAATTTATTCCTAAACGATTTACCCTGTTCTGGCGACCAGATTCAATGCTTCTTATATATGTTGACGACTTAATTATCGCTAACAGGAGGAAATACGTGGATGGTGTTTGAGCCTATAGCCATTTTTTCGATAATTTTAATTACGGGAGCTAACATACTTCTGGAATCACATTGAGATACAGAATATCTTTCGAAAAAATAATAAATATAATGAATTCCACAATACTCGAGAAACAAATTCATATTTTTCCGTTTTCGTCTAAGAAATTATATTTTAAGTACCTATAAGAAAATTCAACAATTGAAATTTGCCAGTAGTACTTTGGTCTCCTGTTTTAAAATGTTCAACAAATGATTAAAATTTTGTTGTAATATGAACTTCGACAAGTCTTTCAGAATATTTGTCGTAGATTGACGAACTGTGACTTTACATACAATTTCATTCCTTTTCACTCGTATAATTCATTCCAAAACAAAATGACTCCTGTTTTCAAGCGCCACTGCTTCATTTCTGCTATTATTCTAGAAATATCTATTAACACCATCATCCTCTGTTTTTTTTATCACAGATATCTCTATCCCATACTAAGAATGACTGTTCCAATCAATTTTCTCGTTTCACATACTTTGTTAGACAGAATGTAAACTGCATCTTTGTTTTTGAAAAATTAGTATATGCTCGTCACTAAACGAAGGCTTTTTCTCTTTCAGTCAAAGCTGATACTAGCTTAGCATACCAAATCCTACACTGCCTAACAAATCGAGGCTGAACTCCCAATATTTCTTGTTCGAGAACTTTGATACCCATAAACCTTGGAATACCCAAAATATTGTAGCTAGAATGATCTTTTGAAGAATTGGAGCGCTGGATATCCTGTGTATCTGGATTTAAGAAAACTCTTTTCCGTTAAAGGTTGGAACTATTTGGTTTGTGAAAACTTCTTGTGTTTATGGTTTCTCACCTTTGGTTGACAGATACTTACCAAAGATTAGCTTTAACAAGAGCCACATATTTTAAATAAAATAGTCTAAGATCTTTTAAAGTTTATTTCATTAGTCACATCCCAGCAAGAAATATAGAGATTATTTGATCCTACTTGCTATCCTCACACCTGCTGAAAAGAAGACAAAATCCTATAACAATTAAGAAAATATGTATAATTTAACAAAACTGGGAGGCTAGTCACATTTTATGAAACAATTTATATACCCCACGATGACATTTGCATGTCCACAGAGGTGAATTCAGGTGATCTTCCACTAGGAGAATTGGGGTTTTCCGAGTGGATCTGGTGGACGGTGTGAATCTTTGCACACAATAATTTGTTCTACGAACTCCAATTAAGAGTTTGAAGTTTGTGAATATTTTAGGTTGCGAGAACGAGGCACAGAATGTACTCATGTAGTTAAATATGGTCATGATATATTATTTGTAGATTATTTTGAGGATTTCCTTGTCGTAACCAAAGATGTATTTGATCTCCGTGTGAGGGTGTTTTTTTTCTTTTCGTTTTTATAACTACGTTGACAACGTGGGAAAAAAATGTAGGGCATTGATCGTAGAATAATCATATGATTTTCTAGTTTTTGAGATATGATTTTCTAATAATCATATGATTTTCTTTGTTTTTTCTCAATGGATTTCAATACAATTTCTTTGAGAACATCTCATCGAGACTTCTAGCCCGCATATTGTCACTGTTACACAACCGTGTTAAACACAGAGTCCAGACTTAATTCGTAGAAGAACTTAAGATTAAGTAGACCAAAGCGCAACAAATCATTTAACTCAGTCATTGGAAGTTATAAAAATTCTACAGACTACAGAATGACATAATTATTGACATAAAACAATCACTATATACAAATTCTACCAAATTTGTACATCCTCATAATTACAGTACCTTATAATGAATGCACAACATTACTGACCTTGAAGTATGTACTTAAGATACCTGAATTACAATTGAAAACCTTTATTATAATTGAATAGATATCAACTTTTAGGCTAAATGATTTCATGTACGCTATGGTTTTTACTCTAGTAATGTAGCTAAACATCAGATCCTTAGTCACAAATTATTAGACTTGCTAATTCACTTCTGACGTCCTAAACACCCTTAACCCACACAAAGAAATTGATAATGTACAAGTAGATTTTTGTAACCTTCTTAAAGCAAAAGAGAAGATGCCACCATCAAAAAACCTATTCTTTATTAATTTATATCTTTTACAAATTATATGGACATGGTTCCTTATGTTATGTTATCCAATTAAGTCGTGTCCGACCCTTGGAGATCTCATGAAAAAGTTTCCTCCACTGTCCAATTTGTAGTAGCCTTGTTATAGGCATTCCCGTGACATCTTCCATCGTAAATAGTTACCAAGTCCTCGGTCGACCAGGCAGTCTCTTTCCAGTAATATTGCTCTGCATAATGGTTCTTTCCAGGGAGTCAGAGCCGACAACATGCCCAAAAAACGCCAATCTGTGTCTACGAATCTTCCTTCTAGAAAATGTCCGTCTCCAACCGTTGAGCACATCGGTGTTTGTTATTTTGGAAATCCAAGGGATTCTTAGTAACCTCCTCTAGCACCACAGTTCAAAAGCATAAATTTTTCGTTTATCCGCCTTTTTTAGTATCCATGATTTTGCATCGTATAGAAAAACCAGGAACACAATTGAATCAACCAGTCTGCATTAGGTCCTTAAGCAAATATCTTTGCTTTTCCAAATCTGTTCATTCTCTGGAAGGCGTCCCATGGCAATTCGCCTCTTGATTTCCAAGCCTCCGTCACCATTCCGATCAATTAAACATCCCAGAATGACAACATTATCGCAACTCTCCATTTTCTCATTCCCGATTTTTAGCACAATTTTATTTGTTATAGGTTTTTCTAGGTATTTAAAATATTTTTTAGACGAAAAAAAGAATATTAATTTGTTTATGTATTATAGTGGATTTTATTATAATTATTATTTTTCGAAGGATATTGTGAATCTCGACTTGATTGCTAAATATATTCGTTCCAATTATTAAAATTGTCAAAAATATTGCTATATGCTCAAACACTAGACATTTAATAAAAGCGTATGGTCTAATACATTCTATAGTGCTGTTTAAAAAATTTTGTGCATTTTAGGTTTGGAGACATCTTCTGTCTTATGTAAATCTATCTCATTCACTAGTAGGCTGGTATTCCTGGATCCAGTTTTAGAAGAATCCGTGGGTAAAGTATTATTTTAATTTTAGAATTGTCAGTTTGTCCGGTAGAGAGGACTTTGCTATCAGTACATTCATTTCGATTAGTGACGGTAGGTTCTTTAATTTTATGTTTCATTTTTTTCTTGGTTGGTTTTCACTGCTAATTTTTAAAGCTTGAGAAGCATAAGTAAAAATTCATCTTCAAAACACTAAAAAAGTGAATTCTACTTGGTAGCATATTTAAGCATTTTTGACTTGGAGTTTTGCTTGTTTTAGTAATGGGTACTTAATCATCAGAACTATTTCTGAGGTGCTTTCACATCAACCGATTTCTGTATGAGTGGTTTCACAATTTCTTTAGATCCTTCCTGATTGCAACCACTTTTTTCATTAATTAGTTGTTTACTTGTGTTCTTGGTGAACAATTCATCGTCGTCAGAACTGTCAAAAAACGACTTCTTAGAAATTGTTTTGGAAGTGATCTTTGGTTTGTTATCTCTTGGATTTGATCCTTGTTTACAGAATTCAAGTTGTGTTCTATAAGTTGATCATCATCTACGACCATAGACTGCTTGTTGTCCTTAAAATCCAGTTTTAACAGAGCCTTGCATAATTATTGTAGCCAAAGTTATACTAGCGTAATTTTTAATCATCTGAATCTTTCTTCTTTGTCAAGAATCCGAGGAGAAAGCCAAGGATGAGTTTGAAAACATATAATGGTTCATTCGCAGGGACACTTCATCACTGTCTTCTTTATCATTAAACACCAAAACCTTTTTTTACACCAAGATCACCGGATTAGAAAAAGTTAACTACTAACTAAGTGATCCAGGTTTTCCGGGTTCTGGCTTTCTTTCATGGTCCTGGAAGATCCAACAGAATTGGTAAAAACGGGGACGGTCTCATTCTCCATAGATTCCTCGCATTTTCTAAATAGTCATATATATAGAGTAAAAGCGTGTTCATTGCCCACTGTAGAAATGACTTCACTCTCCACCTTAAATGTTCTCTAACATTCAATACGTTATTCACAGTTTTCTTATTAAATATTTTCAAGGCAGCAGACACCAAGGCCTTCTGCCATAGGATTCCTTTGAAGACTTCAAAAACAAAGAGATCTTTGAGGGAGACGTTAAACTGATCCATTCGCATTGATTCATTAGTTTTATAATTTTAATTCCTTGTCGTTTGTGGCTTTTTTGGGCTGAGGTATAATATTGCTGTCATCACTATCACTTTCAGGAAAATAAATTCCGTTTTTTCTTCTCCATAGAGACAACAGACGCCAAAGGTATCTCAGTGGTCCTTCTGGAGGAACGGAGATATTACCATCTCATTGGAAAGATGTCGTCGTTTTCAGATTTGTCAAAGATATTCTCAAGATTTCGGTTTTTTCTAAAATCAGGAAGCAAGTTAAACTTTTTCAAGGATGTCTTCCTTGTCGGAATCATCTTCAAAGAGGTCATCGGAAATTTTGTCATTGAATCTCGAATTCATGAAGGCTATCGTGATAAATCAAAATTACCTTGTTTTTCCGCTAATCTGTGAGGCATTCCGTTCTCAAAACATAGACTATAAACGGAAACCTGTCTTGGACTCGTCGATTTGGTCCTCAATCAGTCTATCCAGAGATAGAGACTAGGATAAAGCCACATGTCAACCAGAGATCTTGATGCGTTGAAGTTAATCTCATTTTTATCAGCTGAATTAACAAAAACTGATTCATATTGATCCAATTCCGTAGAATTGTCGTTGTAGTTGGAAACACCATAAAGTAGTCATTTTCAAAGTCATCGGTCCCAATTATGAACGGAAAGGTCGAGTCCTGTATACATCCAGATTACCAAAGGCATTGG
Organism: Dicyema japonicum; assembly: GCA_011109175.1. Classification (NCBI taxonomy): domain Eukaryota; kingdom Metazoa; phylum Dicyemida; class Rhombozoa; family Dicyemidae; genus Dicyema; species Dicyema japonicum. Next base: position 157,382 of record RDEW01000058.1, on the reverse strand, counting down.
TGACGTCCATCTCCTCCTAAGAGTCCTCCGTGAAATCCTCCTCCATTCAGACAGATTCAGGTCAAGTTTAACGTAGAACTGGTCCACTGCATGCATTGCGAACTCCAAGAATAGCCGAGTCTGTCGGAACCGTCGATTTCCGTAGTTTCCTAGAACATAAGGAACGGAGGTACGGGTGGATATTCGGCTTGGGAGACAGTGGAGTTCTCAATCTCCTCAACCCTCTGAAATAACAAGAACTGTGCGTTTTCGATGAAATTATAATCTGAGAGAATATCTAGCTGATTAACAGCGTTATATAGCTGCACGTCAACCATCTTTCGTTAATATTCATGTACTTGTGTCTGCTGATTGAGATGATTGACTTTATTTATGACATTATCACATTCTTGAACGACTCCATTTGATATGTCCTTGATGTAATTGAAAAGCTATGTGTAATTAAAGCCATAAACCTTTAATTACACGTCGGCAAGAGTCATTTTAAAATTACTCAATAATTTGCCAGATTAAATTAAATTAGCAATTTTAATTAAAAAAACAATGTTTCATTATTTAATCAATATTTTTTAAATTATTATTGTTTGTATTTTTATCTCAATATCTTCAGCAAACACGTAAGCAACGTCATCCCATCTTCTCAAGAAGCAGTTCGACATCAGAAGCAGTCTCACACGCACAGAAGAAAGTCGATTGTATCCACGATTGGTTGATAGCTATCGGCTCCAAAATCAACATGTACTCTATTCACCTCCGACCGGGGGTACAAAGAAGAATTAGAAATCTTAATCGGACATACTCGGATACCTGTCACAAGGGACCATTCAATCCTGGGAGTTATATACAACAGGCTGCTTAATTTCACCTGCTATGCCAAACAAGTCTTCACCAAAGGATACAGAAATTGAATGTCACACGTACCCTCATCTAGAAGCCTCCAGCGAATATTAATAAAGCAATCGGAACCATATACCGCCAGACAATCGCGCCGACTATAGAATATGGCTTTGCTGCGTGGAGATTTGCGTTATTAGAGGCCACTATCCGATAACTAAACTTACTGCAATGGAAAACAATACGTATGCTGGGACCCGAATGTGGAACAAAAATACCTCCCCTGTTGACAGAATTTACAACTGGTAGATGTGGTTCCGGATTTTTCCGCATTTGCGAGAAAGATGGACACCCACTATGCCTCTCATGTTCCATGCAAAAGAAACTCGGTTGGCTAAGAAATTTCCTTCCCCAATCGGCTTCCTCTGCAAGGATCAAAGAAGTCCGTTCGACAGTGGGAACTTTGGAGACGCACAGGCTTCGGATGGCACGTTTGTTACGGGAACTGGGATCACCTAACTCGTTGACTTCACTTTTTTCTTTCTTTCTCGGTGATCCTGGGGTTAATAAATAAATAATTGCATTTCTCAGAGAAAACTAAACTTTGTAAAAAGGGTACTGGGATAGTGCAAAGTTATTTCCATTCAACATTAAATAATTTATACACCCAAAATATACTACCATTTATCGGCTACTGCTGTTCAGCATCGGGTTCACTACCCTATCCTATACAAATCTAAAGAAAATAAACTCCTACCAAGAGATAGCAACGAGAGTCTTACAAAGGTTCTTTTTTGCCACTGTCTTCACTCACAACCTGCAAACCTTTGGTCAGGTGGATTATACAATTCCTACCCGAATTCTCAATTGACCAAGACATAATCCACCCACGAAAAGCCTGGAATGCCACCAACCTCCCCCTGCCTCTTTCACAAGACTGCCAGCGAAACCTGGACAATTTATTATGTTGGAAATCACTTGGACTCCTACTAGAATCAGCAAATCAACACCGACGCGCTTGTTTTCTTTCAGGGCTTCCACTGAGAGCTGAGCTTCGTTAAACGCCATCCCCAAAGGAATCATGGGCACCTTCTGGATGATGAATGCGTTAGAAATTGTATCTCTCTGCGGCCGGGACTAAAAGTATGTGTACTCACCCTTGCCGATGTTGGCATCTTGATAGACTGCTATGGTTTGCACCCTCTCGCCTGCAAGAGGAGCACTGGCAGATCTCCAAAGCACAAGGCTCTGAATGAGATTGTCAAGCAAGCTATGGATGCTGCTGGATACTCGGTCATTCTTGAACCGGTCGGGTTATGCAGAAGTGAAGGGAAACGACCGGACGGGATAACCATATTTCCCATCGATACCGGGAAACCACTTGTTTGGGTCGTGACATGTACAGACATGATCGTTCCGAACAATCTTCACGAGTGCGTTTTAAGGCCTGCTCTGCAGCCGTCAAGGCGGAGAAGGTCAAACTCGAAAAAATACGTCCGACCTTCCTGATAATCTCAAATTTGTTCCCATTGCTATGGAGACTTCCAGATCCTACTCCCCTCTACAATCTAGTTTTTCGGACGTCTTGGAAACCGGAAAACCTCAAGCACTGGAGATCTCGCGAACAGCGCTGGCTGTTTGAGCGAAATTCGCTGGCAATTCTGTGAGGGAACAGCTACGCAATGAGGCCTGCATTTAATAGATATTCTGTCACATGGCGGCGCGTAACGCATGGGCAGCCTGTTACATTTTTTCGACCTTGAAAAGGTCTTTTAATTATCCGACATTTAATTTTGTATATCCGATTTATATCGTGATTTAATCTTTTTAAATTAGTTTTTTATTCATAAATATTATGATTATAATGATTTTATTTTTTTATAGCGGTAAACCTAGATTTCTAGCGTGATTAGCATGGAAGATTATTTTGTTGCAATGGCTTCTTACAAGGGTTTTGTGAAAGATTGCGTTGAATATCAAACTTTAAAAGATGCTTTGCATGATAAATTTTCCCGAAAATCTTCCTAGGCACCGAAAATATAGGCTTTAAAGAAGAACATAGAGAATTTTTCCATTATCAGGGTATTGTAAATTTGCAATAATTTTAGACTGTATCTTAAATCAACTGATTCCAAGTTAGTCATATCCCTGATAATGAAACCGAAATGGAGCATGTTGCGAAATCGTTGCACGAGTTTTCACACGGAGGAGTCAATAAAATTGAGTATAAATGTCGACAAAGATACTTCACTGTAAAGAATGAGATTATCAGAAAAGTCATTCGAAATTGTGAAGTCTGCAAATTTTCGCGTCCTTCAAAAGTTCGTGATTTTTTATAACTGTAGATTGGAGATATAAATCACCATGTGTTTGCTTCTTCGCCAAATGAACGTTTTCAGGTAGATCTAATAGACCTGAAAAAAATTTCAACATTAAATGAAAATTTCAAATGGATTTTAACGGTCATTGACATATATAGTATGTTGGTTTTTTTTAATTTATAGATTCGCTTTTGTACGACCACTCTATAATAAGTCTGGTAAAGAAGTATTTGAAAACTTAAGATAGTTTGATTAAAAAAATTTATATCTAGATAACTCCCAGTCAGATAATTTGTGTCCGAATGCGAAGAGATTCAATTTTGAAATTAAATAGATTGAAGAAAATTCGAATTATTACAAAGCTATGAACAGGAAAGAGAATGTTCATAATAGTAAATATACTTTTAACATGGGAGATAAAGTATGAAATTAAAAACATTAATAAATAGGTTCGGGCTAAAAAGGACTTTGGAACAAATCCCTCATTGCGACTGGATAAGTTTGAGTCTCAGTATTATCCAGTTGCAGAAATAATTAATATTTTATCGAATAATCGCGTGGAGGTAGTTTTTAATTAGTTTAATTTGATAGATAAAAATCGAAAGGAGAAATATCGACTGTATTAATGAGTAGACTAAAAAAAGTTACTTAAATTTAATTTTTTGTGGTTATTAAATCATTTATAAAATTAATTGAAGTTAATCTTGGTTCAAGGTTAATGTAACAGGCTGCCCATAGGTAACGCTTGGCCCATGTGACATATGTGTGCTTCGCGCTCGCGACATAGTATTATATTGAAAGGATAAACCATATGACTGAGTGTGACTTTAAAATCAAATTAAAAATTTTAAGAGTTCTTTGATAACATTCATTGTTAAATTTCGATGCAACGATTTTACAAAAACGGAAAATTTTTACTGGTAATTTTGTTGGTGAATTAAGAAAATGTGAAATTTGACTATTTTAAGATAGCAGTCAACTCCATCTTTCAAGACGATTTAAACAATCGGGCTGTTCGGAGCTGTTTTTTAAAGATTTGCGCAAAACCCGAGTGTGAATTCTACTGGACTGAGGTTGTCGGGTAAACTTTATCAGATTTTTGAAAATTTTGAAAACGATTCAATAGCCCTCGACAAATTTGACACGGGGGAGATAGCCACATTCTAACGTATTTCTTAGATATTGTACTTTAGGCCTAAAAATACTGTATATAAGGATATTCGTTGTAGTGAGGTTAACAGTGGACTCCATTGGATGCAAAGACAAAACTATTCGCATTTTTAATTCAGAATTTAAACACCAAGCAAAGTTGCACGTGGTTTTATTATAGACAAACTATTTGGTCACAAAACTTTAATTATTGACTTGAAGTGCTGTAATAAAAGTCTCGCAAGTCGTTCGACGGAGGGATTCATTTATATAGGGATTTGTCGTCGTATACTTTCGTTGAGGTTACAAATGGTGTAACACTTCCAGCAAATTAAGGCCAAAACGTTTGGATTTCTGCATTGTGTGTGTCTCACAGAGTCAGAAGTCATCGCCGGTTTTGTCAGTTACTAATTCAAGGATCTACAAAACTTTTATACTGAAAAGCCAATAAATTGTGTTTCGATCGAGACTATCCAGTGTGGTCCTCGGTAGTCCACGGAATCGAGGAGTGTCAGAGGCGAAGAAGTCCTCTATGGCCGCATTAGCTGGGGTACATTGGTCCATTTTCAAAAAGTGTCCAAAGAGCCTTTACACAATATTACAATCACATCAGTTTCAGATCATTGATGTATGTATAAAGTGACTGTAGATGATTTTCGACACGAGGACCAATCAACTGCTTTCATACGATCGGGATTCTCACATTAACGTAAGAATTTTGATTTACAAGATTTGGGATGTTGTGAACATGGAAAAGACCAATGAAATCCATATTGGCAACTCCAATCTCATCTCAGCCTACGAGTTTGACCCAAGCACTTTCTGTGTGACATTTGGCTATCAAAATGGTTTCAATTTTGTTTTATCATCAGGAACTCTTGAAATGTGGGATTTGGGATTGAAATCCAAGATCAAAGAATACTCTCCAAACAATAAAATCTCACAGAAAATATTGGGGATAAAATCATATCTAATAAAAAATGTCCCCACTATTTTGACTTTCAACGAAAATAAGTCCATCCAATTTTTGAATGTACTTTCTTAAACACAGTTTGGTAGAACAACCAAAAATCTCTCGATTTACTACTACTAAAGTCACATCAGCTGAGCAATTCCACTGAAAAGCCAACATTGCGATTTTTGCTAGAAAATATATTACAGTTGGGTTAACCAACAGTGAAATTGAAATATACAGTTTGAACCTCCTCGAGAAAGTCCGCAATATGTAAGCATTAGGGTTGAATACAGCAAATCATTTTTCACATCAAAAATGTCAAAACTCCTGCTCGTTGAAAATGTGTATCAGTTTGGTTTAAAAATATAATTTCTAGTAGATCCCAAAGTATTCCACCAATCAAACTGGGATCTGTTCCTTAATATTTGAATTTTAGATTATACGTAAACGAAGGAGATTATTCCTTTTGATTTTTCTGTAGTTATTGCCCAAACGGAAGCATTCCTTTTTTGGATGTCACGGTAGTGTTCTCCGTTATATAGAAAAACGAAACATTAGATATAACGCCAAATTTGAATAAAATAACGTGTGTAACCAGTCTGGCTTATTGCCCTCGTCTATGCATTCTGTTAGTTGGGAATAAAGGTAATCGTAAAACCTCCCTGTAGATGGTTATATAATCAAACTGAGGGTTAATTTGCTTGCAGATATAATCATTGATGATATTGAGTGGGAGTACTGGCAATGTCATAGGGGGGATTAATTCTATTAAGATTATTAATGATATCTTTATTACATGCAGTGATGGTGGATCAATTAGGTTGATTATTCAATAAGTGGAGACTGTGGAATATTATTAGTCCAGTTACTCTCAAATAATCAAGCGTTTGTCAAAATTGATAAAGACGAAAAGTTTGTGATGGAGGAATCCCCAATATAGTATTTGTATGATAATATCCAGAATGCAGAAAAACACCAGAAAACCCAAATCACGGTCAAAGTTGGGAATCCCGTTGAGTAATAATAATTTTACATTTCAGATAAACGAGTGACGCCGTCATCAGTGAATACTCACTGCGGAACTTGATTGGTCTAGAAAGGACACTCACACAAGAAAAAGAAAAAAAAGAAGTAAAGATAATTCCTTGGTTCTACGATTAGTTAAAATTAACTGTTCTTTACTTAAATAAATAAAGTGTGTGTCCTGCCTATGCGGAGCTATAAAATACAGTTCATTTTAAATTATTACTTTTCTGATAACTTCTAAGTCGGGGACCAGCTAATTCTCGAATTTTTTGTAAAATTCCATTTTAATGCTAAATTTTGTGACAAAAAATAACATCAGAAATTTAAAAAAATTTGATAACATCAGTCACTCTTCTCACTCATAGCCCTGCGAAAGTAGCGGAATACGTCCGACTCGAAGTTGAGAATAGTCAGCACTAAAACCAAGAGCATGGATCCCCCAATGAACAGGTGAACCAAAGCAGGCCAGATCAATTCGTAAGTGAACGGCCTATAAATACATTTCTGCCTAAAACTACACACAACCACCTCAGAAAATCTGCAAACCAAAAATGTAACGCCAAAAGCACACAATGAGGACCAACTCAGGGCAGCCTTCCTGCAAAAACTAGAATTTTCATAGAAGGAACAAATATAAGTGAAACTGAAATTAACCCGACAGCACCTGAAAGCGAACCGAACAAGAATGGTCACCGAGTTGGCGATTATTAAGGCAGAAGAAGCTGAAAGTGACCGAGTAAGAACGAAAACGAGTAACACGTGCAGGCAAAACAAAATTATGAGGCGAATGTCGTTCCTAGTAGATCACCACGCCAACCTTTTGATCTCAGATACAGAAGCCGTGGAGAGAAAGAAGGATTCCGTGATTCCGTTAACAGCGAGAAATAAGACATAAACGGAGTAAAGTCTCAGTAGGTCTTTACTTCAAAGATAGCCCATACTCGTTACAGAAGCACTGAGATGACCTCCCCCGTATATATGCAGCAAAATGTGGGAATAGGACTGACCGAAGATAGCGATGGTAATTCCAACGAGAGTAAGCAGTTTTAGCGTCTGAGCTAAAAACAGCACAGTTTTGTCCCCACCAAGGTTTTTATGCTAAATAAAGAATATGCAAACTTGCTGAGAACAAGACTTCCCACGTGCTAATGATTTGGCAAAAAAAACATAAGCAGATTCTTCAATAGGGAGGAACACATAGCGGACTACAATCGATCCAAGGCTGCTGACAACGTCATACAGTCCTAATTTTAAAATAACAATAAAAATATTAAAAATTATTTAAAAAATAAATAAAATTTTAAATTCAAATTCAAACCGGCAGTTTCGATCAAATTCATAATCGCAAGAATATATTTTTCTGCTTCTCCCAAAATCTGCTTAATTAAGGACTGCTGAGCGAAGGTTCCAATCAATTTGACGTGCCCCCCGGATGGCAAGGACAGAACAGTAGGGAAGGGAGTAGCCATGATGCCATTTTTCGCCATTTCTTTAAAAATCATCAGAAAATACAGCAGAAAAATAACAGAAAGGTAAACTCCCTAATCTACTTACACCAGAATTACACGTGCATAGACGAACGCCATGAGCCCGGTTTCCCAGCGAAGGTATAAAATCAGGAAAGACGAAAGGGAATAACTTAAATTAGCGAGAGCATCGACGGAAACCTAAGTCTCCCAAAGCAGTACTTTAAGGTTGCTCAGCCAGTACACATTGGCAATAATAACGAACGGGTAAGTCAAGGATTGGGAAATTGAAGCACAAATTATCCAAAATACAGCATCTTTGTAATCCCCCGTCCAAATGGTAGAGTCGGTCTCAATGAAGAAGAGCCACAGAACGGCTACAATCGAGGCAATTAAAAATGACAAAGGAGTGCTTCAGTGGGTCAAATTTGGCTTACAAGGACCAAATAGTGTTTATGAAACTTTGAGTGTCCGTGATGCTGATCCCACAGCACGTTTTGAGAATCGGATCCAAACTTAGATTCGTGATTGATCCGTGGAGTAGTAAAAGTCTCTGTCATAAAACATTTTTTACCTTGCACGTGCTCCAATTAAGGGAATTGACATGAATCTCAACGTGAATGCGTTTAGAATCGAAGAAATCACTCCAACGACTATCTAAGGATTTAATGCCACATATGACTCTTATAGGGACATCATAGAAGGCTTGATTTAACGCTTTTGATTCATCCTCACCACATTGCATTATACGTAAATTTAAATTTCAAATTTACTAATTTAATTAAGTCAATGATTTTTTATAAAAAAAAATATTTTCTATAAGAAAAAACTTGAAATAAACTTTTTCTACGCGAGTACCAAGACTTGCTAGAGACCGTTTAAGAAAGTTTGACTTTTATACCGAACGCAATTGAGGTAAAAGATATCGTTCTGAGGGTGCTCCAGAATATCGAACAGAACTGGGGATACCTCTATTGAAATCACGGAAGATAGATGGAGGCTCTTTGGACACCTTTTGAAAATGGACCTAGGTACCCCAGCTAATGCGGCCATAAAGAACTTCTCGCCTCTGACACTCCTCGATTTCGTGGACGACCGATGAAGACACCCGATGGTCTCAACAGCGACCTACAAAAGGTTGAAAAACGCCTGTATGGACTAATGAAGAAGAAAATCTGATTGGACTATTAAAGCTTGGTTATGGTGCAGGAAGTGGAGTAAGATTACTTTGTTGTTAGTTCTCTGGTTGCACGATATTTATTGACATTATTTAGATCATTGTTTTTTTACATCTTCTAATATGGGAACGAATTCCACGTGCTCTCAACTCTTATTCAAACCAAAAATATTAGCACTTTATTTTAAATTATTTTTTGACTTTTACAACTCAGGGACAGGTTTCTCGTAGTCTCTAATTTTATTAATGTCAAAAGACATTTTTTACCCCCATTTTAGAACCACAGCTAAAAAAAGTAGCCTATTTCTCTCAACAACTGCAAATAGTCAGTCAAATGATAACAAATTCAAACCTCAAATTCATTGTACAAATACAACATCCCCCATTCGAGACGAGGTTAGTATTATAGCAAGGGGTACCCCGTCCACCACGTCAGTTTGAATGATACCACACCTAAGTATAATAGAATCCACCAAAATACCTTTTCAAGGTATTTAGAAACGAGGAGATGGCAAGGTCCATTCTAAGCACTAGGGAAGTACGGACAACCCATCAACTCTTCCAGTACAGCCAATGCGTTGGATGTAATTTAATGGATCATCAGAGTCATATTGATTACTGAACGTGAAATACTAAACTACCAAAGGGCAGCTGACTGATGTGAATGCCTCTGCAGGCGACGTCAGTTGATATGAGGATATTTACAAAGCCATTATGGGAATAAGCCACACCTACTTTGAATGAACTCAAATTTTCATTTCTCTGGCTTTGGCCGGAGTGAAACGGAAGCGAAGAGAACGATTTGCCCTTCTCGGGGAAGCTGGAATACAAGTTACAGGGAACAGTTGCAAACTTTCTAAAAATGGCTGTTAAGATTATCGCAGTCCAGTTTCGTATGGAAAAATATGATAGCCCTGTCGATATTGAGTCTCTGAATCGTTATAACGACATACTCTCCTTTGAGTAGTTTTATGGCTTGGGAACTTTCTTCTAGGACAAGTAAAGTCAAAGGTACGTGAGATGTACCACTTCTTTTATTTTGATGAATCTGATCAGTCTGAGTTTCAATGCTGGTCCCACCAGTGAACAATAAACAGCTAAACTGAAAAATGGTAAAACTACTGAATGTCAGCCAAGGGTAATGTTGTATTTGAGTGTCCTATATTTTATAGGCCATCGGTTATTATCCTCGTCCCAGGTAGAATGTGTTCTTGTAATCACATCTTTCAAGGTTTCCGTCGATCTACAATGTTCAATATTTTAAAATAAACCTATCTTGAACCTCTGCAGAAAAACAGCGCTTGGAAAAGTCTTAAAATTAGCAACCAAATTAACCGCTATAAAATTCTCTCTGCCAAAGTTGGTGGAGAGTTTACATCCCTAAAGTATATAAGAAGCAAAACCTTTAGGGTCATGGCGGCTAAAAAGAGCACAGATCTAGTTTGTGTGGATTTTCGATCCCAGTCCTAAATCTTTCCCTATTTTGAGTAAATCCCGATCATCCACCGTACTTAGTAAATCGGATGACTCCCGCTTGTAAATTAATAAAGGACCCCACAACGTCGTGAATCCAAATTCCTCCCCGTAAGTGATGATGACGATTGGGTACAAAATCCATTCCAAGTTAAGTAGCACCAGCAAATCTAACATCAATTTAATATGAACATATTATTTATTTGACATCAGAATCAACGTCAAATCAGATATATATAATGAATCCCTTTTTGATTTTTTGTGAGCAGATACAGTAAAGTCCCTCTAATTGGCCAATTCTCAATTTGGCCTTTTCCATCGTTACTTATGCGAGTCGGGTTTTCAATATATACATCTACCAAATTCTCCCTGAGATGAGTATACAGTTGTCAAAAATAACTCCTAACTTACACAACTATAATAAAAAGTTAATGTTCACATTAAATTTGTTTTTGGTTATTACGATTATGTTTTAAGTGAAAATTGTAATAATTGAATTGGAAGGGTTCCGCGAGCACCTAAAGGTTGGGAACCACTAGTCTATAGGGACTCATGTATTAAGTCAGATTTGATGGAAAGACTAGTGGAATCTCGTTGCTGTAAATCTGGATACTTCACTTGGGAACCGGACTTTTAACCTCACGAATGGGATCTGTTCGACGAAAATTGACTATCCCTAAAAAGTCAATCTTTCGGAATCGAACACACTGCTGACAGATCCGATGTCCTCAAACGTTACATTTAGCCAAGAAAACATCTTAAATATAAACAGTCAAACAGTAGACGACAGCATCAGGCTGAGTTAAAGTCTTATCAGTTCCCTTCTCAACGAGAGACTTCTCACGCTTGCCAGTTTCCACTTTACCGGGTTTCTTGAACCTGTGACGCTGCAAAGTTTTCTTTTTCTTTCGTTCCCGTTTCTTATCAGTCTCCGTTCTTTCGTCCTTTCCGAGAATTAAACCACTTTTCCGTTTGTCCTGCAAAACCGTGAACCAAGGACACCACCGTGATCTCTTCCGGAGCAAGGGCCCCAGCCTGTGCTGACTGAGCAGTAGGGATTTTCTTCTCCGAGTACAAAGCAGCTTAAGGACCAAATGCAGACTGGTTAATGCAATTGTTTTTTAGGTTTTTCTGTACGGATAGATCAAGGACTTTACAAATTTTTGTGTTTTACAAGAAAGGAAAAATTTGCAGTTTAGAAAGCAGCGAATATTTCCATGAGAGTCTCAAGCCTCTTTAAGACGAGATTCTTCAGATGGTAGCTACAAACTCTTATAAGGTTTATTTTACAAGAAAATATGGCTGCGATCTGATAAGAAATCATATATGGACACCACCAGGTCAGAGTGAAAGTTCAGAACAACAGAGAGGGAGATCAGGAAAAGTATGTGAGTCTCCTAGTGGTAGAAAAACTCTCGTATGTGAATGCAAGTCGTTCAGGACCAGAAGGTCCTTCAATTCCGTTGAAAAGTAAAACCTTTTGAAATTAAACTTATTCATTCCCTTAAACAGTTTGGATCACATCAAAATTGGTGTCAGTAATTAATTCTTCAACAGTGCAAAAAAAACTTATCACGTCAGCTTTGATAGTGCTGTTTTTTCTAGAGTATGATCCCATAAAGAACATGATGCAGACACCCTTGGAGATCCTAATTCGAAGGAAAAACGGAGGGAGCCCAATCCAACGTGATCATCCAGATCCCAACGAGCTGAGTGCCTGATTAAATTTGTCAGGGTCGCAGTTTGTTTTTCGGTTTAACAGTGTTTTTGGAATAGAGATTTGAAAGGTTTGATTAATATTAAGAGCAATGAGGAAGTGAATTATAAAAAATGAATAAATGAATTAAATAGAAATAATTTGAATAAATAATAATGTTAAGTTAAAATATTTAATTAATAAACGGGGATCACCACGGCGATCTAGATGGAATACGTGAGTTTGCCTATGACAGGGGCAAGGGCATGTACGCCATAGGGCGAGAGTGCTCAATAATGATAAAATATTATCTTTAAAAAAATCCATTTATTCCCTAATCATGTTTCATTAATTAACTATCTGCAGAATCCATACACATTTTGTGAGTCTCTTAATGGACTACACTCTGATTTGACAATAATAATTACCCGTACGATATGCTGATACGTTCAATGTCCTAATCACATTAATATCAAACAACTACAATTTGCCCGATCTGTCCATATTAATATAATACATTTCAGGTTTATATCTAAGCTAAATGTAACTTCATACGCTTTTGGGATCTTAAATGCATCAATGCACAATGCACGGATACTAATTTAACATTGAAAATACTGATATAACTTAACTTCAGTAGATACAATAGTAAATGATTGTATTATTGAAGAATGGCGAAAAACACTATAAATTAATAATAAACTCACATAGATAGAAGACTTGTTAATGATGTAGCGAAATCGATTTCTATGTACCTTAGTGCGTGACAATTTATAAAGTTTCTGTCGATTTCAAATATAAAATACACTTAATTCTATAATGATCGGAAAAGCATTGGAAACAATCGTTTCGATGCTATTGTCAGCATTGCAGCCACTGTAAGTGAATAATACACTAATACAATTGTGCCAAGTTCATCTTCCTAATTTCAAAGCTCTCCCTTGAAGGGATATTTATGTCTCGCACTCTAAGCTTCTCTATCCGTGATCTGTACTTTGTATAATAATTAGCATCGTAATCACAGTTATACCATTCTCTGTGATATGAAAAATTTTAAATACTACAAGTATCCAGCTCCGTCCACTCCTGCATCACTACAACTTTCAGTGATAATTGAATGTGAACAAACTAACAAAATGAATAAATGCTTCATTAATTAACATATTTAAAATTAAACTTAATTTAACAAGGTTCGCCAAATATAAATTTTATTTTATATAATAATTTATAATATAATTAATATAGTAATTGTAGGAGAATTTTTCTTACTCTTGTAATTTTTGCATTCTTGTAATTATGGCTCTGTAGGGACCTGAAATTAGCCGCGTGGCGTCATCTTGTGCTGCGTGGTTAATTGATGAAGTTTCTGCTTGCTGGTTTGTTCCTCCTCTCTCTTCCTATTAAAGTGGCGTCATGTGATCCACCTGTCTAGGTGACGCCCAGTTCCAGGGCAGCACGAAAAAGTATCATTTGCTCTTCCCCACTCCACTGGAGGGGTTTCCACAACTGCATGTAATGGACGTCTTACCTTTTATGCTGATTCCGGATAGACTCTGTTTCTGTAGAAGTGGAAACTGGATACATTTAATTAGTTGTTTACTTTAACTTCTTTCTCGGTGTATCCGGGGTTAATAAATTAAAAAATTAAATTCTTACTCTTGGTGATCAAATTCGGATTGTACAAACCGAGGTGGATCTGATGAAGCTACTTATCGGCATTGACTAACTTTATACGGTATGGTTTCTCGCACAGACCGGGACACATGATGACTGTAATTTGCTCCATAGACGTCCACAAGGCTTTCAACTCTGTGTCAAGACGGATTCTTACTTGGAAAATTTACCAAACAAAGATCCTGGAAAGCTCAAACTCTGGCTAACTAACTTCCTTAGTTGTCGAAGGGGACGCGTCCGCATTGGCCAGTCAAGGTCTACTTCACGGCTTCTCCCTAACGAGTTTCCCCAAGGATCCGCTTTGTCTCCAGTTTTATTCAACCTATTCATGGCGGACCTTCCCACTCCAGACTCCGAAAATGAAATTATTTTAACTTATGCTGACGACATCGTCATTGCCTCACGCAATCAGGACATCCAGATTCCCACTTTGAAATTGCAAGAAAATCTGGACCTGGGTTGACAAATGGCTATTGAAGAATCGCCTAACTACTAGCAGTGAAAAGTATGTCACAACCCTATTTACTTCAGACAAGAAACTGGGTAGATTGACGGTTTAACTAAAGGCAAACAATGAGCTAGTCCTTACAGAAAATCCCAAAGATCTTTGGGGTGATTTTTGACATGCATATGTCATTCTCGCCCATGTTGAAAGCTTAATGACGAAATGCGACTAGAAAACTAATGTTCTGAAATGCCTCACAGACTTATGGAAGATCGGAAAGCATTCTGTTTTGTGAACTGTATATAAACAATTTATTGAACCATGCATTCTTATGCATGCGGTATATGGGTCCATTCATCTCTTGGACAAATGTCTTGAAGATCGAGGCTAGCCGGAAGAGCCTCCAAAGTCACGGAACGCTGGATTTCTGGAGAACTCCAGCCACCAATGCCTCTTGAAGCCTTAATAAAAAATGAACCACGGATTGCGCCGTCGTGACTGCGAAGGTCCAGTTACTCGACCGATACGTGCTTGTGCGAAGACGAGGGAGGACTTTCGGGCTAAGATGAGGACCCTGCTAGAGTGTTCTGGGATCACGTGATTAGTTAGTTTGTGTGATCGTGGTCTCTGGTGTTATTTTTATTATTATATAAAATTTTTCAAGCTTTGGGTTTCCACGTCTTGCAGGTTTACACATACTCTCTAAGAGAATCGAGTTATCGCTAGTTTGTGTTCACTGGAAGTTTCGAGGCCATCATAAGATCTTAAGTTTCGTATAAAGGTTATCGTTACTTTTACACACGACATAGTCGACTTGGTTGAATATTTTGATCAGGTCCCCATTGTTATCCATACTTGAACAATCACAGTAATTTTGTCTTGCTGGGTGATCAAAGGCAGTATTCGCAATAATAGGATTCGCATTATTTGACTTACCATTTTTATGCACCATTCGATCTCTTTTTAAAGGTTTCTAACTATATGCTGATTTGTACGTCTCACTCCTCTGAAGTTAAAAGTTGCAATTGTAAACGAGGTAGAATAGACTGACTGAGAGTACGATAAAGATATAGACATTATTAACCCCCGGCTTACCATTGTAAGCCCAGCACAAACAGTCATAACTAACTAATCCAAGGAAGGAAACAAAGTTAGAACATTTGTTGTGCTGACCAAATCCATCTTCCAATATTTCTTTACAGGCTTCCGCTTCCGAAGGTTGTTATCTTACGTTTCCCTTATGCCTCAGTACCTGTAGACTATAGATTTCTCGGGGTTTTTGTTTCCCTATGGAGATTTCCTTCAGAACTGTCTGTTTGAGGGTCAGTTCTGGAAGAATCTCTTTCGGTTAGTTTTTCCTGATCACTCTATATTGATTAGAAAAAAATATTAATTTAATTAGGAAAAATATAAAATTAATTTAAAAATTACTTAAATTTTATTGAATATATGATTAATCATGTTTTTCCTTCTACGTAACTCCAAAATCGAAAATTAAAGCTATAGAAAACGTATATTCTTTTACTGACTTTTAGATTCGGGATGCCGTCATTAAACACGACTATCTGTTTGTCTTTTCTGCACATAACTTCCTGAATTCAGCAATGAGAAATGTTAGATTTGGGTTAACTGATTCGAGGTTGTGATTATTATCACATCAGAAACTTCTTTGGGAAGAAAAAAGTAATGGCCAAAGCTTTGGGAACAAATCAATGGGAACTGTTAACGATCTACACAAGTTCTCGTCTCTAATCTCAGAAGGTCGAGGACTGCTGTTCTCTAATCAGACTAAGGATGACATTTTGAAGTAACTTTGACTGTTATTATAGATATTTTGCAAAAGAAAACGTCCCACGTATGTTTGCTCGGCTTCAAGTTCACAGTGGACCTAGATTCGGTGTCAGGTGTACTAGAAAGTTTCTTCACTCGATTTGCCCTACCTGAGGACATTGGGTCTCCCCGAAAACATTTGAGAATGGTTAAGTTTGTGTTAATTGTTTGGAAGGTATTGCTTGCAGAGTTCGCTCGTGTTATGCATTTGCGGCGATTAACGACTTTTTAATGTTTTTAGTTGGCTACGTTGGAGTAGCATTTGGCAATCAAACAGAATATTCTTCTATTTTTGAGCGAACAAAATATTGTTGATTGTGCATTTAATCATGGTTGTGATGGAGGAATTTCAAATAAAGTCTATAATTATATAATGAAAACGGAGGAATTAATTCTGAAAAAAAATAACTCTATAAAGGAATTGGTTTTTTGAAAATAATTATGTAGGAAGGTAAATGCCACTATAATGGACAACCAAATATTAAAATTAATTTGACTAGGTATATAAAAATTAAAGATGGTGATGAAAAAATGCTTATGCATGTTCTCGTTAAGTATGGACCAGTTACTGTTGAATTTTATTCATCCCTGAATAGCTTTTTTTATTATCATCGAGGTAATTATAAGTGAAACGTTTAAAGAATATACTACATAAAACATTGTTTTACTGATAAACAAATCATGTAATGTCTGATGTTGGTTATGGAGTTTCGAAGGGAAAAAAATATTGGCTTATTAAAAATTGATGGGGAAAATATTGGAGAATTAATGGATACTTTGAAATTGGCACGCGGGAAGAATAACTGCAAATTTCCTTTAAATAGCTTTTATCCTATAATAGAATAACTTAATTTTTTAATTAGTTAACATTTGGTTTTTTAGAGATTAAATGGATTAATTATTTATTGAATTAGTGATGAGTTATAATTTAGTCACGAGTTTTTATATAGTTGTCGTTTTTCTGAATCCTCTATATTCACAAGTCTCTAAATAATAAAGGTATCCTCAATTCAGTTTAATCTTGTTTTTTAAATTGCATTAATGAATTGTTCGAAAACGGCGAAAATCATTTTTAACTACGTCAAGTCTTAATTGGGAGAACAAATAACTGATCCTCAGTTGCTTTTATTCATACTCAAATTTCCTTGCATAAACTGATTGTTGAATTACCTTTGTTTTAGTCATTCAGAGTTATCTCACTTTGATATCCCTTAGAAATTTATCTATATATTTTACATTAAATTACAATATCCTCTTTTTTGAATATTTAAAGGTCATCAATAAAAAAGACAAATAGTTAGTTGAAATATCAACATATTAGTATCCACTTGATACGATCTAAAGTTTTAAGAAAGTAGAATTAAGGACCCTGATGATGGGTCCTTCGCCACAGCAAAAAGTTGTGGAGATGATAAAACCCCTTGCAAAATTCCACGACTAAGCTATACAGACTAAAATCTTGATAAAATTGGAGCTTGATTAAGTGGATAATTTTTAACGAGAAACTTTTTCTTTACCCTCATTGTCAACAAGTTATCAACGTTTTAATTATATCTTCTACATTTTTTAGTTTTCATAAGTACGTTTGATTGTGGGTGTCTAATGCTTACGTTAGACCGGCTTGGTTTTCCGATAATCTAGGATTACGAAGAATCATATTAGCTGCAGCTTTTTCCAGGCAAGAAATGCGCTCTGAAGTTATTATTATTAAATCATTCCAAAGATTAAAGTCCACAAAGGTCTGGATGAAACAATGAACGGGTATTCATCGACTACTTTATTTTGGATGGGGTTTGCTATACGTTAAATGCTGCTGTGGTGGCTCAATGAGCATGAACTATCAACGAAAAAATTGCCATCCTTTAACTTCGCCTAGGAATTCACCGTAATACTACTATTGATTATCAATGCATATGCACAGACCACAGTGAGAGTATCCACTAACACTGAAAAACTTGACAATTTCTACCTTCCTTATCATAGTCTTACTCCTCCTTGTAAACTCTTACATTCTATATATAGCGGGAGACTGAAATTCCATAGTGGAGAAAAAGCAGGATGAATCAAATTGGTTGGGCAGCCACGCTCGAGGGATCAGAAATCTGTGAGGGGAAGTTCTTATACATATTTGCGAGTCATTTAGACTATTCCTTTGAAACAGGCAAACACAGAGGTTTCCACACACGGACTCCCGTACGTACAGTAGCATGATAACCTAGAATGATCACAGACTACTAATGGCATGTCTCTTTCTAAAATAAAGCTTTGGGATCTTCTGAACTGGCATCTCGAACGCGGAGCAGGACTTTGGCCAGTCCATTTATGTAAAGCAGAAATAATAAGTCAATTTTATTATTTTTTTAATTATAAAGTATTCCACCAATCAAACTGGGATCTGTTCCTTAAAATTTGAATTTTGGATTATACGTAAACTAAGGGAATCCATTGAGATTATTCCAGAAACTTTTGATTTTTCTGTAGTTATTGCCCAAACGGAAGTATTACTTTAGTCACGGTAGTGTTCTCCGTTATATAGAAAAACGAAACATTAGATATAAACCAAAATTTGAATAAAATAACGTGTGTAACCAGTCTGGCTTATTGCCCTCGTCTATGCATTCTGTTAGTTGGGAATAAAGGTAATCGTAACACCTCCCTGTAGATGGTTATATAATCAAACTGAGGGTTAATTTGCTTGCAGATATAATCATTGACGATATTGAGTGGGAGTACTGGCAATGTCACAGGGGGGATTAATTCTATTAAGATTATTAATGATATCTTTATTACATGCAGTGATGGTGGATCAATTAGGTTGATTATTCAATAAGTGGAGACTGTGGAATATTATTAGTCCAGTTACTCTCAAATAATCAAGCGTTTGTCAAAATTGATAAAGACGAAAAGTGGTGGAGGAATCCCCAATATAGTATTTGCATGATAATATCCAGAATGCGGAAAAACACCAGAAAACCCAAATCACGGTCAAAGTTGGGAATCCCGTTGAGTAATAATATTTACATTTCAGAAAAATTATATCAAAATTAGCAGATTGAATTGCCTAAAATCCTAAATAGCAAATACTTCAAAAAATCAGAGTTTATGTGCAACAGTGGAAGTGAATCGAAAATAACTAAAACGTGGAATATGAAAGTGTTTTCAGTTCTCTAAGAATTGAAACCTTCGATCGAGTAGATTAGTGTGGATTCGAGATTAAACACGAAGGACGGCATCGACCAATACGCTTGGCGGATGTACTTTGTTGCCGTTTTTCCCAGCTGTATCATTTAAAGGTGGATGTAAGTAAGTTCCTAAACAATAAAGTGGAAGAAGGCGTTCACAGTCGTATAAGGTATGAGAACCTGCAGTCTAATAGGGCTAAATATGACCCCACATATATGAGACAGTTCATTTTAAATTATTACTTTTCTGATATCTTCTAAGTCGGGGACCAGCTACTTCTCGAATTTTTTTAAAATTCCATTTTAACGCTAAATTTGTGCCAAAAAAATAACATCAGAAATTTAAAAAAATTTGATAACATCAGTCACTCTTCTCACTCATAGCCCTGCGAAAGTAGCGGAATACGTCCGACTCGAAGTTGAGAATAGTCAGCACTAAAACCAAGAGCATTGATCCCCCAATGAACAGGTGAACCAAAGCAGGCCAGAACAATTCGTAAGTGAACGGCCTATAAATACATTTCTGCTAAAATACGACACAACCACCTCAGAAAATCTGCAAACCAAAAATGTAACGCCAAAAGCACACAATGAGGACCAACTCAGGGCAGCCTTCCTGCAAAAACTAGAATTTTCATAGAAGGAACAAATATAAGTGAAACTGAAATTAACCCAAGAGCACCTGAAAGCAAACCGAACAAGAATGGTCACCGAGTTGGCGATTATTAAGGCAGAAGAAGCTGAAAGTGACCGAGTAAGAACGAAAACGAGTAACACGTGCAGGCAAAACAAAATTATGAGGCGAATGTCGTTCCTAGTAGATCACCACGCCAACCTTTTGATCTCAGATACAGAAGCCGTGGAGAGAAAGAAGGATTCCGTGATTCCGTTAACAGCGAGAAATAAGACATAAACGGAGTAAAGTCTCAGTAGGTCTTTACTTCAAAGATAGCCCATACTCGTTACAGAAGCACTGAGATGACCTCCCCCGTATATATGCAGCAAAATGTGGGAATAGGACTGGCCGAAGATAGCGATGGTAATTCCAACGAGAGTAAGCAGTTTTAGCGTCTGAGCTAAAAACAGCACAGTTTTGTCCCCACCAAGGTTTTTATGCTAAATAAAGAATATGCAAACTTGCTGAGAACAAGACTTCCCACGTGCTAATGATTTGGCAAAGAAAACATAGGCAGATTCTTCAATAGGGAGGAACACATAGCGGACTACAATCGATCCAAGGCTGCTGACAACATCATACAGTCCTAATTTTAAAATAACAATAAAAATATTAAAAATTATTTAAAAAATAAATAAAATTTAAATTCAAACCGGCAGTTTCGATCAAATTCATAATCGCAAGAATATATTTTTCTGCTTCTCCCAAAATCTGCTTAATTAAGGACTGCTGAGCGAAGGTTCCAATCAATTTGACGTGCCCCCCGGATGGCAAGGACAGAACAGTAGGGAAGGGAGTAGCCATAATGCCATTTTTCGCCATTTCTTTAAAAATCATCAGAAAATACAGCAGAAAAATAACAGAAAGGTAAACTCCCTAATCTACTTACACCAGAAATACACGTGCATAGACGAACGCCATGAGCCCGGTTTCCCAGCGAAGGTATAAAATCCGGAAAGACGAAAGGGAATAACTTAAATTAGCGAGAGCATTGACGGAAACCTAAGTCTCCCAAAGCAGTACTTTAAGGTTGCTCAGCCAGTACACATTGGCAATAATAACGAACGGGTAAGTCAAGGACTGGGAAATTGAACCACAAATTTTCAAAAATACAGCATCTTTGCAATCTCCCGTCTAAATAATTGAGTCGGTCTCGGTGAAGAAGAGCCACAAAACGACTACAATCGAGGCAATTAAAAATGACAAAGGAGTGCTTCAGTGGGTCAAATTTGGCTTACAAAGACCAAATAGTGTTTATGAAACTTTGAGTGTCCGTGATGCTGATCCCACAGCACGTTTTGAGAATCGGATCCAAACTTAGATTCGTGATTGATCCGTGGAGTAGTAAAAGTCTCTGTCATGGAACATCTTTTACCTTGCACGTGCTCCAATTAAGGGAATTGGCATGAATCTCAACGTGAATGCGTTTAGAATCGAAGAAATCACTCCAACGACTATCTAAGGATTTAATGTCACATGTGACTCTTATGGGGACATCATAGAAGGCTTGATTTAACGCTTTTGATTCATCCTCACCACATTGCATTATACGTAAATTTAAATTTCAAATTTACTAATTTAATTAAGTCAATAATTTTTTATAAAAAAAATTTTCTATAAGAAAAAACTTGAAATAAACTTTCTCTACGCGAGCATCTAGGCTTGCTCAGAGACCGTCTAAAAATATTTAACTTTTACACCGAACGCAATTGAGGAAAAAAATGTCGTTTCTAGGGTGCTGCAGAATATCGAACATAACTGAGTACGAGAAGATACCTCGATTGGAATCACAGAAGAAAGATAAAGGCACTTTGGACACTTTTTGAAAATGGACCTAGGTACCCCAGCTAATGCGGCCATGGAGGACTTCTCGCCTCTGACACTCCTCGATTTCGAGGACTACCGAGGACCACACCCGATGGTCTCAACAGAAACATACAAAAGGTTGGAAAACGCCTGTATGGACTAATGAAGGAAAAATCTGATTGGACTATTGGAGCTTGGTTATGGTGCAGGAAAGTGGAGTAAGATGACTTTGTTGTTAGTTCTCTGGTTGCACGATATTTATTGACATTATTTAGATTATTGTTTTTTCACATCTTCTAAGATGGGACAATTCCACGTGCTCTCAAATCTTATTCAAACCAAAATATTAGCACTTTATTTTAAATTATTTTTTGACTTTTACAACTCAGGGACAGGTTTCTCGTAGTCTCTAATTTATTAATGTCAAAAGACAATTTTTACCCCCATTTTAGAACCACAGCTAGAAAAAATAGCCTATTCGGACAGATACGCACACAGAACGAAAATTTACTATTTTCCCGTTCGTTCAATTGAAGGAAGCCATTATCCAACAGAACAATAACAACCAAAAGGGAAACTCTCCCATATACTAGTCAGATGGACATAATGTAACAGGGAAAGCTAAGGCAGACCAAGACAACAGGGAGGTGACTTGTAAATCCCAATTTTCAGTGGCATAAAATAGACACGATGAACCGATTAAAGTTAATAGAATAAATTTTGAGTAAAACAAACAATAATCAAGTCACTTTAACGAGGAAACACTTTCAGTGATCATTATAAACGACCTTTGAGCTTTCGATTCTAGTCTAAGCAAATCCGAGGGGTTCACCACATCACCAGCAGCTAATCGTCACTACAGATAATAAACCAACTACGGTCTTTTCACGCCTCCTCTTCTGATCATAACAAATTTTCCGTCATATTCAAAAACGGGGACAGTCATGTTAGGAGTACAAGCGACAGTTTCAACCGAAAAATTCAAGTTTTCTTCAATTTCCCTCAACAACTGAAAATAAAGTCACATTGTCAGTCAAATGATAACAAATTCAAACCTCAAATTCATTGTACCAAATACAGCATCCCCCATTCGAGACGAGGTTAGTATTATAGCAAGGGGTACCCCGTCCACCACGGCAGTTTGAATGATGTCACACCTAAGTATAATAGAATCCACTAAATTACCTTTTCGGGGTATTTAGAAACGAAGGAGATAGAAAGGCCCATTCTAAGCACTAGGGAACTACGGACAACCTATCAACTATTCCAGTACAGCCAATGCGTTGGATGTAATTTAATGGATCATCAGAGTCATATTGATCACTGAACGTGAGATACTAAACTACCAAAGGGCAGCTGACTGATGTGAATGCCTCTGCAGGCGACGTCAGTTGATATGAGAATTTACATAGCCATTATGGAATAAGCCACACCTACTTTGAATGAACTCAAATTTTCATTTCTCTGGCTTTGGCCGGAGTGAAACGGAAGCGAAGAGAACAGGGCCTTCTCGGGAAGCTGGAATACAAGTTACAGGGAACATTTGCAAATTTTCTAAAAATGGCTGTTAAGATTATCGCAGTCCAGTTTAGTATGGAAAAATATGATAGCCCTGTCGATGTTGAGTCTCTGAATCGTTCTAACGACGTACTCTCCTTTGAGCAGTTTTATGGCTTGGGAACTTTCTTCTAGGACAAGTAAAGTCAAAGGTACGTGAGATGCACCACTTCTTTCATTTTGATGAATCTGATCAGTCTGAGTTTCAATGCTGGTCCCACCAGTGAACAATAAACAGCTAAACTGAAAAATGGTAAAACTACTGAATGTCAGCCAAGGGTAATGTTGTATTTGAGTGTCCTATATTTTATAGGACTCCATCCATCGGTTATTATCCTCGTCCCAGGTAGAATGTGTCTTGTAATCACATCTTTCAAGGTTTCCGTCGATCTACAATGTTCAATATTTTAAAATAAACCTATCTTGAACCTCTGCAAGAAAACAGCGCTTGGAAAAGTCTTAAAATTAGCAACCAAATTAACCGCTATAAAATGCTCTCTGCCATGGTTGGTGGAGAGTTTACATCCCTAAAGTATACAAGAAGCAAAACCTTTAAGGTCATGGCGGCGAAAAAAGCACAGATCTAGTTTGTGTGGAATTTTGAATCCCAGTCCTAAATCTTTCCCTATTTTGAGTAAATCCCGATCATCCACCGTACTTAGTAAATCGGATGACTCCCGCGTGTAAATTAATAAAGGACCCCACAACGTCTTGAATCCCAAATTCCTCCCCGTAAGTGATGATGACGATTGGGTACAAAATCCATTCCAAGTTAAGTAGCACCAGCAAATCTAACATCAATTTAATATGAACATATTATTTATTTGACATCAGAATCAACGTCAAATCAGATATATAAAATGAATCCCTTTTTGATTTTTTGAGAGCAGATACAGTAAAGTCCCTCTAATTGGCCAACCTTAAATTGGCTAATTCTCAATTTGGCCTTTTCCAGCGTTATTATGTCGGGTTTTCAATATATACATCTACCAAATCCTCCCTGAGATGAGATACAGTTGTCAACAATAACTCCTAACTTACACAACTATAATAAAAAGTTAATGTTCACATTAAAATTGTTTTTGGTTATTACGATTATGTTTTAAGTGAAAATTGTAGTAATTGAATTGGAAGGGTTCCGCAAGCACCTAAAGGTTGGGAATCACTAATCTATAGGGACTCATGTATTAAGTCAGATTTGATGGAAAGACTAGTCGAATCTCGTTGCTGTAAATCTGGATACTTCACTTGGGAACCGGACTTTTAACCTCACGAATGGGATCTGTTCGACGAAAATTGACTATCCCTAAAAAGTCAATCTTTCGGAATCGAACACACGGCTGACAGATCCGATGTCCTCAGACGTTACGTTTAGCCAAGAAAGCATCTTAAATATAAACAGTCAAACAGTAGACGACAGCATCAGGCTGAGTTAAAGTCTTATCAGTTCCCTTCTCAACGAGAGACTTCTCACGCTTGCCAGTTTCCACTTTACCAGGTTTCTTGAACCTGTGACGCTGCAAAGTTTTCTTTTTCTTCGTTCCCGTTTCTCATCAGTCTCCGTTCTTTCGTCTTTCCGAGAATTAAACCACTTTTCCGTTTGTCCTGCAAAACCGTGAACCAAGGACACCACCGTGATCTCTTCCGAAGCAAGGGCCCCAGCCTGTGCTGACTGAGCAGTAGGGATTTTCTTCTCCGAGTACAAGGCAGCTTAAGGACCAAATGCAGACTGGTTAATGCAATTGTTTTTTAGGTTTTTCTGTACGGATAGATCAAGGACTTGACAAATTTTTGTGTTTATACAAGAAAGGGAAAAATTTGCAGTTTAGAAAGCAGCGAATATTTCCATGAGAGTCTCAAGCCTCTTTAAGACGAGATTCTTCAGATGGTAGCTACAAACTCTTATAAGGTTTACTTTACAGGAAAATATGGCTGCGATCTGATAAGAAATCATATATGGACACCACCAGGTCAAAGTGAAAGTTCAGAACAACAGAGAGGGAGATCAGGAAAAGTATGTGAGTCTCCTAGTGGTAGAAAAACTCTCGTATGTGAATGCAAATCGTTCAGGACCAGAAGGTCCTTCAATTCCGTTGAAAAGTAAAACCTTTTGAAATTAAACTTATTCATTTGATAATTATTCCCTTAAACAGTTTGGATCACATCAAAATTGGTGTCAGTAATTAATTCTTCAACAGTGCAAAAAAAAACTTATCACGTCAGCTTTGATAGTGCTGTTTTTCTAGAGTATGATCCCATAAAGAACATGATGCAGACACCCTTGGAGATCCTAATTCGAAGGAATAACGGAGGGAGCCCGATCCAACGTGATCATCCAGATCCCAACGAGCTGAGTGCCTGATTAAATTTGTCAGGGTCGCAGTTTGTTTTTCGGTTTAACAGTGTTCTTGGAATAGAGATTTGAAAGGTTTGATTAATATTAAGAGCAATGAGGAAGTGAATTATAAAAAATGAATAAATGAATTAAATAGAAATAATTTGAATAAATAATAATGTTAAGTTAAAATATTTAATTAATAAACGTGGATCACCACGGCTATCTAGATGGAATACGTGAGTTTGCCTATGACAGGGGCAAGGACATGCTACGCCATAGGGCGAGAGTGCTCAATAATGATAAAATATTATCTTTAAAAAAATCCATTTATTTCCTAATCATGTTATCATTAATTAACTATCTGCAGAATCCATACACATTTTGTGAGTCTCTTAATGGACTACACTCTGATTTGACAATAATAATTACCCGTACGATATGCTGATACGTTCAATGTCCTAATCACATTAATATCAAACAACTACAATTTGCCCAATCTGTCCATATTAATATAATACATTTCAGGTTTATATCTAAGCTAAATATAACTTCATACGCTTTTGGGATCTTAAATGCATCAAACACATTGCACGGATACTAATTTAACATTGAAAATACTGATATAACTTAACTTCAGCTATGCCTGTACGACATGGGGAATCTGTCCTGGACAAACAGACAAAGAATCCGGGACATTCAGGCCTTAACAGCCACTACTATAAGTAATTTCGGGAAACTAGAAAAACTAATACCTTCATCACTTGAAGACCTTATCCGACAAAATGGAAAGGGATTTGCTACCCTGTGCATCCAGTGCAACTCTCAACAATGCACAGCCACAACGTGTCTTATGAAAAGGGTATACATCACTCCTGATCGGCACAAACAGACGTTCTCCGGACATTAATTGTAGATTGTAAGCCTGGGGTTAATAAATAATACTGGGGGATGCTGAGAGTATATCTATAGAGATTTGACGGATATCATAAACGTCAACTGAAAAAAATCATATGCATCCACTGGCAAAGATAAATAACAGACTCCCATGCAAAGTGATATAATCTCCCTGGCAACTTTGGGCTTATTGATGGGATAACACCCTGCAGCCTAATTATGGAGGTCTTTTCATCCAAAATGGAAGTAAAGACTTCGTGGAAGGCAGAGAACTATTCGTCCTCTCTGTCTGGATAAGGATCATGCCCAAGCTAAGGGGAATAAAAACAGCAGAGGACCGATGGACTAATGAATCGTGTAAGGAAGAAATTTGTATAGAAAAACAAGTATAATGGATAGTAAAGAGTCCGTAAAAGAGTACGCCACAAGCATAGCAGTTATTCAGTATTCCCATCTTTAAATCAAATAAAGATCACAGTGATTAGGGATCCTTTAGTCCTTAAATTTGGGACATCTTTGTCTCAATCTGGCTGGTTCACACGACTGTCAACCTTGACTACATTTAATACTGACGGGCCCAACAACCATACGAGGTTAGGAGTGAAAGTTCAGAAGAACAGAGAGGTAGATCTGGAAAAATATTCGAGTCTCCTGGGGTAGAGCAACTATCGTAAGGGAATGTAACTCAAGGACCACGAGGTTCTTCAATTCTGTTGAAAAGTAAGACCTCTTTAAAAATTAATTAATTCGATAATCATTTATTAAATAGGTTTGTTCACATAAAAATTGGTGTCAGTGGTTGGTTCTTAGATAGTTCAAGAGGCTCAACACACTTTACGTTAGCCTTAAAGTAAAGTCACTAAAATCTGAGTGTTTTTAGAGCACTTTTAAAATTCTCAGATTTGATTAATATTGAGAGCAATGAGGAAATGAATTTTTAAAAATGAATAAATAAATTAAATAGAAATAATCTGAATAAATAATAATGTTAAGTTAAAATATTTAACCAAATAAACGGGGATTAGGAGACGCTAAGGGAGGGAGACGATTTTGAAGGACTACGTGAGTTTGCCTATGAGAGGGGCAAGTGAAGGAGGATGACTTAGTTACTAGTTTCTCAAGTTCCGCATGCTACGCCATAGGGCGAGAGTGCTTAATAATGACAAAATATTATCTTAAAACTAAATCCATTTATTCCCTAATCATGTTAACATTAATTAACTATCCGCACGTTCCAAGCACATTGTTTGAGGAGTATCTTATTGAACTGCAGTCTGAAATGACAATAATAATTACCAGTAGGATCTGCTGATTGGTTCTTTGTCCTAATTACATTAATATCAAGCAACTACAATTTACCAAATCTGTCCAAATAATATATTGCCCATCAGGTTTATATCTAGGCTAAATATACTACATACGCTTGTGGGTCGTTTGTTGCATCACTACAAAATACACGGACACTAATTTAACATTAAAAATACTTAGACATCCAAACAACATTAGTGGCTACAATAGTAAATGATTGTATTATTGAAGAACGGCGAAAAAGACTATAAATTAATAATAAACTCACATAGATTGAAGACTTGTTAATGATGTAGCGAAATCGATTTCTATGTACCTTTTCTCTGAAAATTAGTCCGTGACAATTTAAAAAGTTTCTGTCGATTTAAAATATAAAATACATTAATTCTATAATGATCGGAAAAGCAGTGGAAACAATCGTTTCGATGCTATAATCAATATTGCAAAAACTGTAAGTGAATATTACAGTAATACAAATCTATCACGTTCATCTTTCTAATTTCAAAACTCTCCCCTGAAGGGATAGCTATGTTTCGCACACTAAGCGAATATATCCCTGATATGTACTTTGTATAATAATTAGCATCGTAATCACAGTTATACCAATCTCTGTGATATGAAAAATTTTAAATACTACAAGAATATATCTTCGAGCACTTATATCACTACAACTTCCAGTGATAATTGAATGTGAACACACTAACAAAATGAATAAATGCTTCATTAATTAACATATTTAAAATTAAACTTAATTAACAAGGTTCGCCAAATATAAATTTTATTTTATATAATAATTTATAATATAATTAATATAGTTATTGTAGGAGAATTTTTCTTACTCTTGTAATTTTTGCATTCTTGTGGTTATGGCTCGGTTGGGACCTGAAATTAGCCGCGTGGCGCCATCTTGTGCTGCGTGGTTAATTGATGAAGTTTCCTGCTTGCTGGTTTGTTCCTCCTCTCTCTTCCTATTAGAGTGGCGTCATGTGATTTACCTGTCTAGGTGACGCCCAGTTCCAGGGCAGCACGAAAAAGAATCATTTCTCTTCCCCACTCCACTGGAGGGAATTCCACAACTGCATGTAATGGACGTCTTACCTTTTATGCTGATTCCGGATAGACTCTGTTTCTGTAGAAGTGGAAACTGGATACATTTAATTAGTTGTTTACTTTAACTTCTTTCTCGGTGTATCCGGGGTTAATAAATTAAAAAATTAAATTCTTACTCTTGGTGATCAAATTCGGATTGTACAAACCGAGGTGGATCTGATGAAGCTACTTATCGGCATTGACTAACTTTATACGATATGGTTTCTCGCACAGACCGGGACACATGATGACTGTACTTTGCTCCATAGACGTCCACAAGGCTTTCGACTCTGTGTCAATACGGATTCTTACTTGGAAAATTTACCAAACAAAGATCCCTGAAAGCTCAAACTCTGGCTAGCTAACTTCCTTAGTGGTCGAAGGGGACGCGTCTGCATTGGCCAGTCAAGGTCTACTTCACGGCTTCTCCTTAACGAGTTTCCCCAAAAATCCCTTTTGTCTCCAGTTTTATTCAATCTATTCATGGCGGACCTTCTCACTCCAGACTCCAAAAATGAAATTATTTTAACTTATGCCGACGACATCGTCATTGCCTCACGCAATCAGGAGATCCAGATTCCCACTTTGAAATTGCAAGAAAATCTGGACCGGGTTGACAAATGGCTATTGAAGAATCGCCTAACTACTAGCAGTAAAAAGTCCGTCACAACCCTATTTACTTCAGACAAGAAACTGGGTGGATTGACGGTTGAAGTAAAGGCAAACAATGAAGCTAGTCCTTACAGAAAATCCCAAAGGATCCTTGGGGTGATTTTTGACATGCATATGTCATTCTCGCTCCATGTTGAAAGCGTAATGACGAAATGCGAATAGAAAACTAATGTTCTGAAATGCCTCACAGACTTATGGAGATCGGAAAGCATTCTGTTTTGTGAACTGTATATAAACAATTTATTGAACCATGCATCTCTTATGCATGCGGTATATGGGTCCACTCATCTCTTGGACAAATGTCTTGAAGATAGAGGCTAGCCGGAGAAGAGCCTCCAAAGTCACGGAACGCTGGATTTCTGGAGAACTCCAGCCACCAATGCCTCTTGAAGCCTTAATAAAAATGAACCACGTTGTGTGCCGTCGTGACTGCGAAGGTCCAGTCACTCGACCGATACGTGCTTGTGCGAAGACGAGGGAGGACTTTCGGGCTAAGATGAGGTCCCTGCTAGAGCGTCTGGGATCACGTGATTAGTTAGTTTGTGTGATCGTGGTCTCTGGTGTTATTTTTATATTATATATAATCTTTCAAGCTTTGGGTTTCCACGTCTTGCAGGTTTACACATACTCTCTAAGAGAATCGAGTTATCGCTAGTTTGTGTTCACTGGAAGTTTCGAGGCCATCATAAGATCTTAAGTTTCGTATAAAGGTTATCGTTACTTTTACACACGACATCGTCGACTTGGTTGAATATTTTGATCAGGTCCCCATTGTATCCATACTTGAACAATCACAGTAATTTTGTCTTGCTGGGTGATCAAAGGCAGTATTCGCAATAATAGGATTCGCTTTATTTGACTAATGAAACACAGCTCTGGGAATGCGATCCAATACAAGTCTCCGTTTTCCTCACTTTACAAACTCTACCAGTCACAACCAATGAACGTAGGATATGATGGCGAAAGTGAGTCATATGTTCCAGTCAAACATGACTAGAAAACATCGAGCTCTTCGGGGCGGCATCAACCCGGGTAGCGGTCGGAGCATAGACATTGGTGATTGAAATACAGAATTGGGTTTGTTCTGAACTTGAGTTGCATGACTGCAATACGATCCGAGACAGCACATACACGTGTACAAGGTTGACAGCATATCCAGACCATAATGTTGAAATTCAGATTTCTAGAAAGTTACACTCAACAACTTAAGTAAAAAAATTTACAAATTTTTAATTTAATGATGGAAGATGCGAGGGGCAGTGCATGGTTCGAGGTGTTTTTTTGGACAGAAAGACGAACAAACTAGGAAAGATGCGAGGCGGCAGTGTATGGTGCGAGGTGTTTTTTTGGGTCAAGCTGGACATCTCAATGCCTTCAATTCACTGATGGAGGGATAAAATTTTCGAAACTACAAGCAAGCGAACCCCGGAACTTATTCCACTTGTCTACCTCGCTTATGGAACCAAGTCTTCACTGGTTTTCGGTGACAAGATAATCTGTTCGGAGACTGGAGTCCAACTAGGGGACCCACTTGGTCCACTTCTCTTTGCTCTGGCCATCGATGAAATTGTTCGCTCTATCAACACACTACTAGACCTCTGGTATCTTGATGACGTCACGATTAAAGGGCCGTGGAGAAAAGTTCATGACATTTTGTCACATGCCATGTCGGCACTACGAAACCTCGGACTTGAGATAAATATAATGAATCGGAGCTAATAAATACCACGTACTCGGAGAGTGATTTTACCAACGTTGTCGAGTCTTTCAACTCGGTATTACCTGGATTTACTGTCGCACCCAGGGAGCGAACATACTTTCTTGGGTGCCCACTTGACGAAAAGGAACTGCGGAGCCATCTGCTAACAAAAGAGAATGAACTCTCTAGAGTTACGGAGAAACTCCTTACTCGATGCTCATACAGTGTTCTTTCTTTTGAAGAATAGCATCGGCTTGCCCAAACTCCTATATACTCTCCAATGTTCTCCCTGCTTCAAACATCGTGACAACTTCCTGTCACTGGATAGGACATTGAAAAAATCAGATGAATTGCTTATAAACATCCACTTTGAAGATCCGAGTTGGAATCAATTCAAGCTTCTTACACGCCTCGGAGGTACGGGTCTCAGGTCGGCGGCGTTGGAGATCGCTCTTCAGGTGGAAGCCTTTTGGTCAAGATATCCTACGTTTTCCTACCGGACTTTCTTGAGAAAAAGTCTTCGACGAAGCTCGTCGTTACCACTTTAATCAAAAGCATCATTTCCTTTTTCCCAGGGCTCATAACTTAGACTGGATGATGTTGGGCTCTCGATAAGCTCTGAATCCTTAAACCAACACTGTCATACATGTTCATTGACCAATCATCTTCCAAAAATGAGACATTGCACAAGATCATCTCTAATATAGTTTGGGAACTTTCTTGGGCAGAGAAATGAACAGATCGATAGTTTCGGGCTCCACTCTCTAGCTTGCGAAAGGAGCTCTGGAAGGGCGAATAGATACTGTTGGTTTCATCTGCCATAAAAATTCACTAAAATCAAAGATAAAGACTAAACTATAAGTTGTCGAGGCATATTATTGGTCCTAGGAGTAATTATTAACCCCGGATACACTGGGAAAGAAGTTAAAAGTACGCTAGTAGTTAAGTGTGTCCAGTTTCCACTGCTGCAGAAACTGAGTCCATCCGGAACTTGCAGTTGTAGGAACCCTTCCGGTGGATTGGGGGAAAGTAAATGATCCTTTTTCGTGCCAGCCTGCCACCTGAGAGAAGTGGATCAGGTGAAGCTACTCTATTAAGATGAAAAAGAGTAGATAAAAACTATGTACAGTCTAACCCCGGGGTGGGGCATCAAAGTGCCCCAAAAAGCGGGGGTGCCCTCCAAAACCGAGGTTTGGTTCAAACTATTGATTTATGTTAGATTTAACTTTAATTTTTGTTTACTTTGCAAAAAAAAAACTTCTTCACCTCTTCCAAAGTGTTTATAAAATAAGTTGTGATTTTTTGGTCTATAGTTTGATAGATTTCTATTCTATGTTTTTTATTCGATTTTTATTAATTAACAAATCATTATTTTTAAAGCATTTTTTTGAAATAATCAGTCAATTTCAAATTTTTCTTATTTCTTAAATCTTTTTTAAGTTGAAATCTAAACTTATAATATTTTTGTAATGTCTCAAAAGATGTATTTTGAGCTACATTTTCTAACTTATCCATCATTTCATAAGTTTCTGATATCGTTGTTTTGTCCTCTGTGTCAACTCCATTATAAAACTCGCAACTCTTGACTAGATCTTCAGTTTTCTTCAGATATTACTTCAGTTACTATTTCTTCCAGGAGTTCTTCCCGACAATTTTTATCTTCAACTGATTCTTCTCTATTTTCCTCAATTTTCTTCCAACAATTAATTATTGTTGTTTCTTTAACTTCCATCCACGCTTTTTTAACAAGTACCATAATCTGTCGCATATCTATATTTTTCAAAGATTTAAGATTAATTGTTGTATTTGCCAAATTAATTTTATCTGCTGGATTTTTTTTTACCACAAATGGCTTTAAAAACCAGATCATGTCTCTTATTAAATCTATCTAACCAACCGTTTAAGGCTTTAAAAGATGTTGAATAATTCAATTTTGTCGATATTTTTTTCGCGATGGCTTTGATTAAAAGTACCCGAAATAGAAAAGGAATCATCCCTCAAACGACGAAAAGTATTAAAAGTTAATTCGTCAATTTTTTGAAATTGATTTTCTTCATTAGAAACTGGTTCAACTTCATCTTTTTGAACTAATCTTGAAATGACTGATCCGGTATTAATGAAAGAAGAAATGTTTTTTTTGATTCAGAGAAGATAGTGCCTTTGCTTATCTTGAATTTTTTTGCAACTTCTCTTTCAGAAAAAGTTTGTAGACACTTTGCAATTTTAATTTTTGTTTCAATAGAAATTTTGGAAGGCATTACTCAAAATCAATTATCACGTGTTCAAAAATAATATTATTCAAAATAATATTATGTAATAAAATATTAAAATAAATTAGTAAAGTGCCCCATACTGGGGTTTCGATAATTTCCAAATTTGGAAATTATTGATGGAAAATGTACTAAAAAATAAAATCGCCCCAAAAAGCGAGAGTGCCCCAAAAATCGAGGTTGCCCCAAGGGGGGTTTCATTGGGGCGGGGTTCGACTGTACGTACAGGAAATCGGTGGTTTGGAAAAATCTAATAATTATGGTCAACACGTTCTTTCTTAGTTAATTTATTCAACTAAGAAGATTCAAAAATAAAATATCAGAACCTCACTGTTGATCAAATCACTACAAACTGAAGAAGAGTTGACACTTTTTCCGCTATTTGGATCTAAAAACTACTGCAGAAAAGATATTGTAGCCAAGGGAAGAAAGCTTTTCAGCGAAGGTAAACAAAAAACAGGAAAAATTACTTAACCCAGTGAGGGTGATTGCGTAGAAAGAATAACGGCCTTCCGTATGAAAGATTGTGCCCTGCCTCTATATGTGCCGCTTACTGTGCATCGACTGCTTAGGAGAATCCTCAGTGAGAAGTCCAGACCCATGCCATTTAAACTGCCTCTCACCTTTAACTTAAATTCTATGATAGTATTAACATTTCAAAGTAAGTCGGAAAAATCTATTTATTTACAACGACTAATATTCAAACTAATCCATGAATCAACAGCTTCACTCAAAGTACGACCTAAATGTAAACAAAACTTCATACATCAATGATATTAAACAAACAATCAATGGCAAGCCCACCATTTCCTAATTTTTTCATAGCAACCACGTTAGCACTTAAATCAAAAGCAATCTCAAGCATACAGGCATCCAAGACATAGTTGTCTCCGATTTAATAAATCATATATCGCGTCAAATCTAACTTTGCTGGTCGTAACTACACTAGGAAAGAAATTAATGTCAAGGTAGACTCCTTTGCAGATAGTTGGCTCAACTTGCACATCAACTTGGTCATCGTTCGGAGACCGATGTTACTGGGATAGCAGTATCAAGCAGGGCTACTTTAACGGGAACCGCGGTGACATCAAATACACTTCCCCCACATTCAAGTAACTATTAATAATTAAAGAGTAACTGCCAAAACATCAACATGAAGAATCCAGCACCGCTTAGAAGGGACAATAAAAAGGGTTTCCGTTTAATTGAATTCGAGAAGGCTTTGGTAATAAAACTCATCACTTCCATGGACATTTCGCGGGAATAATCTTCTTCAAAATCAATTAAACATTTTTCGAACTAAAATAAATTATAAGAAAAATACCAATCAAAATAAAATTCTACTTTTCCAGAATTGGTTTAGATTTTTAAGGCGTTGATAATTCACACTTCACACCGACGATAACGTCAGTATTTCGTTTATACCACGTGCTGATCAATTAACATTAGGCAAAATTCCCTTTTCAATTCCTATTTCTCAAAAAGAACGATAGTCTCTTCCATCGATTCTTACATTATTCTTTAATTTATATTTATCGCACAACTTTAATTCCATCTATTATAAAATCTTATTCCAAGACACTTAGCATCACGTTAAATGCAATTCAAAAAAATAATTTTCATATTTTTTTAAAATAAATATCAATTTATTAAAATAAAAATAAAGTTAGTTGTTATGACAATGTACATTATGGCCTGAAGGCATTGAGCACTCAATAGGAGTTATCCCTAATGATTGCAAGCCCAATGTTCTGGAAGAGCCATCGCGTCATTCTAGGCTCACCTTTCCGCACTCGTGCATGCCCAGATTAACCTGATAAACTCAGACGTGCTCGGGCCAATAACGCCAGACGTCTCAACGAAAATATATACATATTTTTAGCAATACAACAAAACTTTGCAGGTCGACTAAGGGAAACAGATCGTGGATCAATTTTAAGTAGCAGAGCTTATCGCTTGCCACTTCGAAAAGTTGTTCAAATCAAATGGAACATTGATACTGTCCAGAAGGGGGCGAACTTGAAAAGGAAATACCCCCACAAGAAGTACAAATAGCAAGCTGAATGTTGAAATATAACAGAACCCATGTTCAGACAGTCTCAATGACAAATTCTTAAAATATGGAACTCAAAAATTGTATGTAACATCGTATCTTAAGCGGAATGTACAGATCCGGCATCAGCCTACCGCTGAGAGAAGGGACCTTGATACCCGTTAGAAGGTCGCAGACCAAGGTTAAATAGAAAACCTCAGACCGGTTATTCTGATAACACACTTCGAAAAAAATTGGCCAATGTAACCCTACAGAGAATGGAAGAGTCGGTTAGACTTACCATAGCGCTTCCGTAAAGGCACAAAAAGCCAATATCATATGCAGACGATGTAGATTGATTTCAAATGGAAAAGATGCTCTTGATGCTTTATTGAAGGAAATTACGTAAAGTCGGTTGAATAGTTCCTAACGATGAACTCGAACAAAACTGAAGTCACAGAAGTCAGAAATGAGGACGGAAGAGTATTGGCATAAAACCAAAAAGCTGGATAACAAAAAGAAAACATTGACAACTGACACACTACACAAAACAAGAAAACCTGGTTTGTCCGTAAGTTCGCGTCCACTTGGCCTCCTAAGTTGTCTCCATCATTGAATTTACATTCATATCTGTACTGGATTGTACAATCATCCTCTCCACTATGCCCATCGTACTTTCTTGACGACCTCTCTGTCTGGATAAGGATCATGCCAAAGCTAGGGGGAATGAAAACAGCAGAGGACCCGATGGACTATAGAATCTAGTAAAGAAGAAAGTTGTATAGAAAAAACAAGTATAGTGGTAGTAAAGAGTCCGTAAAAAAGTACGCTACAAGCATTAACAAAGTCCCTTTAATTGGTCAACCCTTAAATTGGCCAATTTTCAATAATACCAGTTTTATTTTTAATAATTGATCAATAAAATTGAATAGCGATAAAATTGTATAAAATCCAAATTGGAGAACATTCAGATATTATTTTTTCCTAAAAATAGTACAGCCTTTATACAAGCCGGGTGGCATACTTGTTAGCTGTCGGCAAAGTGGCATAGGTTACGGGTTCGATTCTCGCTGCTGTTCACCTGGTAGAAGGTTCCACGCAACTACGATGTTAAAGTGCATATTCACTGCGGAACTGGATAGTCTATAAAGGACCCAGACACAAGAAAAGGAAAAAAAGAAGTGATGATCATTCCTCGGTTCTACCACTAGTTAAAATTAACTGTACTTTACTTAAACAAAATGTGTGTCCTATGCGGAGCTACTTTAAAAGGTTAACTTTATTATTAACCTTAAAATTAAAAATTTAAATTTATTTATTCTCAATTTAAATTTGTAAAATAATATACGAAACAATAAAAACAAATGTTGTTTACAGACTATTTATAGAAAATGGACATTACGTATTTTTCCTGATTTCGTGTACAAAAGTTTTGTCCTCAAAAAACTTTTGAAATGCGAAAAACATCTTCGACAGATGCTGAGGATGGCTGACAATCTAGAAGGAACAAATAATTTCAGGAGAGACATTTTTACAATCAATATTAATAATGCAGTCAGGTCGCTTTCCAAAATTCTTTTCTCCACCCTGTTTCATCTTTCGCAAAATCTTTTCACTAAGCGTTGAATATGCGTACTCTAGTGTACACTCGTTACTTTCTAATTGTAATATTTTTTCTATGTGATAAAATACTATATAGAACAACCTGGAATATGTGAATAGTTGCGAATACTACTTTTTACTTTTTAATGCATTCTTCGTTGAAGTTACTAAAATGCATTCGTCATCAATTAACTCAAAAATGTTCATCTCTGGGATTAAATTTTTTGAATAAAAAGATGCACCATTCAACCAAGTACCCTTCTCGTCAACACGACTTTGAAATTCCAATTTCGGAAAACAACAATTTCGCTTTTGGTTCTTCCTAATGGAAGTTTGTACGCTAGCTATCACATCATCTACTTCTGGATAAGATTTTCTGACCTTCATTAAACAATTATGCAAAATATGGGAGACGCAATTGACATGACAAAAGATTAGGATATCATTTTTTTAATTTTTTTATCAAAATCATAAATGAATTAAAACCGGCTGTCAAACCTGGCAGCATCAGAAATAAGAAGCATAAAATTATCCCGTACAATCATTATACTTCGGATCGAATCATCAACAACCTGTGCTATAATATTTTTGTAGGTACTGACTCGATTGGCTTGAATGAGACCAAATAAGTAATTTTGGGTAGATTGATTGATCCCATCAAAACTGCGACGTATCATTTGTTTCGTATTTGAGTTGACGAGGAGACGGACTTGGAGACATTAAAGTCCGAACGAAGTACTTAAGAGTAACACATTAATTTGAAGGAGTTATTCAAAATTAGTGAGTTTTTGTTCGTGTCTTTGGACAATTTACTGACACAACAAGTGTGTCCGAGTGCCAGAAGGACTCTTACCCTCACGGGTTGACAAGAGCTACTATTTACATGTGTTTTCACATTTTGACTACTAGGAAATGTCTTTGGAGACAGGTCATTAACCCAGTATAACCGAGTTGGATCGATTATTGTGAGGAGGAAGGGGGTAAACGAGAAATGAGCTAACATGTTTCGCCCATTTAACAATTCATGTGTCTACAAGGCTCCACATTATACATGACCCTTAGAGGTAGTTTCCTCTTGTCTTTCCCGCCTCTGCAGAGCTATGAGTACTATGACTCACGGAAAGTGCTGTGATTTTTAAATTGCTATTTATCTATAATAATTTAATATTTCACAATTTTAATTTTACTATTAAAAAACAAAAAATTAATTTCCTCCATACAAAATATTTACTCTGTCATTCACAAAATGTCCCCTTCCCGTGATTGAGATGAGATTCCACACTAGAGTAACTCAAAATAATACTTTTAGTGTAAACACCCAATCGTCTTAAAGGCGCCGCAGCAAATAAAGTATGGAAGGCAATATCACGAGCATCAGTGATATTTCTGGGGGAGATTCATTAATTCTGTAAGTGAGGTGAATATATTTACTCCTTAAATAACCTATCCATAACCGAGCTCTGAGAAGGTCCAATACAGAATATGCTTTTTATGAATATACTCGCGTTAGCGTCTAATTTGACCATCTTAGCAAAGCCTGATTCAAGACCGAGGATATGACTTCCTGTAATATAAAAATTCAAAACCGTCCTTTGTGAGCGACCTAGCATGTACGTCCTAAGCTTGGTCGCAAAGTTGGTCAGCGATATGCTGTGTCGATATTCTTCAAAATATTGACTTTTATTTATTATAACGTCAACTTGCCATAATTTACGGAGATGTTGTATAAATCTATAATTTCACGTGCTACTCCGGCCATTGAAACAGTGAAAAACGATGTGATTTGAAATATTCTACAGCAAGGTTGTTCGCCATCAGAAATTATTAAAAATTACATTGATGAAGATTATTGTCCATGACAGTATCGGAGGCCAAGTCTGATGGAGACTCCGGTGCGGACCGTTTCATCGTCTAGGTGAGTTCCACGTTTGTAATTATTACTCAATCATTTTTAATTTTGTTTACAGGGTTTTCAGATTTATTTCAAAATATAAAATTTAATTTTAATATAAAATTTGTTTTTTAATATTCGCATTTTAACAATTTGATTATTTTTAATATTTTTTATTTTTTAATTTTTTTAAAAGACAATTATTTAACAAAGAAACAAATGTTTGTTGAAGAAGCCAGCTGCGTGGATCGCAAACGAGTTCCCTCAGAGTACGGCCATTCCAATCTTTTGTCTCAGTCAGAACTTTTTTCGTTGATCCCTTTTCTTTCTGGTAAGCATTCCTCCGAAATTGCAAAGAACTCATACGTTATTGGACCAACGGCTCCTGATGACTCTACTGCAACAGGAGTAATTCGCTACCAATCCCTGTGGTAAAAATATATCTTCCAATCGTTTTATGAAGAAATGGTTGCAGCTTGAGAGAGACGATAGATATGCCGGGTACGCAATTTCCAGCGCCGATCTTAGACCGACACTTCCAAATCAAGAGGGAAGATTACATTGTTTCCAACCAAGTTCGTCGAAGCGGACGTTAATTGTGACTCACATGTTTGTTTGAGAGATTTGTCTATCGAAAGTAGACTGTCGTATTGTTCGTAGCAGGGTGAACATCGGAGTAGATATAAAGCTTGGTAGTCCGATTTGTTCCTCATCAGGAAGAAGGATGTGTGAGAGTCGAGACATGACAATCTTTTCGCGAGGCCTGCTAGGTCTTCATTTTGGAAAGTAGAGGATTCTTGAGTTCTTCTTAGTTGAGTGGGCATCCAAGGAAATATAATTTATCAACTGGTACAGTCGGTATCCCTGGAAGCAGTTCGTTAAAAGACTCCTTGATAGGGAGAAAAGTCGGTGTTTGGATATGAGACATTTATTAGTCTGATTTTTTTATAATTTTAAATTTTTAAATTATATTTATTGGATGGTGCACTGTAACGAGTGCTCGGCTAGATGGTCCCTTGTTCCAATCCCGTTGCTGTAAAGGTTCAACGCATCTACGATCCTTTGATTTGACGAGTGACTCCGTCATCAGTGAACATCTAACTGCGGAACCGGATCGTCTACAAAAAGCACCCCCAACATAAAGAAAATAGAAATGAAGAGCATTCCTTGGTTCTCCCAAGTTATGATAGCGTTTCTCTACTTGAATAGAGTGTGTCGTGTCTGGGAGGAGCTATAGCTAATATAGCTCATCGTAAAGTGTAGTATTTATTAGAGGTTCGACTGGGTTGAACGGAAGATTAAAAGTCTGATGTTCAAAAATCAAGACAAACTCAAAATTGGAAGGGCAACTATTCGACTAAGGGGAATGCATGATTTACAGTCTAGGAAATACAAGATTGAACTCGGGTAACATGTTTCAAAGGCATAACTGAACATATCCTCATATAATTACCGTCACTGGCTGTGATAGAGTTTAGGTTGATAATGCGGCACAAAATCGACTTTGCAGTAAAGCGTTCAAGCGTATGACCGAATGTAAGGTAACTGGTTGAGACGGTTAAATACGAGCCATAAGTATCGAACCTTAACAAAGTGTTTTTAAAACAAACGCAGGAGACAGACATAGAATTATATTTAAAAAACAAACTCGTTACTGACTAAGCAAAAGGGAGAAACACGAGTTGTATTAGTTGATGGGGTTTCTATGACGTAACACCATATGTCTCCTCTTCAAATTATGGACCCTTTACACCAAACAAGACTCATCTTGAATATGCTCGTTGCGTCTTCTACAGTGAAGTAGGTCATCTTGATTTATAAATTAATTTTGACATAATGTGGTTGATAAATTACTCAGTAGTTCATTTTATAGATCACTTCCAGCCATTTTATATTAAAATATCATTTCCATAAAAATATAGTTATTTTTTACATCAATAAAATTTTTACAATATTGCGCTGCTGGTTATTTGAGCGAATCTCGCTCTCCGTCTTCAGAAAGAATACCTACGCAGTCAGGGCAGACGTTATATGACATTTACTCTCTTCTTTCCTAAAAAAATATTATTCAACAAATTCAAGATAATTCCTCCTTCTGACCGGAATTATTTTTTTAATAAAAATTTTCTGTTTTTTATGCAAGAAATTTATTAGTGTATTCACTTATTTATATCGATTTTGTAGATCAAACAAACTTTTCCAACTCTATAAAAAGTGAATCAAAAAAAACTCAGAAATAGCTTCGGTCAAATTACCTTAGCATAGCAAAAAGTAAAACGATATACCTCAAACAAGTTTTTAAAAAACTGTTCAACTTATTCAGGAAAATCATATTTCACTAAGCATTAGTGACCTCATTGATCCTAGAGTCGGTGAATAGAATGAGAAAATAGATATTTTTGCAGTAGCATCTGTTAAATACTAATAAAAATGATAAACCTGTTAGTTTGAAACAAAAAAATCAATAAAAAGCTGTTCTAGAAAATTTGTGAGTTGATAGAAAATCACCAGGATGCTATCTAATAACAATGTTGAGCTTTTCATTGACTTTCTAGTTGTCGACACGTTATTATTTTATTAAAAAACTATAAAAATTAATAGATAAAAAATAAAAATCAATAAATTTTAGACTTTATTGACCTAAAAAATTAAATTTTGATTTTTTGACATTAGCCAAAACAGGATCCACTATTCTTTCCCCGGGGGCAATGTAGTTACCTGGCGACAAGTTCTGGAACGCTGGAACGAGTCAGGATCAAGGAGTTAGTTAGTTTGGTTACCATTGGTCTTTGGAGTTATATTAATTAATTAATTTTTTGATTTTTTAGACTTATAACTTTTGATTTATATAACATTTTTTATTAAAAATTACATTTTTAAATTTATCCAAGACTTACAGTTCTCTTGAATTGTCAGTTTTCGTTGTTACTTTCGGTTTCCTTCACTTGAAAAATACCTCGGTTTCCTTCACTTTATGCGACTGGGAGTAAATATTGAAGACCCTCGAAGTGACTACGCAATGTATTCCCTCTGTAGTATCAAACATACGGTGAGTGAAGTATTAACTTTTTATTAGATTGATAATAAATGACGAAATCTTGCATGTCGATCACTTGGGTAATGTTCCCGAAGAACTTTCTGAGTCCTTCTATCTATCTTTATGAAAAACCCCAGATTGTTTCAATAACCACCATTTACTAAAGTCATGGTTTCCGGATCTCTCAACAGAGATCTCTTATTCAATTTAGAGTTTCGACTATTCTAGTTTTGAACTTTAAAAACCATAGCAATGGGAAAGTACAGAGGATCCCAACGACTAAGAATAAATGTATAGCTCAAGAATGTCGTGAACAAAAATACTTTGGCCGGAATTTACATACACAGAAACCTAATTTAAACAGCTGTGGTCGGTATATAAAGATAATAACCTGATAATTTCATTAAAACATGTGGTTATTTACCATCTTTCGCAATTATGACCAAGTTAACTATTAATCTTGGCAGATAAGTTAAAAACAGTAAAAAATGTATGTTTTATGAAAAATTAAGACTGAAAAAATTAGAACAGCTTTTCCAAAAAATTATATTATATTAAAGTTAATTTTTAATTTGATTTTTTAATAAAAAATAATAAATTATTTATTTTATTTAAATTCATATAGAAATATTTTCTCGTTGTCTGGCTTCATCTGAGATTCATATATTTAAATTTTTATCAATTGACTATATTTCATATTCCTTGACTTTAACAGAATTATTTCATCTTAATTTTAACAAGTTTATTCATTTATTTATTTCTGAACAATTTTTATAAATTTTCTCTACTGTTGCCGAAAATTTGAATATGGTAATATCAATATTTCGTCGACCCACCATCTCTCTGAGACATTTTACATCAATTGTTGTGGCAAGAAATATTCATTGAATAAATTTGTTAAATTCTATATTCCACGTTATTTCCGTCATTTCCGATATTATATTTCGACTCATCATTTCCCAGTGTTTCTCTCTAGAACCCACGCTTGGCCGATTGGACGAATGTGTCACCCGACTTTTTCACGATGACCTCAAACGAGGTTTCCTTTGTCATCCCCATATTCACAGCTCGCATTTTTATTATCTCCCATATTCTCGTGAAAATTTTCCAAAACCGACTAGTGAATTGCCTATTACCAAGTGACCGATGGAGGACTAAAATCATTTACAGTCCGTGAGCAGCTGTTGAGTGAAACCTATTGACTATTTCAGCAAATAATCAGTCATTCAATGAATATGTTGTTCATCCTGGGGTAATGATAATAATTATGTTGTTCATCATTAAAATTATACTTTTTCGATCAAATTAATAATGTGTATGTTGAAATATTCTCAAGTCTATGGGGATCCATCAATTCTTCCAGTATATGGTTATATAGCATATTCCATTATATTCCATTCATTAGCTCACTGTTTGATTTTTCTATGATTTGGTTATAACAACTTGAGATTGACACTTTCTACATCAATCGAGATGGTACCACTAGATTATTTCATTCTTGTCATTTTTCAAATTCATAAACTTTTTTTATTATTTAATATTTTTTTATTATTAATTTAAAATTAGATTTATTAAAACTTTAGGCTTTCATTAGTAGCATCCATCATTTTATGATAAAATAATTTAATATTCCTTAAATGAGCAGTTGGTCACTATAGGGACTACTGTGAGAAAGAAATCATCACCAACAAGCTATTATGGCCATGATAGCCACCGAACAACTTCTTGTCGGAATAGCAGATTCGACGTTTTTGTGAGTCAATTCTCTTTTAAACAATTTTTGGTAGAAATTCATTTTAATTACAAAAAAGGTTTTAAACTCAACTTTATCTTCTTTCAATGGAATCTTCACTCAGTCGAAACTCTTTTCT
The DNA here is from genome assembly GCA_011109175.1 of Dicyema japonicum. NCBI lineage: Eukaryota > Metazoa > Dicyemida > Rhombozoa > Dicyemidae > Dicyema > Dicyema japonicum. The sequence continues at coordinate 113,412 of RDEW01000058.1, read as the reverse complement.
AATATCCAGCAGTGTTCGCGGAAATCTCCAGTGCGTGTAGAAATCTAAATCACTAGACGGCACAAGGGTAGAGAGCACAAGGAATCCCACAAAGTTCAGTGATTAGGATGTCATTACTACAACAATAACCTGTAGTTTAATTCCTTGACTGGCTACTTGGTTGAAAGGTTCTCGTTAATTCTTACTTCCATCTCATCATTTCTTGGTGCACCGTGCCAGGATGGCTTCAAAGGGACATTTGCTTTCTCTTGTTTAACTTTGTCATCACTAAGAAAAATAATTCTGCCTGTTCTATTCCTTAAATGTTTCGAAGTTTTTCTTAATCGATTATATTTTCTAACTGAAACAAAATTGGCTACAGCATCGTTAACATGTCAGATCTTCCTATTGAGGTTCCTTTCAACGTCGGGGGGAGCAGAGATCTTTAATATCTTTTCCACTCAGAGATGGAAGAAGTTCACACTGTAGGCTGTCGAGTCTGATGGTCCTTAGGAGCATTGATTCTCTTGCGCTGGTCTTATAAGAAGATCTCCCAGTGTTTGGTGTTCTCCAAATATTCATAAGGCTCTGGTGGACACAAAGTGAATTTTTTCATTTCGGATACAGTTTCATAGTAAATTTTACAATGCGGTCTATTGGGGGACGGTAAAGGTCTAATAAGTGAGCTCGTGGTTAGTGGATTTGAGAAGTGGGAAGATTAGTGGTTAAAGTCAAGAGAGTGTTGTGAGCTCAGACTGTCATCTCAAGTATTTCTGCCAAGAGATTGTAGCAACTAGTTTAAGGAGACGACAACAAAAAATATCTGGTGAGTCATTCATAGACTGTTCATGGATATACTCTTGTATCTCTTATTCAATTGACATGATCTTTTTAGTGATTATAGCGATATATCACAAAATTTGGAAAGAAGTGAGACATAAATAATTAAGTACTCAAACAAGATCAATAACACTCAAGTGATGATTTTCACGGATAATACTTAGATTAGCAAGAGAAAGGTATCACCTTAGTCATCCATTTGTAGACATCTCTCATACTTCTCATAAACGTGGAATTTAAATACAGGGCCTATTATTGTTAGCATGCATGGAATCATCATACTTGCAGCTACAGACTGATATCCTTCAGCTTTTTTTCATTTTTGTGACGATGTATGCTTATATAGCGTTTCTTTAGCTCCAAGCTTCAGATTTGGTGGAATCAGTCGATTACACACAATCCAGTGATTGGGAAGAAAACACAATCCCTTACACCCGTGAGAACCTTTCCAATGCAATGGGGTAGAACAAAAATTATAATTCTTTGAGCCACTCTAGCACTGCCCACCACATGAGACAGAGATTCATATCATCACTCGTAGAGAGAGAAGAAAAACAATTCGATCAAGTATCTAGTGGGAGAGTCGAACCGGCTCACAAACAAGCAGAATACAATCATTCGATAAAATCCAATATTTCAAATCCCCATCTAACTACAGCTCACCAACAAATCATTCCCCTCAAAAATCCGAAACGGCAACCCCTTGAGTCTAATTTTATACATAAAATATAACCTTCCAACATGATCTGTATGTGTGGACAACAACACAGTGTCCAAAGTGTCCATGAATATATAAACGAACAACTCCCCACTAGAGAGACCAACAACGAGCAAGCAATTATCCTAAAGTAGACTAACCACCAAAACCAACATCACTATAATCAACAGGAGTGACAGAAGAGGACATTTTAAAGTCTATGAGTTTCGCCAAAACTCGGGATTTTACGACCTTTACCATGAATCATTAAAATACCGATTGGAACACAAGGGAATGAGGGTAAACAATTATATACAAATCCTCTTCGTTAAAACGTACCCATATTATTACCGTAGCTAAAAACAAGATAATATTAAATAAAATAATTTATTATAATATAAAAATTTAAATATTAAATAAATATATAAATGAAACCTCCCTCCATCTTTGTGGTGTAAATTGATTTTTCAATGGTCACATTCCAAAGCTTAAGAGCGCCAACATGCGATAGGGATAGCAACAATTTCCCACAGGAGTTGATTGACATGGAAACAACGGCGGATCTAAAATGATTACTCAACTTAAACTTAAACTTGTGTTTTTCCAGCTTTTTAAACAGGTCCAGTTTCTCGTGTTAAAAACTGAGATTGAGTTATCTTTAAAACAGCAGAATAAACGGATGGACGACTGAAAGAGAGAGAAGTCACATAACTAGAAATATAAAAATTATTGACCAGAATGCTCCATCAAAACTCCTACTTCTTTATTGTTGACCAAATCTATCAGTCGAATGGTATCGTCGTATCTCTAGAGGCGAGAATTCCACGCTGTGAGATGACCAGTGATTTGACTGTGTTTATGTGCGAATTTGTCGTGAATTTTGGTATGAATTTTAGTTGGTTCTACCTTTAAATAATATCCTTACGTTTTCTAGTATTATTTCATACCCAAACAGAACTCCTCCTGTATAAGTAACCACAACAACGTGAAGCGAACACATTATTAGAGGAATAATTTTACATTATTTTTTATATTTTTATTTTAATAATTTTAAAATATTTTATTTCTTATTTATTTACACGAAATCATTTATTTAACAAAAAATATTATTTATTAACTATGGGGAAGAGCGGCTGATGACATTACGGGGTAAGCGTTTCCGCGGACAACTGCGATCACAATTCGTTGCCTCAGCCAGACCGATTTCCGCACGTCTTTCTTGCGGTGGGCCAATTTCCCCCCGATATCCTTCAGGAAAGAGGCTGTAATACTTCCGGCCGCACTAGAGGTCTCGGTTGCCACCGGTACAAAACGGTAGCGCTCCCCAATTTCGCCATATTTTTTAATTTTGATTTACTCGGCCAGATCGGCTCCGATCCAGCAGAATGCGCCGAGCTGGGTATCATCGAGTTCGAGAAAGAATCCACAACAGTGCAGTCCCATACGAGCGATTTTTCCTCAGTGAACGGAAAGATAGTTAACCCATCCTGTCTTTTTCAGTCTCCGCGGTCCAATCCCACGGGTTCCAGTACTGCCGGGAAGCCTGCAGCTTCAAGAGCACGCATGACAATGTTGTTCATAGCAGCATGGCGGGGTGCTCTGCCGCGCTCCTTTTGCACGAGAGCGGGTGTAGCCCTTTGGCATTGACGATCCCTCCACAGCGACATTGGTGTTCGACGCAAACATCAACTCCCAGGCGTTGTGCGATCCCAATCCGAATACAGTCATCGTCCAAAAGGGTCCTCAGGGAGGAACACGGAGTAGATCTCATCCCAGTCACGTTGCCTCGAAGGATCGTTGGGCGTATCCAAACCAGTTTCACACCATTCGCGACGAGGCGATTCAATCTCTTGAATACAATCCGTTCCATAATCTTGGATGCAGAACATATGAGGCTTATTGGTCTATATCTAAAAGGATCCTTCCTCGACTTTCCAGGTTTGAGGATCATCTTCCAATAGAACACTCCCGTAGCTGAGGAACATATCCGAGCTTAAAAATCGAGTTATACATCTTTTGTAGAACAGACAGTTCATCGGACCCTTCTTTAAACATACTCATAAGAATGCGGTCGAATCCAGGAACCTTGCACTTGCGTATAGCAGTTCTGACTTTAAAATTTAAATCTCTTCTGAATACTTCTCAATTATAATACTAATCGGATCAACTCCCAGTATATCCTTGAGCTACTTCCTGAACACCGAAGAAACTCTTTCCAAAGGAATTGTCCTTCCCTCATGATCGGCCAGGACAATACTCTTCGCCCTAAGTTTCCATTAGTAAGCCTTCTGTACATTTTCCAGAAACAAGGGTTTTTCCTGTTAACTTTTGGAGGCTGCATTTTTTTCAGTTTATCCTCCGCAACAACTTTTTATGCTCTTTTCAGAAATTTTTGAATACAGAAATTTTGCTTTTAAGAGTTTTCATGTCCCCAAATCCACACAAAGTCTAAGCTTAGCTTCAGACTATTCCTTTCGCGAATAAGATTCCGTATCATGGATTGGCAAGACTGCTTCTTGTCCGAAACACTCTTTGAATAGACCCTCTTTCCATACAATCGCAGATACATCAGCATAATTTTAGACAGTTCCCAGTTAAAAACGTCCAACTCCTCAGGTGTAGAGAAAGAATTAGTCCTCATTCGTAAGGTCTTTGACAGATAACAACGATAATGTCCCCAGGCCATCGACGAGGTGTCATGATTTATGAAAATATCTTCAACAATATTCGGCTCCAAGTTTATAATCACCTCCTGTGGGATATGATCGCTCCCTAAGTATTCTCGGTCTGTCCACATGATCTAGAAGTTGTGGAGACACTAGAACCAATCCAGCATATCACCGACATAGTGGGAGAAATGGTTGGGTTCCTCAGACGTCAAGACTTCAACTCCAATCTCGCTAACCAGATCAGCTATGAGTCGCCCATCCCCGTTGTTTTTGCAGCATCCGTAACTCGTATTCTTAGCATTCAAGTCTACTACCAAGATCGACATCATGTTTCTTTCGAAGAACTCAGCAATTTTCGAGAAGATCGGGCCAAGTCCTTAGAGTATAATCCTCCCACGCTTATCCACGTCCCTCCAATTGTACATCGACGGACACTAATTCCGAATCGGGAGCCAATAAAATATAATCTAAGTACTTTTTCATAGTTTTGTTGGTGGAGTGCGCTCTCCACTGCCAGGTCCACCAAATCCCGTGAATCCACTTTCAGCAGCGTACATAGCTTGTTCAGACGTGCGATTATTTCACTTAACTCCCAAGATACCGTCTCCGAAACTTCTGCTTTGCTCTGCTTAATTTCCCGTGTAGCACTACGCTCCACCGGCCAATCCTGAATACGTGATATATTGGTCGGTTAAAAAGAATTGTACTCAACAGACTTTCTGAAAATATAGAACGTAATGATATACTATAGGAGCATCTGTGGGGTTTTCGAAAAGATCGGTCTTGTGGAGATTGTTTGTACAAAATTTACTAAAAATTGGTAAACTGGTAAATTAATAACTAAGGAATATGAATGTGAACTTTTTTTCCAAAAAATCTTTCAATTTTTTATGTAATCGTATTTTTTACATCGTCTTTTTCATTCTAATAAAATAGCTTCATCAGATCCAACTCGGTTTGTACAATCCGAACTTGATCATCGAGTATAAATAATTCTCCTATAATTACTATATTAATTATTTTATAAATTATTATATAAAATAAAATTTATATTTGGCGAACCCTGTTAAATTAAGTTTAATTTTAAATATGTTAATTAATGCAGCATTTATTCATTTTGTTAGTTTGTTCACATTCAATTATCACTGGAAGTTGTAGTGATGCAGGAGTGCACGAAGATGGATACTTGTAGTATTTAAAATTTTTCATATCACAGAATTGGAATAACTGTGATTACGATGCTAATTATTATACAAAGTACAGATTACCGATAGATACGCTTGGTGTGCAAAACATAAATATCCCTTCAGGGGAGAGCTTTGAAATTAGGAAGATCAACGTGTCACTATTGTATTATTGTATTATTCACTTATAGTTGCTGCAATGATGATAATATCATCGAAACGATTGTTTCCACTGCTTTTCCAATCACTATAGAATCAATGTATTTTATATTTGAAATCGGCAGAAACTTAATACATTGTCACGCACTAAGGCATATAGACATTGATTTTGCTACATTATTGATAAATCTTCAAGAAATGTAAGTTTATTATTAATTTATAGTCATTTTCCCCATTCTTCGATAATACAATCATTTACTAATGTAGCCACTAATGATGTTTGGATGAATAAGTATTTTTAATGTTAAATTAGTGTCCGTGTATTGTGTAGTGATGCAACAAACGACCCACAAGCGTATGTAGTATATTTAGCCTAGATATAAACCTGATGGAAAATATATTATTTGGACAGATTTGGTAAATTGTAGTTGTTTGATATTAATGTAATTAGGACAAAGAACCAATCAGCAGATCCTACTGTAATTATTATTGTCATTTCAGACTGCAGTTCAATAAGATACTCCTCAAACAATGTGCTTGGAACGTGCGGATAGTTAATTAATGTTAACATGATTAGGGAATAAATGGATTTAGTTTTAAGATAATATTTTGTCATTATTAAGCACTCTCGCCCTATGGCGTAGCATGCGGAACTTGAGAAACTAGTAACTAAGTCATCCTCCTTCACTTGCCCCTGTCATAGGCAAACTCACGTAGTCCTTCAAGATCGTCTCCCTCCCTTAGCGTCTCCTAATCCCCGTTTATTTGGTTAAATATTTTAACTTAACATTATTATTTATTCAGATTATTTCTATTTAAATTATTTATTCATTTTTAAAAATTCATTTCCTCATTGCTCTCAATATTAATCAAATCTGAGAAATTTAAAAGTGCTCTAAAAACACATAGATTTTAGTGACTTTACTTTAAAGCTAACGTAAAGTGTGTTGAGCCTCTTGAACTATCTAAGAACCAACCACTGACACCAATTTTTATGTGAACAAACCTATTTAATGAATAATTATCGAATTAATTAATTTTTAAAGAGGTCTTACTTTTCAACAGAATTGAAGAACCTCGTGGTCCTTGAGTTACATTCCCATACGATAGTTGCTCTACCCCAGAGACTCGAATACTTTTTCCAGATCTACCTCTCTGTTCTTCTGAACTTTCACTCCTAACCTCTTATGGTTGTTGGGCCCGTCAGTATTAAATGTAGTCAAAGTTGACAGTCGTGTGAACCAGCCAGATTGAGACAAAGATGTCCCAAATTTAAGGACTAAAGGATCCCTAATCACTGTGATCTTTATTTGATTTAAAGATGGGAATACTGAATAACTGCTATGCTTGTGGCGTACTCTTTTACGGACTCTTTACTATCCATTATACTTGTTTTTCTATACAATTTCTTCCTTACACGATTCATTAGTCCATCGGTCCTCTGCTGTTTTCATTCCCCATAGCTTGGGCATGATCCTTATCCAGACAGAGAGGACGAATAGTTCTCTGCCTTCCACGAAGTCTTTACTTCCATTTTGGATGAAAAGACCTCCATAATTAGGCTGCAGGGTGTTATCCCATCAATATACCCAAAGTTGCCAGCGAGATTATATCACTTTACATGGGAGTCTGTTATTTATCTTGGCCAGTGGACGCATAGAATTTTTCTCAGTTGACGTTTATGATATCCGTCAAATCTCTATAGATATACTCTCAGCATCCCCCAGTATTATTTATTAACCCTAGGCTTACAATCTACAATTAATCCCCGGAGAACGTCTGTTTGTGCCGATCAGGAGTGATAGATACCCTTCTCATAAGACACGTTGTGGCTGTGCATTGTTGAGAGTTGCACTGGATGCACAGAGTAGCAAATCCCTTTCCATTTTGTCGGATAAGGTCTTCAAGTGATGAAGGTATTAGTTTTTCTAGTTTCCCGAGATTACTTATAGTAGTGGCTGTTAAGGCCTGAATGTCCCGGATTCTTTGTCTGTTTGTCCAGGACAGATTCCCCATGACTTACAGGCATAACTGACAGATGGCTCAATGAATTGTTTGTACAACATTTTCAAAGCTGGGAAACGGGTTTTAATGCCACGGGATCGGATTAATAGGTCATCAGCATATGATTGGAGGAAATCGTCCTTATTATCGGGTTGTGGTAAGTCGGACATGTATAAGTTAAATAAGACGGGTGATAAATGGAATCTTGTGGGTAGTAATCTTGAAACTAATTTGGTCCCATCCATGTATACCGGACCTTCTTCCATTGATAAAGTTAGCAAACTAAAGTTTTATATTGGGGTTGAGGGGGAGAGCAAACAAATTCCGGGTTAGGATTTTCCTGAGACAGAGTCGAAAGCCTTTGTAAATCGATCGAGCAAACGACTGTTTTGAGGTGACGAGGATTTGTTTTAAAGCCTTCAATGATAAATTGGTTGAGGGAAGTATGTGAGAGAAGTTGAATGACCCCTTCTGAATCCATGTTGTGAGGACGAAAAAGGAAGGGACGGGGCATAATAAGGAGATTGGTCGAAATGATACAGTATTTCCTTAGGCTTCCCAGTCTTAAGGATTGGGCGTATATAGGGCATTTTCCAGATAGTTGGAATTGTATTCATGTTTATTGAATAAATGAAAATCACTGTGATTGCATCAATCCAATAGGTCCAAGGTGTTTTAGTAAAATACCAGGGATAGAATCAGGCCCACATGAGAGGGAAGAATTCACCTCTTCAAACCCTCACTGATATCTGAATGTGAGATAATCGGATGTGTTCTCTTCGGTCTTATTGAGGATAAAGAAGGCCATCCATTTTCCTGAAAGGATTGTGGCTTATATGTCGTAGTTTTTCATGAGCTTGGCTGATCCGTCCGTTGTATTTAAAATTTCCTTTTGGGCCAAATTGTTTAATTTCTCTCCATTTTCTGAGCAGATTTCTGAAATGGAAGGGAAGATACTAGTTTGCCCATTAGTTGGCTTCAGCTTGATCGATGTATTTTGAATGGTCATTCCAGTTTGCTTTTTTATAGTTGAAAAATGAACCAGTCTCTTGACTGTGGTAAAGAACTTTTTTGATTCGAACAATGATTGGATTGTGGCCGGAAGATAATCCATAATGCACCTCCAAGATGTGCGCGGTACAAGGTTTGGGGAACAGAAGGTACTGTCTGGGGACGTTGTACTTCGTTTTCCTTTTAAGGAGTCCTAGTGTGCTTCCTGGGGTTGTTGAGGATAGTCAGAGAGGTGAGCTGGTTTAATAAGGATAATCCTCTTGAATCTGCTGGATGTGATTTTAGCCAGGCTGGATGTTAAGCATTAAATCTCCACACAATATCAGGTTTCCGAGCTTGTTTAACTTGGTTCCTTTTGGAGAGGAGACGTAGATGTTTGTAAGGTTGAGAGTTCCGAATCCACTTGTAATTGACATCCCAGATATTTCCGTGGTCCCATCGTTTATTGGTGATTGTAGTTTTGCTGAGATGTCCGTAAATCGAATGTTATCTCTTATAATGATGAGACTCCCACCACGACGGTTTGAGCGGTCCAGGCGGATGCAGTGGTATCCTGGAAAATGTGGGGTAGGTAATGATGGAGTAAGTCTGCTTTCTTGAAGTAAAATCAAGTCAATGTTCTGTTCTTTAATGAAAGACCGTAGTTCAAGAATTTTGCTTTTGATTTCGTTGATGTTTATCTGCAGAATTGAGTGGAGGCCCTGGATTAAGTTCAATGTCACCGGCAAGAATTATCAGGAACCCATTCAGCCGAGAGGGATTAAGAAAGGAAGAGGCCGTCGTCCGAAGAGCCCTTTTTCGGATGGGAGGTAGTTAATGGTCCTTTTCCGCGGTGCATTAAGTGCACCCTGAGCGATTCCAAAACTTTCATAACCGGTAGACCACATGACGCCATGTTTTAATTCATGTAAGTTAAATTGAACCCTCTGCCCGTATGGCATCTCAGGGCTCTGCCTCCTATACTCCAGTGTCAAGCTCTCTAGGGTCCGCTTTAACACAGTGGACTGTAGATAGGCCTGGAGCTTCCTATCTATCCCCAACTGCTTCAGATAACCCTTGTGGTACTTTGTTGCAATTCCTTCCCACGTCATTACTATAGGAATAACGAGGACCTTGCAACCAAGCATCTGCCCCATCTCGTTTGCAAGAAAGTCATACTTTCTTTTTTCTCCACCTCCACAGTCTGCAAACGGTCTTGAGACGTGATGCCAACTTCTATGATAAGGACTTGGCCAGACTCCTTATCGTGTACCACAATGTCCGGTTTATTGTCCTTGACTAGCACCGAGGTACGGATAACACTGTCTACCTTAATTTGGACCCTGGTGTTCTCTACTACAGATTGCACCTTATGAGTCCGCAACTTTCTGGTGTGGCGAATACCATACTTATTGCATAGTAGAAGATGAAGACTCCTTACTACCTCGTTATGCCTCCACACATAGTCGTGGCAGAGCATGGATCCACATCGAGTGGCTAAATGATCAACCGACATGCTCCTTGACTTACAGTGGGGACATGTATTTGTTGATCGACCCCAAAAAATATTGCGGTCTTGCATATACGTGTACAACGCCTCCAATCGAGGTGAGTTGTCACCGTATTTTAGCCATATTGTCGACGACTTAAGGTCGACATGTGGGTTGTCCAATGCTCTGAAGAGGACCTTATGAAGGCTTTTTAAGTTGATCTTTTCCATCAAATTATTATATTGTAATTCGATCAACGCCTTCACATTTACTAGCCCACCATCATCAACACCATACTTAGGATGTAAGTTAAATAAATTATTATTAAATAAAATTAAATAAAATAATAAATTAATTAAATTAAATTAATTACTTTGGTGGCAAACCTGAAGGAATAATAATAGTCAATTATGAAAACTTTAATGTTTCTATTGCTTGTTTGTCTCGTCGGCTATTCTAATTCCTTAAGTAACGATACAGTATTGCTAATTTCATTGGATGGCTTCCGATGGGATTACCTCGACCTCTGCAAAGAATTCAACTACCCCACACCAAATTTTGATAAGCTAATAAAAATGGGCGTGACTTTGAACAATTCCGGGACCACAAATGTGTTTCCCACACAGACCCTCCCAAATCATTTTTCAATCGTGACTGGTGATTATGCAGAGACACATCAAGTAGTCGCCAACTCGTTCTACGACATCAACGTGAACGATTCCTACCGAATAATTATGCATGGAAATATTGGTACAAGTTTTCCAAGACAATTTGGACTGTGAATCAGGATCATGGCGGGAAAAGCGGTTGCTATGGGTGGCCTGGAGCGGATGTCGATGTGTCAATCAGCTGCACGTTCAACTCCCATAATTATTACGACGGACTCTACGGGGATACTCTGAACCAGGCAGTTGATAACGTTTTTGAGTGGATTCTCAGTCACGATGATCCGGTCTATCTGTGAATACTATATTAATATGAGCCCGACATATCCGGGCATCGCTATGGGGTCACCAAAAGAACGTTTGAAACCACCGTTAAGCTTGATCATGCGATAGGGACCTTGTTGAACTACATGGAGAAGGCCAAGGCAAAGGGAATCAACCTCAATATGATCCTCACTGCCGATCACGGAATGTAAAACACACTAACGGATCCCGGCTTTGTGTTTACGTTGGACAGAATTGTCGACCCAAAAGACTTCACTTACTACGAATGCTACCAGTCCCCCTTTGCCTTGATATACCCCACAGAAGGTCTTCTATTCACTAATATTAGGGAGAGACCAGGTCGTCTATGACAAACTAAAGGGACACAATCCAAATCTGGAGGTATACTGGCGTGAGGATGTCCCCCAAGATTACCACTATTCTAAAAGCAACCGTATCTCCCCAATTGTGGCTGTGGCTGTGTTCCCCTATCTCATCACCCAGAACTTGCTGCTCCCTGCTGAAGGTAGAAATGCTTTTAATCTGCTTAGTGGGCCAGCATGGATACAATCGACACGTGCCCCAAATGCACCCCATCTTCATTGCCGTGGGAAATGAGTTTAAAGAGGATTTCGTGGGTGAGTCGTTTGAATCTGTCGATATCTTCCCGTTGATGTGCAATATTCTCGGATTTGAGTCACCACCGGTTAATGGGTCATTTTCAAGGATAGAGCATATTTTGAAGGGTCATAAAGGTTGGGTTCATATTTTACTTTTAGAACCCCCCATGTTCATGAGGGTCCTCAGACTTATCATTAAAACCATAATGGACATGGTTAATTAGGGATCTCCCCGTCTCCTCTAATTTTTTGCTGATTTCTTTTTATTCAATCTATTTTGACTAATTTTGATAGTCTAGTGCAGTGCTCAACCTTTTTTTGAATCGCCCACATGCATACCCCACATTCAGAGACTACCCTAGGTTGACATTCCATGCCGTCTTCCTCCTCACCAGGAGTCGATACTCCACGCTTCTCCTAAGCTTGTATACTCTCCAAAGTCTTCTGTAACACTAGCGTCTGTATATAAGCTTTGACCCTCTCCTCCACCTTGAGGGCATCCAGGTGGCTCTTGAAGAATCTGGAGACACTTCCATTTTAGGTGATGACTACAGGGATTATTTTCACCTTTGCCGATGAATCTCAAGTTCGTTCGCCAGTAGGTCATACTCGTGGAACTTTTCTACCTGCTTGAGGCAGTTTTGCGAAGTGACCCCAATTTCAACAAGAGTAATCATAATGTTTATCTCATCATAAACGAAAATGTAGGGTTTGTTATTAGTGACAGCCGTATCCGTACTGATCGTCTTGTCTATACGAATCTCCAGAAATTCAATGGCGAAAACAGATTGCACTGAATTGGATTCAGTTTCTTAGCTTTTTTAGTCCATATTGTTGATGTCCCCGTTTTCGCAGATACTCAAATTTTCCGGTGCTTACTCATCATATAGTTAAGTAGAAATCCTTTCTCACGCAATATGATGTGGATAACTAACAATATGAAGACAACTACAACAGCCCTGTCGGGAAGGAGTAGAGTGATGTTTCCTTTAGTAAACCTCAACTTAGGCAAAGCCCACGCTTTATTTAAGAAGTACGTCCAAATAATCCAAGGCATAGAATTTGTTTTTGACTCGTGCAAAAGGGAGAAATTGATTCGTACAGATTGATCATCAAATACAACTGATTTATCAATTTGTAATGAAAATTTTGTTTTTTGAGAGAAATAATTAAGGAATGTTAGAGATCTTCAGACATCACGTCAATTCATCTTCGCATTATGTCGTTAATGAATGGAATATTTTTAGTAATCTGAAGATTCCGCTGCAGAATCCTTTTGTTATAGTTTTGCTTTAACTTCTAAAAAATTCAATATCTTTCTTAGTGATTGAGGGTACTTGCGTTTTGCGTGTTCTAATAAGCGAGATGGATGGATACGCAAGGTCCGAGTTTGAATCTTGTCTAAAAGAAAATTGAATAAACTTGGGGGATCACCTATAGCTACACATATGGGATGTTAGTTAACCTAACCATCGATCCCCCAACATTGTCTCTAACAATAGCAATGGAGATCACCTTGGCTTCTGAGTGTATCCAGAAATCTCATGCTTTGGAGGAAATACAAAGACTTACTGCTTATCTCTTCAATTGTCTTGACACTGATTGGACGTAACGCGAGTCTGTCAAGGAACCATTGGTATCTTCAATGACAGCATCGGTTGCACCACGTTGGCGCACATTACTGCATCCGACGTTTCCTTACCAATAATCGTACCGAGTCCATTAAAAAAGAAGAAAGGTCGCATCCATCAAGATATGAAGACATTAGGTTGCATAAGCCATGACATGGTACCCAGGCCCAAATCACCAGCTCTGCCTTATGACTAGGACATCCACTACAGAAAATCCGAGAAACCGTAATTATCAGAAAATAACTAATTGGAATCACAAGTAACAAAATTATTGACTAACAAAATCAGGAGACGACTGTAGTTTTCAACTTATCAGAATCAGTAAGCGAACACACTCTTATTAACGACCCCAAAGAATGGCCAATATTATGATTCAGCAGCAAATCAACATTTTCCGACAAATGCCGTTTGGGATTCTAAGCTCAGTACTAACCAAACCTGTTTCCCAACATTACGAATAGTCAGTTCTTCAGCAGTATACTTATCCTCATCCTCCAAATACTACAAATAAACAAATATCAAACCTTTTCATAACTCTCCAACAAACCTGTCATTTTCTTAATAGTCCTGATATTAGATTCACGATGGTGGTTATAATCATCAAGGACAGTCCCTCAATCCACCCCACTTTATGAAGATTAAGAAGCATCTAAATTAAATCATTTATTAATTTTTTAAAATAATAAATTTAAATGTTAAACGGTTAACAAAAAAATAAATAAAATGTTTAAAACCTTTTCGTCGAGTGTGGTCTTTTTATATCGAATACCAATTGAGTAGTAATTCCGATTAAGGCCGTGAATAAGAGCCTTTATAGCAAAGAAAAACAAACCTGGACGGAAGGCTTATTAAGATGTCCAATATTTGAAGTAGTCTGTCTAGGTTCTTGATTTATCATGGCAATGTCCGGACGAATAAGCCTGAATGCGTCAATAACGACCTTGATATCAAAAAATGACAACCTTTCCCTTTACGCTCTGAATTGGGTCAATCACCACGGCAACGGCTCTTTCAACGAGCGACTCAAAGCTCTGCTGTGTGTTCATGTCCACCCCAGAAAGCCAGCAGCCGAAGCCAGGGTGGGAGTGGTACCAGCCAACCACCGTCTCTGGTCTTCCCGTGACTTTCAGCATATCTAACATTGCCGCCTGAAATGCCGGGTCCACGGCCTCCACACTTACTCCCTAAATGTCAGTTTTATAAACCGTCCCGACTGTGGCATTGCAAAGACGTCCGTAACCCTGACAGTGTAATCGTCGACGAATTCCCAAGCATTAATCCCATGACTTCCATAGGAACTCCTGCCCGTCCATGCTTGAGCATCTTAGTTTTAGAATATTTCATTTAAATATTTATTTTCACTGAGCTTACTTTAAGGAGAGCGAGCGATGAGATGTACACCTGCTCAGAAGTGTCCATCAGGTTTTTGTCTCCCTGTAAACCAGCCTCCTGCGATAAATAGGGGTTTTAACTAAAACCTTTCCAAAGGCTGAAAAGTCCATTCCCATGAATCTATTCATTATGAGACTATCAAAGTAAAAAATACCCAAACCTAAGGTGACAAATACAATATTATTTAAATACGATTTAATTTAAAATTAAATAAAATACAAATAAAATAGTTAATTGGTCGGAGGGTTGAGCTAATGGTCACGTGGTCATGGAGGCTCTTTGGACTTTTATCGAGAATGGACCTGGAACTATTGTTGTGACGGAGGCTCTTTCTCATGTATTGAATGCACATGGGAGTCCTAGCTAACATTGTCATGGAGACTACCTCTCGTTTTACGCTCTTGATTCTATAGATGATCAAGGACCTCCATACCATTTGTTCTGGACGGAGATCTCGATAAGATTGGAAGGTATCCAAGAGAGGAAGATAACTTAGATGGACTAGGGGAGCTTGCTCGCGACATGAACAAGTGGAGAACGTAACTGCTAGTTTCTCGAGTTTCACATGCTTTGTCATGGCAAGGTTGTGGGGAAACTGGATTAATAATATAAGTACGAACAAGGAATATCCTCAGCTAACTAAATAATCTAGTGGTTAGTGCTGTCACTCGTGTCCCCATTATTTGTGGTTCGATTCTCACTGATCTACCTATCTAGTTGATGGGTTTCTTAGTGCTCTGTGCCTTTTCGAATTATAATAGGCATCATGCGACTAATCTGTCTCAGAAGACACCCAGCGCCTAGCCGACATCCAAAAGGATCTCTCTTCTTTACTCCACTGTAGGGGTCCCACAGCTGCCCATATGGATAGGCACTACCATAGTCAATCAACTCTCACCCTCTCTCAGGCATATCCGTGGTTATTAAACACATAAACCAAGTGACTCCAGACCGAAATGACGAAGCTGCTTCACTCAGTTAAAACCACTCCCGGTTACCCAAAGGCATATGAATACTTAGGATTCCGTTTGTGACTTGCTCTTTCCTATTTGTTCCACCAGTTTTCTCCATGCCACTTTTCTCCTCGCACATTAGTTCATCGAGGTCGTCCATTGTAGTTCTAACAAATAAAAATAGTATTGATCGCTAGAGCACGTGTTCTTTAATGAGTTTCCAATTAACAGGGGATTAATTTGGCCAGAAAGATGTTTTATAACCAAAATAACACCATGCGTCAATATTTAGTGAATGTCTTCAAAATTACAGAAAACCTGCAGGAACTGTGGTGAGCTGATCGCCGTCGGGCCTTATTTAGTAGTCGATGACGATTCGTACCACGTTTGGTGCCTGAATTGCCACAAATGTAAAGTCCCACTAGAAAACGAGTTAAACTGCTATTCGGTTAACAAAAATTTGTTTTGTTGGAGTCATTACTTAGAAATAATGTAGTGGGGGAGCTATAGTTAAGGGAGTGGCACTTCAAGTGTGCCGGTTGTGGGGTGTTCCTTGACATCAATGATTACTCTGTGGAAATTAACGACTTATTTTACCATTCTGGGTGTCTTCGATGCTCGAACTGCTACCGACCCTTACACACGGGGGATAAGTACAGAATCGTGGATTCAAAATTCTGTGTTACAATCAATATTGCATCATCCCCAAGAACTTGAATGAAAAGTAAAGTCTCGGGTTTAATTCGTTAGTGTGATGACTTTGGAGGGAGTCGAACCTCGTAATGTAATTTTTAACTTTAAGCGAATTATTTTGCCGCCCAAAAATCAAGCAGAACGGGGAGAAACCGGGGGAAAATAAACGGATGAGGACAACCTTTAAGAATTATCAGATAAATTTGTTGAAGTCATTTTTCTCCGTAAATCAAAATCCTGACTCCAAAAATTTAAACGCATTGAGTGTCCAATCGGGTCTATCAAAACGAGTCCTCCAAGTAACTGAAGTCTTTATTTAGGTCTGGTTTCAGAATTCACGTGCTAAATATAGGAAAGATTCTCAAAACTATCGGGGTTGCTTTCGAGTAATTTCTAGGTGAAACAAACTTTAATATATTTGGTGGACGTGATTTTTAATAAACTATTAATTACTATTTATTTATTATTAAAAATAAAATAAATAATTATTGTTAAAAGAAAGGACAATAGAGCTCGGTACTTTTGAGAACCGTTTGCGCATGTTGACAACCATATTGCCCTCTTCCTATTGAGAAACTGCTTGTCCATTCCAAGATTAAACTATTTACTAAGGACTGCACCATGTTATAAGTGTGATTCCCTTTTAATGGAATACTCTGATTGCCTCAAAAGATGTACTAAATTCGTACTAACGTTTCCCTTGACACCACTGGATTACCGATATCATTGGGTGGAATCGGTCTTACTACTCCCTGCCAAATTGCTGGCCCGGCGTATTTTGCCTCAAAACTTTCATGCAAAAACCAAGTGGACTCAATTCTTTCAAAGCTTCCATCTCGGAAACTGTCCAATGACTTGGTTGAATACACGGACGTGTGGCGGAGTGAAGGGCTTAGCGAGCCGCTTAATCCAGACCAACAATCGTCTTGGATGATCCATAGATGGAATGCTCTGGCATCCAACCTAGTCAGCCGGCTCTCTGGACATCGCCTGGACTGTTTCCAAAATTCGAGGGAGGCGGTTGATGGATCTTGGCTTGGAATTTACCCATGTCAAGAAGTTGGTGGATTGTTGGATGATGACTCCCTTCGTACAGCTGTATGTCTACACCTCAGATTGCCTGTTTGCACCAAATCGAAGTGCAAATGTGGCTGTCTATCGGACGAACTGGGTCTCCACCTCCTCTCATGCCGGAGCGGAATTGGCAGATCTTCTCGACATTCGGCTATGAACGGCATCATTAAGAGGGTATTAGAATCGACTGGATTCCGTTGCCGGATCGAACCGACTGGTCTATTTGACAACGGAAGACGCCCTGACGGCATGACCTCCTTTCCTTTCGAGCGAGGCGAAACCTTGTATGGGATGTGACCTGTGTCTGCTCTTTCGCCCCAAGCAAAAAAAATAATTCACCGGGCAGACCTTCTTCTCAAGCAGAGGAAATGAAAAATGCTAAGTATTCGGATATCAGCGACAGGTACATTTTCGCACCTGTCGCGATTGAAACTTCGGGGAACTTTGGCCCTAAAACGCTGAAGTTCCTGAATTATCTTGGAAAGCTACTATCCGACAAAACTGGTAATCTTCGTGAGACGAGATGGCTCAAGGAGAGGCTCTCGTTGGCTGTTGTCCGTGGGAATAGCTTATGCATCTCCCAACAGCTGAATAATTAAAATTAACTATTCTTTTTCCTTATAATAAAAAAAAAAGATTAAATAATTATTAAAATAAAAACAAAGTTAGTTGTTGTGACAAGTTCTCTACTATTACCTGCATGCATTAGCAGATAATGTGAGCTACCCCTCATGATCGAGAGCCCAATGTTCTGGAAGAGCCAACGGCCATTCTAGGTCACCTTTCTGCAGTCCTGCACCTGATGAATTCAGACGTGTTCGGGGAAATTACGCCAGATTTTCTAACGGAGATTGGCTGGGATGCGAACCGGTCATCAATCCGTGGTACTTCTTCCTAATCGAATATTCAGCATTGCTCTCTCGGCTCCCACGTGCAACGATGAATTGAGCAGATTCCCACTAGAGAAAGTTTCTGTGCATGTTGAATCCCAAACAGGACACCTCATTTAGCTCATGGCATGGTAGTTACTCCATCCGGCGTCTTACTGCTAATCTAAATTAACTCCAAACAACTTTAAGGGCGTGGTAATCCGGTTTTGAGTAAAGGAGAGTCATAGCTACCCTTGATGGAAAAATTTGCGTTTTTTATCATTCTGAAGATCGAGCTCACTTTCTACTGATGTCATTAAGAGCCTGGTTATTAGACAGTTTCTAGGACGTCGATCTAAGTGATTATGTGAACAGAATCGGGTTCGTCGCTTCCCCATCTGTTTTTTAAACGGACACAAGACGGGTTATTCTTTCTTTGTCCGCTTTCGATTTCTGCGCCAATTCAGGTTACCTGGCTGATCTCTGGGAGAGTCTGGTCTTGGTAGTTACTTTTCTTTACCAAAAGACATAAAGCAGGTGAAAAATTGTGGTGGCACTAAGGCATACAGCACAGTGAAAGATGTCTCCTGAGTTCATTGAGAAAGGGGAGAAGACGTTACATCAACTTTGAGGAGATGAAGACATTATGACTGTTTACTAAGATCTTCTATAGTGAACCAGAGCTACGTCATCAGTCCAGGACATGGAAAGAGGTAGTTGTCTCGTGGTCATCTAGAAAGAACCGATTGTCTGGTTCTGCTCATATTGTCTTGTAAAAACACACCAAGTGAACATGAACTTTCTTGGTAAGGGAGCTTTGTTTCCGTAAATGTTTGGCGGCAGACGTCTCAAAAGCTTGTTGGGTTCTTGAAGTTATTAGTAGAAACCCTGTCGTGAGTTGTTTTAAGGTTTTAAGGTACAAATGAGTTCTGTGAACTTTGTCACTAAGATGTGTATGATCCCTAAACAGACCCAACCTCCCTCTCTTACAAAGCAACAAAACAACCACCTAATGTCTACGGAGCGAACTTTTTCCATGCTTAAGAGAAGACAGAAGTTTTTTTCACCATGAAGCGAAGTAGACGTTTCATAGACTGCTATGTTTCATGGAGGCATAGTAATATTTCAACTACATAACCTCCATTTGGAGATAACAGTTCCTAATTTTATATTTTTAATATTTCAAATTTATTATTACCAACTCCCGATATCTAGTTTCACTCACAGAAACGGAGTCCTTCCAATGTCACATAAGTCCATCCAGAGCAAGCATAAAAGGTTGAAGACGTCTATTCCTTGCAATTGTGTAAACCCCTCCGATAAGTGGGGGTGAGTAAATGATCTTTTTCGTGCACCTTGATATTGGGTGCCACTCTATTAAATGGAAGAGGAAGAACAGAAGAGAAAACAAAAAGTCTTCAATCAAGTAGCACCATAGTAACGTTGGCTCTTCATCCAAAATATCACATAGAAAAATCATTTCACAAATTTAGTTTCATGTGGTGATGATTTGATTGTCACTAATCGTTAGACCGTAAAATTAAATTTTTCATTGTCACATTTAATTGATTCCTAAATTCCTATTAATTTATTGACATGAATTTTTGTCTTTTTCATATCTACTCATCTCTTTGAGTGCCCGCTTTGGTGGTTACTTTTCTCTTAACTACAGGTTTCCTTAACTTGACGGGATCGGGGTAAATAAATTAAAAACTTGATCAGTCACAGTTCATTAGAAGAAAGACACTGTCATTAGGTGATTTTAACGTCTTTCAGTTTGTTCGGTGTTTTCCCGGGATTACACGAACTCTCTAAGAGTTTGTGTCGCTGGTAGATGCATGTGGGAGATGAATCGTGACAAGTTTTCATGACAATGAGATCAAAGGGGTTCGGTCCTCTGACAAGTTTTCATAACAAGGAACAAGATGGAGGTTAGTCCTGCGACAAGTTTTCATGACAATGAGTTCAAAGAGATTGGTCTTTACCGTCCTGTCGCAGAGCGGGAAAACCAGTGAGTTTAAGTATTCTTTATGTGTTCTCTGATATATTTCAAATTACTCTCATAACTTCGTAAATAAATAAACATTTAACAAAAATATACTCGTTACTGCGGTATTTAGCGAACATATTACAGTGTTTAGCGAACATATGGCTTAATAGTAAGCATGCGCTCAAATAGAAGGATCAGGTGGTACCACGAATTCAACAGAAAATACGCTGGGAAATTAAACAATTCTTACAAAGAGATCCGCAAGGGGAACCCTAATCTAATTTTCGATTGTTCTCTCAATCGATAATAAAAAATGAAGTTGTCCCCCCAAAATTATATGTAGTGAAGTTGAAACGTACAATTTAGAGTTTCCTGTTCGACATTTACACTCGAGGACCAACCGTAGAGGGAATATTTCGCAAATCTCCCTCAAAAAATCAGGAGAACTACCTCCTAGAAAAATTGGGGACCGAGAATCAAATAATCTTCGAAGAATACGACATCATTGTTGTCACCTCAGTTTTTAAGGTTATTCAAAAATCCATATTGATTTCACAGAAATATCTTCGATCGCTGCCTGAATGCGTTCTGATGTCAAATTACTGCAGCAGATGGAGGGAAGCACTACTTTCGTGGAATCAAGAGGAATCCTTTAAAAAGTCACATTTGGCTGTAAATAGGGTTTTATCGAATTTGCCGAGAGCCCATTATGCCATGTTGAAGCACATTATTTGCGTACTTTTGAAAATAGCGGATTCGTCCCCCACGAATAGGAACTTCAAGAATCTGTCGATCTGCATAGCCGCCTCACTGTGGTTCCCGAAAAAGAACATTTCTAAGAATGTCCTACTGCAATCGTGCAAAATAGTAAATCTCCCAATCTAACCGATAGATGGCGAATGTGTGGAATATATGCTGCAGAACGCTGTCCCCCTGTTCAGCCAACGACATCTTCATGCTCTTCGAGTCCAAACCGACCACCATCGCGACTTACAAATGTATTTTAGCTTTCGTCAACTTCAGCCAGGTTTTACTGGAAGCGATTCAACTCCTACGAATTCCTAGTTACTTCTGAGGAAGGGGGCTTTAATAAATTTCGCTTGGGGGAGGGATTCGACATCGACTCAAACAAGGCTAAATCGAACGAAAATATGGCTAAATTAGGCCCAAATGTGAATTTTATCAGCAAATCGATGGAACTGTTTTCCGTAAAGTTTCCGCAGAATTACTCAGAAATCAATTCTGATTTTTCAAGTCTGAGTAATGCAGAATCCTTCAACCAATTTAATTCGGGACTTTCCGCCGAATCGCCGAGTTTGCAGGTTTCCGAAACTTCTTCGGCCTGTTTGAGTCCTTCCTTCTCGTCAATTTCCGTGAATGGCGCAGTTGATTCCCCCCACGGCATCAGTCCAGTACAAATGGTGGCTTAATACTAATTTTAAGAGTGAGCCGAGTACAAAGAGTGAGTCAAAATTGAGCAGTAAAATATCAAGTAAAATTAAAGAGTTTAAAAGAAAAAATTATATTTCAAAATTAATTCTAAAATTTAAACAAGAAAATGGTTTTAAATATTTAAATATTTTAACAGAACCTCAACGTTGTGAGTCTAATAAAGAATCGGCGGACAAAATCATCCAGAGGTCAGTAAGCACGAGATCTGACCATAGTAATGCGAGTGCTGATTCAGATATTACCCTTGTTAACAATATAGTTTAAACGAAACATTTTTTGAGTATTTTCAAATAATCGCATTCCTAAGAGTCTAGCACATTTGAGCAAATTTCTACAATCATCATTTAGTGCACGTGCGCAGCTAAAGAGAGTAATGATCTTCCCGTCGCTTGTGAAGTAGCACGGAGGATACTGTCAGTCATATGCTTCTCATCCAGGTCCTCCTGAATTGCAGCGGGGACGTCTACAGGGGGGTTTCCTCGATGTTCGTGAATGCACTGGAGGTATATCCACACTGTATTGAGTTGAATCCACTCTGATGTCCTTGGGAGCAGCGATTCTGAAGCACTGAGTCAGGAGGTCTGCGTCTCAGTATTTGTTGGCTTCAAGGGCCCGTAGATGTACGTGAAGGAATTATAGCGCAGTCAATTCTCTAAACACCTACAATTTTGGCAACCTTCGTAAGGAGGAATTATAGTGTCCTTACGATTTTCTTTATTTAACTGATTTCCTCTTCAAAATGATGCTTTTTGTACGAACATTCGACAGCATGCTTAGCATACCCTTTATACCTTCAAGTGGCTTTGAAGTGGAAATTATAGTCTTTCATAAATAAAGCTCGGAAATGGATATGATTGACGTTTTCAATCAAAACGAGAACAATAATCCATGTTCTATCTTAGTGGACTCACACAAGCGATCTCAACATTCTGACAGTCATTATAATGATAATTTAAATTATATCACAAAGATCAGAAATGCAGCCAATCACTCCGTTATCGCCTCACGTGTCTTCCATTCCGATTCTAATTAGCTTCGTCAATTCCCATTCATACCTTCTTACACAGCTATTGCCTAAGAGGGCTCGATCAGTAGTCATCGTTGGGCAGACTCTCCAAGTTTTTTTGATGCTTAAAATTTAATGAATGTATGAAATAGAATCTCAACCTTTTTCATCGGCAGGTGGTCCCCATGACTCTCGCTGGCGAGTTACCCCCAAAATTGGGAAAAGTTAAAGGCCAACAAGACCATTTGTGGACAGATTCTTCAATTTCAAGATCGCCAAAATCTAGCAAAAATGTATGATCTCCTAGGAAATTTTTTTTATAAAATCAGTAAAATTATATCAGTAAAATTAACCTGGGATTTATCGGACATGGACTTTGTTGATACGATTCACTCCCTGGGACAAATAGCGACAAGCATACTACCACAGACCAAGTGTCGCTTATAACAGCAGGCTAAACTCGAATTAGAATTCTGAAAAGTTTATAATTTGATTTTTTTAAAAAGAATTAAACGATGAATCCACGTGTCGACTTTTCATTTCCCACTAACATCATCAGGCACATGCACTATCCGCTGCAGAAAAAGCGGAATAAGCTAAGAGAAGTTACAAGGTTTCCCGACCGGCACTCGTTGCGTAGGATTCTGAGAGACTAGAAATCATCAGTTCTTACTTTTTAAGGTCATCTAGCAAACATTAGGCTAATTTATCGATAAACAATTAGGAATAGCATTTCCTCAAATTTCATGAAAGGCTAATGAGAAGGATAAGCAGGAAGTCTTTGTCCTTCCTCAAAACCTAGGACAACTGGCCACCTCAGAAGACAAGACCACGAAACCCAGTGGGTCCTCTAGTTAGTAACGATAGCTATCGTTAGAGGCAACACTGTAGATCAGACTAACGCAACTGTTGAACTCTTATAATCATCATCCATACACACTGACGAATTTATTTAATTAATACCAACACCATTAAACTGCCGGTTAAATATTTAGAATAATTTGCTTGATTTATACCACCACCTATATTAACCTGCTCGTTTTCAATATGGAAACAGATTGGACCAATGAGAGCCCTCGAACAATACATCTACTTTACAGGACAAATGAGCGGTCAGTAGTTGAAATACAAAAGAGAAACGTTTACAAAAAATATAAAGTCTGAAATGAAGAAAATTAATCGGGACTATAACTGAGTAACTTGTCAGTAAGATCCGTATAACTCAATAGAATGCGTCTGCAGCAATATCTCTTTAGTAGAAGAATATCCAACACCTCACTATAAAAGTTATGTTAGAATTACGCTTTGGTGCGTCCAGCGTACAATAGCATTTTATACTGAAGAAATTTATCCCCAATCACGTTCCCACAAGTGAAGCAACGAAGAGGAACAACCATTCAATCTAAATTACAGACATTGTAATCTACACAAGCAGACAAATTGTGCAAGAATCAAATTTTAAATAATTTATAAAATTAATTAAATTTTAAAATTTAATCAACAATACTTTAATCAAATATTTTTTAAGAAAAAGAATTAAAGTTAGAGGACCGCACACCAACCCCTTGGATCGCTTGGGATATCAACTCGCATGGGCAACAGCGAACGCGAAAATCTTATGAGGAGACTAAAATTAGATTTCAGAGTCTTTTTGAAAAATTAAAGAACGAGTTTAGAAACTCCAGAACTTTCCACAGGGAAGTAACTCTGTGAAGGTCAGCAACTTTTATTTCTTCAATATCTACGCTCGCCAGCGACAGCTCAGAACTAAATACAGCTATCAGATTTTTAAGATAAATCGCCAGACCTTCACTAAACTGAGTTGTGAATCGAACACGTGATAAGATAGACAATCGAGAAAGGTTGATTTCATGCCAGTTACCAATGTCTTCAAGTCTCCTCTTAAATGCACTGAAGCTTATAGATAGACTACCTATAAGCTTAAATATTCAAAAAAACCTAAGATCTAATAAAAATCAAGACATCTTTGAGACTATTTACAAGAAAATCAATGAAAAGTACAATAATAAAATACAAAGTCAATCAGCTCTGAGTTGGCGGGTAATTTAATAGTTTTTCTATGAGATCAACAACGTGTGATAGTAGCATTCGCCTACAGCAGTATCTCTTTAAAAGAAGAATATCCAATGCATCACTGAATTATCATATTATTAAATACCCTTCACTGTATCCTGCATGTAGTAAAGTTATATATTGAACCCAACTGTTCCCAATCAGCTTTCCACAAGAAAAACAACGAACAGGAATAATCATTTAATTGACAACCACAACACCAATCAATGTTAACGTTTAAATTTTAAAATTTAAATAAATTAAATATTAATATTAATGTGTAAATGATATATTAAACATATTTTATAAACATCAGTTAACCTATTCAGAAAGAGGGTGAGTCATGTGGAGGAAATCAGATGGGCAATAAAAAAGTTCACTCCAATAGAATTCCTCTGCAAAAATAAAAGAAGACACTTTAGAAACGCTGTTGATTCACTGGCGATGCATTCGATGCAGTGTTCTTGTTATTGGAAAATTCTTTTTCTCTAGTTCTCACGTAGCTCCCCGAAACAGAGAGTTCCTGTGACATTTGTACCGAAATTCGCTTATTAGATATATTTTGAGTCTATCGAGAAGAGGACGAAAGGTCATAACCAATTTAACGAAATGAAGACATTGATTGTTAAAGCAATGCAATAGTCACTAAAATAAGTCCCAAGCCCCATCTTTACCAATTAACCACGTAGTCAACTGATCTGGCAATTTCATTTTTTACTGTGACTGTAAAAAACCTTATATCGATTAAAAGCTGAACAAGTCTTGAATAATCCACTTTCATTTAAAATTGGGTGTGAAATCATAATTCTCACTTTTAGAATATCCCCATATGATCTATAACCTTCACCTCAAACTCAAAAATCTCCAGGCTAATTTGAGTATGGAAGCGAACAACACTAACAAATCTGAAAAACATAAGAGGTGTCCCATCGTCTGGTAGTCTAGAACAGGCATGTCAAACTCAAAAAACTCGAGTGGCTGCATAAGATAATTTGAACATACAAGCGGTCACACTAACAAATCTGACTACATTTCCAATAGCCCGTTAGTAATGAAAGTCTTCTTAAGCTCATAACCGCGGACTATCAATTTGACACCATTGACAGAAATCCACTGCTTTTCTTTGGTGTTTTCATTTTAATGAAACTTTTCCGCCCCAATGTCCTCGACTGTATAACAATCCTTTGTGCGAGCCGCGCGTTTGACATGGCTGATCTATAAGGTATAGTAAATTATCTGCCGTAGGCTGACAAAATTAACAACTACTATAAATTCCTTTCAATCAAGGCCGGTCGATCTCAGAATTATAAACGTATTTCCCCTGACGATTTGTAAGGTAATGCGCTCAGTAAGCCAGGTCCTTCCGTCAATTTTCCTCATTGCGATAAGCGATCCGATACGGTTCAGCAAGAATAGTTACCTGTTTCGTATGAGTCCAGATGTTTCCACGGTGACTGGTTCAAAAATGAAGTGTCCACCTAGACATTCGTATTTCTTTTCTTTAAGGTCTCAGCCATTTCCGAGCCTGGGTGAGTCGATGTCATTACAAAATTAAAGGGAGAGAGGCCATCCACACAGATAGAATAAACAGGGTGAGAGTACAATAAAGATATAGAAAAGCATCACCTCTTAACCAACCAAAAAAACTAGAAATACAGATTAACATTCATGAAAAGTAATTAATTAAATTATTATTTAAATTTTAATCAAATTATTGATTAATTAATGGACAACCTAAAACTGCAGATATATTCGTTTAAAAGTTAAGTAATTGGTTGTTGTGGATGATCAATTTGAGAATTAAGACACTAAGCGGGGGTGATTATCCTTTCACCGTTGACGAATCTGTATTAAACCTTCCAATATAACCAACATAGATTTCTATAGAGGAATTAAAAGGAATAATTTCCCAAACAGTGGTATTACATAATATGATTACATTTCACAGGACATTGTACCTAACCACCAACGATTCATTTATATGGGACGAGTCTTACAAAATGCCCAAATTCTGAGCTCACTAGGTTCGTTTACTAAATTTCATGACCTCACCATGCTATCAACCAATATTTTAAATATTTAATTTTAATTAATAAATCAACGTAAAATTTTAATTTATTAGATTTGGACGGCAAAACCATCCACTTAGTCAACCACGTGCCAAGAACGGAGACTGCTGACTCCGCCCCGCCCCAATCAGTACCGGAAAGGCCGATTCGACAACGCCTCTCGAGGATGCGAGTCCTCAATCCTCAACAGAGGTTCAACTCGACTAGTGCCTTTGCCACAAACACTCATGTTGTGGAATAATTCATTGTTAGCTCGCCATTGAGCAGTCGATGAACGATATGGGTCAGTCCGGCTACATTCACACGCGTTCTCTGGTTTCCTTCTTTGTTAACCTCAGGAAAACTCGAGGACCCTAGACATTGAGATCCACATCCCACCGAACAATGGGATC
Organism: Dicyema japonicum; assembly: GCA_011109175.1. Lineage (NCBI taxonomy): Eukaryota > Metazoa > Dicyemida > Rhombozoa > Dicyemidae > Dicyema > Dicyema japonicum. The sequence continues at coordinate 86,257 of RDEW01000058.1, read as the reverse complement.
TTTGAACTGAACTACCGGGTCTTTCTGCTCAAAAAGTTCCTTGAGTGTGCAGGTCGTATTTTGTTGTCTCTGGAGGTTGACCCACGTGATTAACGTTGTAGCTTAATAATGAGGATAATTTCTCCGATTATGACTATTTTACTGAAGAACAGAGGATAATGATGCACAGAGGAGAACAACCTCCTCAACTCTCGTCCCAATTTCAGGATTCTCCTTCCTTCAATTTCCTTGTCTCCATTTCTGCTGGCCTTAGTTCCACAATTAGGTTTTATTTGCTTTCATTTCAAGGCAAACTCAAACTTCCTTTATTAGTGAAGTCTACTCGTCCACCATAAGCCTACAGCAACGGTTTAACGAAATAAATGACCGTTTCTATGACAACCTCAATACTTCTGTAAGTCTTTCCACCATTTTTATCCCTAAAATTCTCCTTTATGCCTATATACCTCTACTATTTGCCTATTTTACTGTAGAGACCCGACAGTGAGACCTTAAGCAGGTATGAGACTCGCAGGAACCGGTTCACACACTACATCTCCCACATCTATCACGGACTGAGCGAAATCACCACTGTTACTGAAACTGACTCTGAATATCGGCTAACGACTGCCTCTAATATTCACGATGAGGAGGAAAGGCGAGTTTGGCCTGATAGAATCAGGAGAAATGTAGATTTTGTTTTCACTCTTAGATCTCCCGCATGTCTAGACGCAGTGCTGGCGCATCTTCATTCGTCTTTGCCAGCCCACGGGACGCTCCAGCCTCGGATTTGGCAAATTCTATTCTAAATGACACAGTTCTGTTATTTTCATATTTTTGCTAGATTACCTCCCAACCTGACGATTCCTCTTCAAGTGTGCCTCCTAGTAGTCAGGATCTCAGGTCCACTCACTGTAATTAAATATTAATACTTTTAGTGAACGTGGATACTCTATTTAGCGCCATGATTGCCCCAATCGTTGTTCCCCCACCTTCTCGCTCAGTTTCCACCAGTTTATGACTCGCTAATTATCATAGGCACTGAACAGTCTACAAATACGCACCTTCCCCCAAGACGACAGACGCGAACTAGATTTATGGGGGAAATCCCGCTCGACCGTCTAACCTTTTCTCCCGTGAATCTTCAATCCGACACAAATACTGAACAGCCCTCCGAACGAACTTCTCGTAGATTTTCTATGCGGAATAATCCTTTACGACAATCCACCTCCGCGAATCCACGGACAATTCATGTTCGAATCGACCCCTTCTTAAACTGTCATTCCTACTGTTGTGAGATCGAAAATCTGATCGAGGAGGTTTATTTTTCGCATTATTTTTGACTTCTGCTCCCTCACCGATATGACAGTGACGGATGTGCCCACTGCCCCTCTACCTCGTCTATGCTGGTACAACAGGACAGTGAGTCTGAATTTCCCCGCAGTGTTAGTTATATTTGACTATTAAAGACTAATTTCAGCGTATTATAACCAGGACACAAACACGGGGTATTCTGATGGATGACCAGTCGGACTCCCACTCGCAGTCCATAATCACAGTTCCCGACGAAAACACGTTTTTTGCAGCAATTTTTTCAAGTCTAAATATTTTTTATTTTAGAATAACGAGAGATCTGAGAATGTGGACCACGTGGATGCTACGACTAATCCTGAGTTATCTACTCAGCCGGTTGAGGAATGGATGAGGGATATTCCTGCTGTAAGTTCTGTTTTGGATGTAGAATGAACAGGATTGGGTAAGAGTTATAGCACAAGATGAAAGTGTGCAGGCGAGGACGACGTACGTAAGGGGGCCCTTTAGTGATGCTTAACATAAACGGAATGCCGGCAAAAAGGAGGAAGGTTGCGTTATGTACTTTTTTGTAGATGATTGAGGAGGAAAGGGCAAGGAGTGGAGTCTCGACTGCTGGGATTTGACTTCCATAATCTCTTCCGCTCTTCAAATGCAATGACGGAACCTACTGTACCCCTTTCTAATCTTTCTTCGTTTATTGAGAATGATGAATCGCTTATGAATAGCTTCAATGCCCATATTCAAGATAAAATAAAGAGAAGACTTGATGGGGACGAGGACTTTGACCCGGAGCTATTTCCGCATACTAATTCTATGCTATAATTTTAATTTTGGATTAGTTTAGACATTTGCTAATTCTTGTTTCTTATTTTTTAGATTTTGATGTATTCGATTCAATCGATGATAATTGCTGTGAATCGAAAAAAGGATTTTTGTCAATTGATGACAGTTTTCTGTATTTGGAGGTTTCTCAATTTATGAAAGTTTTATTAAACATCAATGATTAATATTCTGTAAAAATGAATTAGCATTAAACGAGGAAACTGGATTGACGTAATCGGATCTATCAACAAAACTGCCTCAAGCAAGTCGAGGTGGAAAAGTTCCATAAGTATGACTTACTGGCGAACGAACTCGGATGTATTCATCGCGCAAAGGTAAAATAATCCCTGTAGTCATTACCTGGGATGGGATTGTTTCGAGATTCTTCAAGGGCCATCTGGATGCCCTCAAACTGGAGGAAAGGGTGAAAGCGTACATCCAAACGTTAGTATGAGAAAGACATTGGAGAGTATGCAAGCTGAAGATAGACATGGAGTATCGATACCTGATGAGGAGGAAGCTGATAAGGAATGTCGACCTAGGGGAGTCTCGGAATGTGGATTGTGCGACAACGAAAACACACCTATACTGACAATTGACGTTGGCCCCAAGAAGAGGAGATTAGCTAATTAATTAATTACTTTGTGACTCGTTGTTTCGTTAAAATTAATTAATATTTTTTTTCAACATGAAATTAATACAGTACATCATCATGAATACCCTATTTAAAAAGCGTCTGGGGGCTCCATATTTTTCCACGACGAAGGGAACAGTCGATACATCATTTCCGACGCTTCATTGTTTTTTCAGTGACTGAAAAAACATTGGAAAACTCTGTCATTGTAAATAATGATTAGAGTAATCATATAGCTTCTCTAAGAATATTAAATTAATAATCATTTTATGATGATTTGGTAGTTCCATGTTGAAAGCTGGGGCTGCTCGAACTTTCGAGAGTTTCATATAAGAAAATATGAGACTCTCAACAAGATTATATGTACACCCAGTGTTCTCCAAGACGAGCGGAGTCATTGGGCCCAAGACGGTCGCTTTTCCAAGATGACTCGGGTTTTTGATAACGAAAGCGAGTGGCTGCTACAAAGGATTTCTCGGCAGTTGTCAGGGATAACAGCCACACATTACTTCAGCTGATTAATTTGCATTTCAACGTAATAAACTGATTATTATTTTTTATTGTTAATAGCCATCGTTAATACAATTATTAATCAGCTAATTGGCAAAAAAGGGCAGCTCCTCTCTGAATCCAGTGACTATAATCAAAATCAGTCTTCAGGTTCACTCCAACAATAAAATTAGTCGAATGGCCTAATGCATTATAATAATTTAAACAGTAGTTGACAAAACTCCAGATCTCTGTGTCGTTTTATAAAGCGGAGCTATATAATCTGACCGGTCTGAACAAGGTTTTGTTTTGGCAGAACGTGGATTGCTGGCATTACAGAAGACATTTCCCTATAATTCATTTCAGCCATCTTTCCGGACGAATCCCATCTGAAACCCTCAGTATAGAGTCCATGAATGACAACACCGTCTTCGAACTCCTCAATCTAAGGACTCATTAAAACTCCAATTCAACCTCATTTTCGATGGACAGGGTCTCTCCGAATTTGAGCCTTTTGACTTCCATGCCGAGATGACTTTGATCGATATAACTAGCCAAGGGATAAAAATCGAATGACAGGGTGTCGATTGGAAGTTCATATTTCTAGCATAGTTCTGTAGTATTCCGGTAAGGAATCCTCCAATAAAACGGGATAGAACCTTGGGGAAAGAAAAATCCAGGAATCCAAAACGACCGTGGATTCCCTCTTTTAATCCAAAAGTCAAAAAACTCGCATCTCATTCTCAAGTCCACAATCCACGATGAAAGTGGCTTCAAAGAAGGATAAGCCACCTTCTCCCAAACTTGGGGACCTAATGTCACAGAGTCGGAGAAACCTGATTATTGAGCAAATAGGTATAGCAGGTCTCCAGAGACTCACTCATCACTTCCAATCCCTTAATCGCCCTCTGAAGGTCGTTTAGGGATTTCTAACTATTAGATCCACCATAACCCAAATAGTCGCAAGGAGGCGATTAAATTTGTCGATTTCTTGAATCAGGAAGATCGCCAGAGAATTCATTCTGCCTTTATCATTTTTCTACCAATAATCAGATTCACTACAGCGAATATTTCCTTCTTGATTTCCTCCAAACTAAGTTTTTCGAATAACTGCTGTTTGATCGAATTTATCAGCTCATCAACGATGTCGTCGCTGGTTCGACTGGACCCCTTGACGGCCACGTGGGGTTTAATGCTTTTCGCGGTTTGGACCAAATAGTTGGATTCTTGCAGCTAATGGAGCTAACAATAGAGGGACTCACCTGGAATGATATATCGGCGTTTTCGTGCATTCCAAAGATTTCAGGCTGGTCGTTCAGAGGCAGAGAATTAATGAACCTCTTGTATTCCTCGAGACCGCCGTTTGGTTGGTCGTAAATACCTGAAATGTACAGTTTGGGGACATTCATACCAGAATTGGAGAAGAGGTAGTTATCCTCAACTATATTTTCGTTCAAGAACCTGTCTAGGATTACTTTAAGACACCGAAGATCCCACGCATCAGTAACCCTTCCTCCATATGTAATCTAAAAGAATGAAAGGGAATGACCTCTCCGTTAATATAATTAAGGCAATCCCACGGAATGTTGTTGTCCTTGCAGAACAGATTCGTGTTCAAAAGACAGCATTCCCGGTCAGAATCATTAAATTCGTACTATTTAATAAAATATATTAAAAATTATATAATTAAAAAATTTAATTAAAAAATAATAATAATTAAATTTTAAAATACCATAATATTCCAGCCAAGTGGGCCGAATCTCTTTCGTTCAAGAATGATTGAGTGGAAGAAGCTCAGACTGTAGATTAACCTCCTCCATTTTTGTCCAAGTTCTATGTAATCAAATATTCAAAACCATGCTCTTCAAAGAAGGAGGCCGAGAAATCATTGAAGGACCGCTGCAGGTTGCCTCGTATGCCTTTTGGAGGCTCGTTTGTTATTTTGACGGAGTTTTGCAGCACAGACACGGGAAAGAAGGATGCGGGCATCGACGAAAGGAACAGTCTGAACGAGTCATCCACGTGCTTAGGGTTTTCCTGGATATTCTGAATTATACATTCGAGCGACGTCATCCAAGACTTGGCAAGGTGACAATTCTGAAATGAGACTTCCCTTACCTGCAGAAATATCCAATTTCCGCTCTTGGTCGCTGCTTCTATGCTTTTCTCGGCAATCGGGCCTTGTCCTTGGCCGAGGGACAAAAATTGACATCTTCAATGATTACTGACAAAACCTGGTTTGCATTTCCTTTTCCACGGTGAACTTCTGAAGGCGACCATTGGATCTGATCCCGTGCTGAGGACGAACAGTAGGGGAGTCGTTTGGATGTGTCTTGGAATAAGGTTTTTATGTCCATGGATTTTGTCTCAATATATTTTGAGCCGAGGTTCTCCTTAATAAAATTGGAAATTGCATAAATGAGCTAATATTATGGTACAGGGCAACCTGATCACTGCGGTACATTTTGATGAGTAGAACCTTCTGGAAAGACCTCAAAGAGTCCAGATTGGTCTCTTCACGGTCGTTGTCCACGTCATCAATGTTTAGAAAAATCTAATTTTAAAATTTAATTTAGCGCGTAAAAAAATTAATTTTTAAATAATTTTGTTAAAATAATAAATAATTAAAAAAATTATAAAACCTTCAAATCTCCTGATGTGACAAATAAGTTTTTCTCGACAAGATTTGCCGCCAAGCCTCAAATCCTTGTATATTCGACTCCATATAGCAGCTTATATCCCACAATGTCTTTGTGAGTTTAGTTTCATCAGAAGGAAGCGGTTTGTCATTCTAAAATTTCTCAATTTCGTTACTTTATAATTCGAGGGAATCCCCCTAAGGAATACATTCATTTCTTGGTCGCTGATCTCCTCTCGTGCCCGCATAATCTCCAGGCAAAACAGGAATGAGTACAAAAGCTTATGTTTAGCGAAAAGTCCCCTTTCCGTTAAAATAGGGTTTACCGTGAAACGTTCGAGTAAGCATCGTAGGATATGTTGTCAATCAGTGAGGCCAGTCTTGTGTTTATTTCTCCTGTGACGTCACAGTTGCTGATAGAATTTCCGAATATCTGATTTATGAGTTATGATACCTGCTTGAAGTATTTGAGAGAGAACTGGTACATTGGGTCGATTTTGGCCATGTCGGCGATCACAAAGTACAGAATGGCTCCCCGTTTGGAGACGTCTCTGTACACGTCCCGGGCCTTGCCGATTTCCCTTTCAGTGATTTCGGCTTGTTTTAGCCGTTTTGAGATTTCGGCGAATTTTAGCTTGAAATATGGCATTATCCGACCTTTGATTCGTTCAGGGCAGTGATCAGCTCACTGTTGTCGAGCACGTTTCCTTTCGATTCGTACAGTAACTTTAGGACTCTGTCAGTGATCGCTTTCTGCTGGTTTTTGTCGCTGTTTATTTTGAGAATCAACTCGTTCCGTTGCTGCTCCAACTCCGGCTTTTCAAGTCGACGACATAACTGAGAACTACCAAAAGCCGAAAAACCTCAGCAGCTGATCCTCGAGTCCCCCGATCGTGACTTTGAAGTTTATGACAGCGACTCGAGTGAAAACGTCTGGCTGGTATGCTGGATTGTTCAATTTGGTGGTCAAATAAAGGCGGAAATTTTTATCATAGTCCACATCTTTGTCCCCCAATCTGATGAAGACCCTTCCACTCTAATTAAGTTATATTTACTAAAAATACTTCTTCCGTGATTTTATTGTCGAGAATTGGGTATATCGTTGTCTCAATCGACTCACCAACGTCTTCTATGAGAAGTGGCGAACCAATTCGAATTGCACTTTCAAGGGTTCGTAGGAAATATTTGTCGCTTAGTTTAGTTACTTTAAGGTTATTTATTTCTTCCATGCTTCTTATCCATCGATTGGCCTATTAATAATAAAAATATTAATTTAGTATATTAAATTATTAAAAAAATAATAAATAAAAAAGATTTGAAGGTACCTGTTCTTGTGGATCGATCATTAGAGGCCATCTTCTCCCCTTAGTAGCAAGGAGTGCATTTTGAATGGATACTCGGTTATTTGGGAGTTTATTGGCCGTCCAATTTCTTACTTGATATGATGTAGTGAAAATATCAATTAGGTCGTAATCATTGGAAATTGGTATATCCAGCTTCCTTGCTGCCTTGAGCCATTTGGAGATTAGAATTTCCCGATAGTCGTACGTAAAGGCTCCGAGGTAAGTTACTGAAGAAGAGCACACAAAGACGTTGCCGACTACGTCAGCAATCTTCTTGTCTAAAATCTAAGGATAATGGAATTTTATAACCTTAATCTCATGTTCCCAGATCTCTTTCTCGTCAGCCAATGCTTCAGTCAATTTCGAAGCACGCTTTAGCCTAGCGCTGGTGGTAGACTTTTGTGTCTCCAAATTCTTCTTCTCAGTGACGCTGGCCTCGTAAGAATTTTGTAGCTCGTTAATGTGAGCTTGCAATATTTTTAGTTCATCCTGTTTTTTTCTGAGATCTGACATGACTTCCTTCAAATCTTGCTCCGCCGCATTCAATCTAAGACTAATTTGCCTACCAACCTCTCCTTTTTAGGCTTTACGGATTTATTCACGATTGAAAACACGTATATCGCCCTCACCCACATGCAAAGCGATTTACAGGCCTGTGAACTGGTTTTACCTTAAATACCTTTGAGACCTTCTCTATGACTTCTGGGGTGAAGTTTTCGTTGTCGATGTATTTTTTGAGCTTCTTTATGGTGGATTCAGAGATATTTTCCTTATCAAAGTCGTAGAGTTTCCTCAGAAAGTTGGAATCCGATAATAACTGTTTCGCTGAACTCCAGTCTCTCCTAGATTATGCTACATTTCTCGTTTACTTGACGTTGAATAAAACGCAGACAGCCTCCATTACTGTTTGAACAAGCTCTGGGGGAGTCTTGAATACTTTGATTTCTGCAATGTCGCTTTTATCGAGGGCATCCAAGGACTAGCATAACAAATTCACTAATAAACTTTAATGGCTGCTTCTAACATCGGCATTGCTTCCTGAAGATCCCGTTGGGCATCATCAGCGATGGCTTTGGTTTCCTCAGCCTTCACCTTAACCACAGCCTCGTCCTCCAAGACAAGTTTTTTGGACTATTTTGTCAATTTGAAATTTACAATATCCGCCTTTTCTTGATCTTCGGAAAGTTTTTCCATCAACTTCTCTGTTTCAATCGATTTTTCTTTAAGGATTGGACCCAACACTTTAAGTTTCTTCTCCATGGCTATCACTAATTCATTGGTTTCGAGAAGTTTGACCAATCCATTTTTTATTCTCTCATACTGGCGGTTTAAATCACTAAAATTTAAATTTTTTTAATTTTAATTTAAATTTAAAAAATAAAAAAATAGGAGAATTTAAAGGAAGAAGATTGACTGGCGTTAGTGGTACAGGAAACGGATCTTTTGGTGTGTCCGGTAGATACGTTCCTGCTGACCACCGCTTCCCTTTACTTGAAGGGACTGGGGGTAAATAAATAGTAGATTTTACTTACTTTTTTGTGGTTTCCAACATGGAAGTGAACAACGTGAGCAATTCGATGTAGCTGACTGGATTTAAGCAGTAATGCCCCTGTACTTCTTCGTAGAATCTTTTAGCCATCTTCCCAACACTGGTGTGGATTTTTATGCATAGATTTGATAATTTGGTCTAAACTAGTCACATTACAATCAACTTCAAGGGAATTATCGGGAAAGTCTATTTTTTCATGAATGAATCAGCCACAGAATACAAGGCATCGTGTTTCCACTCCTCGAACCAGTCGATGATACAGCAATTCACCAAAGATGGGAACATTCTACACCGAGATCTAAATTTGGTCCCCGAAGAACTCAGGGAGATCACAAGGTGAAGATTACGTCTTGAATGACAGTTCCTCTTACCTCACACGGTCAATGAAGAGTTCATAAACTGAATCCCGACTTGCAATGTCTTCCGGGGAACCAGTTTGGCTGCACAACAGGGCATTGGCCGCGGGTTGACAGCTCATAATGATTTGCTCCAAGTCATCGTCTTCAAACAAATTCGGGACTTGGCCGGAATTTAGAATATTATTTATATCCTCGAGGAACTCCTCCATTATTATTTGGTCGTCCGACAACAGAAATACTACATTCTTGTTGGCTATCCTGCGATATTATAAAGCCTTCGAAGATCCTCACGGAAGGCCGGGTAGTCGTATTTTCCAGTGACCTCGATTTCGAAGCACTCGTAGTCGTATATAAACGCTGCCAGTCTAAAATACAATATTGATTAAGGACCTGGTCAAACACTTCTTTCCCGTACCATTGACCCCGACCAACAGTCCGTTCCCCCTTTCCTGGCGGATTATTCGAGATATTCTAGCAATGTGTTGGATCGCATCAGAGAAGAATATCAAAGACATTTTGGAGGAATATTTAAAATTATATTCGGATTGGTACTACGTGGTGTTATATTTATCGAACTTCACTCAGAACTGTTATCAGTTTGTCCGTATTGGTGACTTCACCGTAGCTCCAGGAGGACTTGTCCGACCCAATGTTAATAAAATCGGCATAAATTAACGGACTGTCGAAAAAAGATCTTTGATCAAGTGACTACAAGTGAAGCCGATAATCTTTACTTCATTAAAATAGGTAGAAGAGACTTCACTCAAAATCTCAAAAAAGAAGTTTTTATCTTCCTGGCTTACCAACCGGTCGTGGAATGATCTGGTAATTTCGTGGTGGAATAATCGGTATAGCAGTTTTTCGTTGGTAACAGAATTCACCTTGATCTGCATTATGCCTGGAATATTTACACATTCAACCTTGAAAGCAACGAGCAATGTCCCTTAGGTTAAACAAGTAGTGAGATTTCGAGGGAGTCGGCAGCAACTCTGTGTGCATTCTTTGGTAGATTTCGACAGCGGCGGATATCACGGAATTGATGGCTTGCTTCACCTGTTGGGGGAATTCTATCATGAATCCACGCAGGATATTCTGTCATCATTACTCACTAAAACTTGAAAAATTTGCTTCAAATTGTAATCCGAGGGGGGATGGACGTTGAAAACCGAAAAATGTCGAGTGAAGCGATTAGTCATGTTGTGGCATCCACCCCCTGGAGGTCCACAGGCTCCAGCCAAAGTGACATCCTGTACTATAAGGGAAGCTTTAGTACATTAATCCACTTCCAAGTCAGTGCTTGTCTGTCGTACATTCCACTGAAGTCTTGATATTGTCGTAGAAGTTCAATGGGAGGCTGGGACCCGTAAAAATCTGGTTTCGACATGTTTACGTCGTCAAAAAATGCTACCACGTGCTTTCCCTTAGAAGGGCCTGAATTACCCCCAAATTCATACCTAAAACGTTTCGTCGTGTTTTTCAAGTTTGGCTTCAATGATGTTCTGAACACTCGTACTGTTCGTCTGTGCCGAGAAGTTCACAAACAGGGGTACCACGTTTCCGGGATTCACCATACTATTTAACGTGTTTCGAGCAATAACGGACTATAATGGTGCAATGTTTATAAAACCTTTCCAACGCCGGTTTTTCCGACCAAAATCACTGATTTTCTAGCGCTGATTAGTTTATCGAGGAGATATCCGTATTTTACAGTGTCGCTGTTTGAGACGATCATATTGAAAAATGGCTTGTCACCCTCAAAATGAAACGGAATGATGATTTTCTCCCAATGTTCCATCTTGCGACTTTCAACGTCAAAATAGTAGCTCCAGAGATCTCCCTGAGCGGGAATCTTTGATAATAAACAGGAGGACCTTAACATCCCCATTATCTTCGAATGTTTGCCTGACAAACGTGTCAAACGCGTCACAGTCCTTTTCCAGTATATTCCCCCCAATGGCCCACAAATAGGAGAACAGAAAAATTGTTGATACGCTAATCTGCGTTTTGGGGGAGTTTTCCTTCAAGTTGACGTTGCTTTCGAATAATATGGACTCCATCAATTTGGAGAGAGAAATCAACTTTGCTAGAGGACACTACAATTGTCGGCTTAGTAAACCTGAGGAATAATCTGAGATAACTTGGTGGAGACAAATTCAAGCCCCTCATCGACATATTTTGTGAATAGTTCCAAGGTATAGTTGTATATAGCCTCACAAAACTTGTCCTTATGAGACTTTAGCCATCGTTCTACCCAGGGAAGCCACCCGAGGTCATTTGAGTCAATATAAAGCATTCCGCATCTTTAATCTTTAAGACGTCAGTTACCTGCTGACAGTAGCGGGGGATGCAACGGAGAGGTCTTCGACCTCAAACAGCATATGTATGTGAGGAGTGAGCTTTATTCGCTCGCTATTCGCCAGACATAACATTTTATTGTCGTCCAACACAGTGTTCATGTTCTCAATCCACAAAGCATCCACGGGACCATCACAAACGACCCAATGATGATTTTCACCTTCGCTCTAAAACTCCCCCAACAGTCTACAGCAACGGCCTTTCTGATCGTTAGTGCCATCAGCCCGTCTCTCCACTCTAATGTTTGTGGATTTATCCCCCGTATAACTCTTCCATTGAAATCGCCTTTGGATTCATCACATAAGTGTCCACTGGTCTGAAAAAGTAATCTGGGTGTCCTCTGGCGTGGAGATTTCCGCAAACCTCGGCCAATGTCTGCACATAAAGCCAATCAGTACTTGATATACAGTCGTTTTCCCACCCCCTGTTGGTCCAACGAGCATAACCCCGTGCCTGACCAAGAGAGTTTCGTAAAACTGGATGATTTGCTTCTTTTGGGAGTCAATGACTTCCAGGTTATTTTTCCGACAAACACTAACAATTTCATCGCCAAAGATCCCATAATCGTGCTCAGACGTGACAACCCCAGGAAACAAATCTAGCAAGATGTCCTACCAGTGAGACCCAAATTCAACGATAAAAAGTTCAGCATCCTTCCTCAGGAATTTCGGAAGGTTCCCGTCTCTCAGTGCTTTGATTAAAACCAAGTTTTCATCCTCCGTTGGGTTTTTCCGTTTTAGAGAACCGGCCATCACTAAAACTGACTTTAAGGCTCTCATTCCAAAGTCATAGTGATCTTGTTGAGACAGCTGTTCTGAGCAGAGCTTATAAAGCTGGACGATCTTGTTTGATAGATTTTTTGAGCTCTCAAAACCCTCAGAATATAGGATCACTTCGGCAATGAGTTCTAGTTAAATGAAACGACATTGCCTACTGTAATCAGGCACCATCATGGAAAATGGCCTAAAGAGGGCCTTTAAGTTATCGGGGAGTTCAGTTCTCCCAGCATAGCCGGGATTCATAGTGATAAAGGTGGCACACGTGGGCATTAGTTTGACATCTCTGCCTTCAAAACGGAATCTCTCGACTTTTCCAGCTTTCGCGTTACGAATTGTGATCAATTGCTGAGCAATCACGGAGAGCACTTCAATATCGATCCTGTTGAATTCGTCGAAACAACACCAGGACCCTGACTGGACGAGGCCTGTGAAAAATCTTCCCATCGTCTAGAAGTCGACTATTCCACACTACCTTGTAATCCAACCCATCCGAACAGTTAAACACAACGCAGTGTTTGGCAACCGTCTTAGCCAAGTCTTTCGTGGTCTCAGTTTTTCCCGTCCCCGCAGGCCCGGCTGGTGCTCCACCAAGATCCAGCTGGAGAGCCCCCATTAAACAGAGATAGCAGCGATCCTTTAGTTAAATACAAAATTACCGTCAATGGTGTGATTACCAGTCTAGAAGAGGCCCCCACATATTCGTAGCCGTAAGTGTATTCTGAAATGGACATTTTCACTACGCATTCGTCCATGTCGTTATCCCAATAATATCGCAGCTGTCTCAGCCACAGAAGTCGCGACCGTCCGTTATCTGAATTCTATCGAATCAGTACCTTCTGTTGTGCGAGCTCATTCACTATATCCCTGCAGTGAACGTTCACAGTAATCAATGTGCATATAATCTGCTGAACGAGTTCCGGGTTGGTCTGTCTCACTTGAGCAGCCAAGTTGTTCAGTTGGTCGACGTTTTCCTTCTCAAATTCTACCATTTTCTCCACCGCCGTTTCTGGCTTTGATAATATTTCAGTTATTCTGCTGCACCACACTATTTGGGAGACCGAAAGGATCACCTAAAATCAACCAAGACTCGAACTTGGGAGGGCCACGACGTCAGCCACTCATTATAAGGTTTTTTATCATAGTTCAGCAGGGATTTCTTCGTGTGACTCTTTACACTGTCAAACATTGCGTCCTCAACCTTCGCAAGCCAATCCTCGACATTCCCCCTCGCTCGGAGACCCTTTGACTAAAATCGCATTTTTACTTTTTTAAGCTTCACGCGTTCCCCTTCGGCAGAATTCATGGCAAGAATGTTATTAGAGTACTTCACTACAGTCTCTCCTGGAGAAGTAAACCGTCAAATAAACCGGAAGGCAGGACATTTTCTACTTGTTCGAATTCGAGGGACTTGATGGCGTCGAAACATTTATTCAAATGGGGCTGAACTGCAATGGGGTTCCTCGTCTGAGCTAGAATGTCCAATAACTCGTCATTTGAGAGAAAATAAAATCTAACAGTTTTTCACAAGAGAACCTAGGGAATGACTCCCTTTTGGTCTCCAAATATGTCTCGAGACATTTCACAATTTCTTCCAGCATTCTGTTTATCTCTAAATACGTCCACCAGTCCTGTCAAATCCACAAATTTAAATACCCGCTTGTGTGCAGGCTCGGATCGCCAAGGAACACGATGTGTCTTCCGCATTATTTCCTTAAAGGATTTGTCGACTTTGGAATAATTTGGATTCCTCGGGGAGCTGTCTTTGAATATCAGGCGCAGAAAATATGGATTCGAGGTACATCCACGATTTCTGACATTCCAACCATTCATCCTGTAGTAGTGACTACTTGGCTTACCAATGTGCTGTTGAACAACTCGAACTGCTTTTTCAACTCTTCGACTCTCGACCTGATGGGACCGACGTTCCTTGAGGAAAGAATCGTGGAAACTCCGACGATGGAGTCGTCCAGTAACTGCTGGATGTCGTCAGTGGCTCCAAGCACATACACGTCTCTCTGGTCTTTATAAGGGGGCACATAGAACTCTGTGTGCTTCCAGGAATCATCAATCTAAGATATTTTCAATTTCTACTTTTTTGAGCATCGATTCCAACGCCGCCTCTGATGAAGCCTTACCAGAGACTTCTTTTATCTCCTCCTCGTATTCGAATACTCCCAATGTCTCGAGATTCGATATCGTAAGGACTTGGCTGGAAATGTCGAGATTTACGATTTCATTAATCATATCCCAATGCCGCTGCTTGAAAGCAGGATTTTTCAGATTTATCAAAATTGGGAGTTTCGTCTTGATATAGCTGACCTAACCATGTTCGAAGGGGTTAACCTTTTCCTTCAGATTTTTGGTGACCAAGTTCGGCGACAGTCCCTTTTCCAGTTTGGTGACAATTTTGAAGTATTTTCCGGTCACCAAGCTCAACTCGTCCATGTCGCAGTGATTTATATCCACCTAACGGAGTAAAATAATTCCAACTTCAATCCACTCCCTGATTATAGCGTCCCACTCGTCAATTGAGTTCCACAGCAAAATCTTGAGGTTAATCTCGTCGTATAAATCCTCCAACTCCTCGTAAGTGTTGATGTCGATTTGAAAGCGCATTTGGTGGCTTTTATAGAGCTCGGCCTTTTCCTGCAATTCAAGAACCCGGGATTTGTAAGCGACCAACGAATTCAGTATCTCCTCCTTGTTTCCCGAAGGATCCAGATTAGACGGATTCTTCACTGTTAGTCAAACACAACACCTGAACGCTCTTTTTGATTTCCTTCACCTCCTTAAAGAGCTCAGCGATATCCTTATCTAGGGAGACACACAGTTTCCTGATCGTGTCCTCACGTTCAGCAGAAACCTTATCGATGCTGTTTCTCACATTGTTTATGGTCGGGATCACAGTCTTGAATAAGAGATCCACATACCTGGTATATTACATGATCCTCGGGAGGCGAAGGGACGCTATATTTCGAAATAAGCTCGTAGATATCTCTAATTATGTCTGTCTCGTGCTCAACTGGGTCAATCTAAGTTGACTCTGAAATGTACCCTCTCCTGTATTTCTTCCAAGAATAGAAGACTCTTTACAAGATCGGCTGTGTCGGAAGGCCTCATGTCGAGCCGAAATTGAGCGTCGTTCAGGTCCTTTAGAACTTCGTCTACAATACTTCTGGCCTTCTTGGGCAAAACCACGTGGATGTACTATTTTATTTTATCACAGAAATTACATCTATACAACGGTTGGGGGACGGATACAGCTTCGTCTTGAACTTGGAGTTGTCTATGAGCAAAAGTCCCAGAGCACGTTTTTCAACGATAGAAGCAGCCATTCTACTCTCAATGTGATACTTTTCGAGGGAAGATGCAAAAAACTCAACATCTACCATTATGAACAAATTTAGCCTTTTCCCGCGTTCTGGAAAAGCTCCACGCCAACGTTCTCATTGGTGTTGTAGAACAGCATATAAGTCTCGAATGTGCTGCCGTACTTCTGAGCTGTGGAAAACCCTTTATCGATTGATTCCTGGGTTCAATCAACTTTAACTTGAGTGTCCAGCATGATGGTCTGGAAGTAGTTGTCGTCGTCAAAAATGGCCTTCAAGTTGGGACCTGTCCTGCTGTGCTGTTCTTCAAATTTGTTGTTTATGTACGGCCTACTCGTTAAATTCGCGGATGCCTGGTGAATGCGTAAAAGCTGCTGTCATTGAGAAGATTTTCCATGGAAATTACCGTGTTTTTGAAACTCTCGACAATTTCGGCAAAGGCACTCTGAAACGTTTCGAGATTCGGGTAAAACTCAATTTGTCCGTTCTCCAGCAGCATTTCGACGAGAAATGACGGAGAAAATTCAATTGGGTCTTCCTTCGGTTTCTAAATTAGGTTAGTATGAGTCACTTTAACAGTCTGATATCAACCTGAATCTCAGCCTCTTTCATGCTGAAGTATTCCTCCAAATCCTTGCTGACGTCCTCCTTCGTTCGAGTGAAGTTTGAAATGACGTTGTCTGAGGGAGTCAGCTGTATTTTGCTAAAAAAGAAGTCCTTTATTGATTCGACTGATTTGACGGTCAGGGTGTGGAGAGCATTCGCTATCAAATAGTCCGACAGGCAGATGAAGCTGAAATACTAATAGACAGGTCACCAGGCCAATCTATTGCACTTTTCCCGCTTTTCAGCCTGTTCTGTGTAACACAAATTTTCACACGTCTCCACAATATCTGATTCTCCGTCACTCCCAGACTCGGTAGAGGTTTGATCTGTTTTTTTCACGAACTGCAATATACCAGAATCAAGTCCACGTGAGGGATAAAAGTCAGGGTTAAAGCCACTTTCGAGCAAATTTGTTCGGCAAGCGCATTTGATTATATCAATGACCAAATATCTGAATTCCTTCAGCCTTTTGGCGATCTAAGAATCGAAACTTGGATTTAAACTTGAGATGTCGAGAATGTGTGGTTTTCGATGAACTTGTCCAAAGTCACCGTCTCGTCGTAGGAAAAATTTGTCAGGGACAAATCACAAATTCTGTAAATCATCCCCCGGAGACTCAATAGAGCCGACCGCAGAGGCTAAATTGAAAACCGTAAATTACAGCGTTGACCAAGAAAAGCGAGTTTTCTATGGTTTTCTTGGCATTTTTTTATTTTCTCGCAGCGAATTGTCCAACGCCACACAAGAAAATGCCTTCCACCCTGCTTGAAAATTTTGGAACGTTGGAATCTAAATTTTAAGTTTCTCTAACTTTTGTGTCGCCAGAAATGTTTGTACTCTTGTTCATATACATCAAGGTGGGTAAAGTCAACCTCGTCCCCCTGAGTCGATCTGGTCACCCCAATAGAACTGATCGTGCAATAGTCCAGCTTGAAAATACGCTGGTAATTTGTGACTCTGAAAATACATTCAATTGGCTTACTTGAGGTTATAGTAGTGATACTGCACACTTGACTTTGAGACCGCAGGGATCATGTAGAAAAACCCCAGCCAAGCGTTTTGGCGAATCACTCCGATTATTTCAAGCAGATTCCTGCAGCCGTTATATTCGTCCGTGAAAATCAACTGAGTTTCAATTTTGTTTTTTGGTAGCACAGAAAGGGTCTTTGGTATATTAACTTCATATTTGGCTAGAACCGCCTAAATGAATAATTTATATTACTTTTCTTAGCTGAATGTTGTCCAGGGATTGCTTTCGTTGAGATTTAGACTTTGAGTCGTCGATGGCGTATAGCCGTTTTTCCTTTTCGTAATTTTTTCTGTTTTTCTCTTGAATGTAGGAAGGTTGATTCTTTATTTGGACTTTTTGGAGATACGGCTATTTATGAGTTGTCAAATATTACCAAAGGCTCTAATTTTGGTAGTTTGGGACACGATTCTGGAAATGTTAGTGATGTGGCTTTGTTGGCAGAATTGTTGTCTATTTGAAAGGCATTATTATCGAATGTAATGTCAAGACGTCTTTGAGGGAATATGACGTCAGATTTAAAGGCTCAATTCTTGCTTTCCTTTTATGTTCAAACTCATCTAAAATAGTAGGCATAGTTGTTTTTTAAATCAAATATTCTTACCGATTTCCATGTAACCAGGTAACTAAATTTATTTTGAAAAATTTTCCTATGAGAAAAGTATTGTAACAGTCATCCATCTTTACTCTTCATTTGATCTTCTCGCTAAGGAGTCAACATTTGCTTATAAGTGACGAAATAAAAACATTTACTAAAATATAGCGTGTTTAATGAATAAATACAAATTCTTGCTTCGGCCCTTTTTAGGAAACCAGCAATTAAGTGGCTTTGTTGTGCTTAATGCTGTCAAGCAAACACGCGTGAAACTTATTAGAATTATGGTAGAAATAATCATAGTAAATAAGATTATTACTGAGTTCTTGTATTTTAGATTTAGTATAAATATTTTTAAATATTTAATAAATATTATTTTTTTTAAATTTTGAATTTCAGTTGTTCGTGGGGAAGGTACATGAGCATAACAGATTACGATATTTTAAAGAAAGCTAGGGCTTCAAATCTTTCGTGGGACAGAACATTAGAAAAACTGAAGTTAAATGCTAATGTTTATTCAATTTACTTATAAGTAGAGAGATATGACATGTAACCCTTTATACCTCACAAAAGTCAAAAAAGTCTTAACTGACAGGCTTGACAGAGGAGATGGTTGTACAACTAACTAATATTAGCAAAAATTGGCAATGTTATAGAGATGCTGAAATATGCTGCGATTGTTGCAGATTTGAGATTTTCCTTAATAAAAAATGGCACGAGTGTTTTCTAAGCACAAATAACTTTCATATCGAATTTACGATTGCCGACGGACCCAAAGTCTCTAACGTCAACTTTGTGCTGAGAAATGAAAAAAAGGTATCGCATCCTAATTACTTTAGAACTTTCCTTTATTTTTGCCGATTCTAAAGTTCGAGCCATTTTTAAATTTTAGAAAACTTGACGTCGTTCAACTTGTCGAGCATTTGAAGGGACTGAAGAGATTGTTTAATTTTCAGGCGACCTCGTTTATTTTGCTTATTTAACCTTCGAAGGAACGACTTGCTTTTAATGTACAGATGCCTGTGCTCACTAGAGAAAGACATCGATACGATATTTTCATGTCTAAAGTTTGTTTTGTCGATATTTTTAGAGACGGGGAATCGGATAGGATTAACAGACTTTTACTGGGAGCATCCGAAACAAGAAAGATTGGTTTTGATTTTTAACAATTCAAGGTGTGCCTACCTGTCTCACGATATTTCAACGTGGCAAAAAGTGCTTTAAAGCTTACGTTGAGGTAAAAGGAGGTGTTTCCTGCCAGATTCAAACACAGCCACTTTGCTCGTCTGAAAATTCGTTTATAAGCTTTATTTCATGTTTAGTGAGTTGATCATGAGATCTCCTCAGTCGAATAGTTGCCCTTCCAATTTTGCGTTTGCCTTGACTTTTGAACATTCTGTTGTGATGTGTGAAGAAAATATGACTAAATTGGCCGGAATTGAAGGAATGAACGTCGGAAATGGAGAAAAGGGAGAGTTTATCAGTCTACTAGATTTGGATATTGCCAAGACTAAGGAAATGAGCGTATCTTGTATTCTAAATTTTCAGAATATTGACTTTAAAATATTGAAATCTAAGAATGGTTACAAATTGGATTACATTTGCTTCGGAAATATCTCCCAATTAATTTCAATCGTCAATATTGTTAGAAACCAACTTTTATTAAACACGACACTACTAAACTGTTTGCAAAATCCGCTGAAAAAGACCGCCAAATCTATTCCAGAAATGGTTAACCAGCGTGAAATTGGAAACATTGCCATCAGAGGTATTTCCGAAAGCAAAATATCTTTACTTATGGTTTACAAGGATGACTTTTTAATCCGTATATAATGTACTTACCAGTAGTGGACTTTATTCTGACTTTCTCTGAACCCTCTTGCCACGTGGAAGGAGATGAAGAACTGAGTAGAAAATTAACCATCATTTTTCGTCGGTTTTTACTCATTTAATAAGTTTCTAGCTTTTTGTCCGTTCCTATAGTACTGAAAGCTCTACATATCACAGAATGTGTTGAATCTGAGTCACAGGATTTGAATTTATTGAAAAATGAAGTAATTGGTTCAGAATATGAGCCAATTTCGCAGGTAGCTGGAAGCACGTTTGACCTTAACTTAGTTTGACGACAATTCAGAGGCATGCGGAATTTCTGAGTCCATGGAAGTCACTAAGGAGCAGGAAACCCAAATTAATAAGGAGGAGTCGCCTGGTTATGTGAAATATATCAGCAACAAAACAAATGCTGACTTTGGGATTCCTACTTATGAAGAGAAGTTTGCTAAAATGAAGTTTTTCTCTTCCTCTGAAAATCGTAATGTTCCTGGTGGGTACACCTTCGACGCCCCTCTCTTGGGAGTGGCCGAAAAAAGAGAAAAGTCCCAACAAACACGTCCAAGAGATTAACTGTGAACCAGAAACGTTTTTAAGATGCAAAATGACTGAGGAATGTGATCAAGAATGCCAGAGAAAGCCTCGTGGTCGACCAAGAAAGATTCGTGATGAGACTCAGATGAAGGAAAAACGAACTCGAAGAAAGAAAAACTCGAATGTCATTTTTGATGCTAGAAATATTAACAATTCTGGTCAAGATCCTGATTTTGTTGGAATAACGAAGAGTAAGAATCGGCATATTACTAAACCTGACTATATTAGACCAGAGCTGTTACCTGATTTTGAGTTTCAATCTCAGAATTGGTCTAAAGGCTCAGAGACTTCGTTTTCTTTTAAATCTGAGGATGTCTATAATGATTCGTCCTTCACAGAAAGGGATTTTAGCTATCACTCACAAAGCACAGAAAAATATACAAAATTGCCCGCCAAATCTATTTTTAAATTTGAAAATGATGATCCTCAATTTGATGAGAATTTCGTGGTTAAAGATTCATATTCGTGCTATTCTGGAAACAAGAATGTGACAAGTATAGTGGAAAACGCTTTGTTGGAAAATTCCTATAATCAAGATTTTCACAGAAACCCAGTTACTGAGAATAATTCAGTTCCTTCTATGATGGATTACACTCCGTTAGAAGTTTATAAGCCGTCCCCGGTCGATGTTACGTCGGAAACCGAAAGAAATTTGACTCAGTTTCATAAGGAGAGATTTGTATATTCTGAGGATTTTGTCCCAAACTTTAGAATTCCTAAAAAGAAGGATAAAAAGAATTAACTAAATGATTTTATTTAAACAGTTTTTTTCAATTTACATTCTAAGGATCTCCTTAAAACTCTAGAACCCAGTTTGTCGATCCCCTGTTGGTCGATCAATATCTATGCTTGTGCATCGTGATCAATGGCCATCCATGTTCTTGGTTAACAGAGAACCACCACCAGAGTCATTGATCCTATTTTAGAGTCTATGTTTCTTGAAAGACTTGCCAAATCTATTTTATTGTCGACAACAATAATTCCTATGAAAAGCAACTTTCCTAACTGCAATCTACGGAATTCTTATCGGATACATTGAAAACCTCTCTGAGGTGATATTATTCCAATGAGAAGAGCATTACAAAATGCCCGTTTTCGTCAGTACTATTTTTTGTCTGGACACTTAGTTAGCTGGTAATTTGAGGCAATAAAATATACGCGTTGTTTATTGGGAGAAATTTTTGTGGACATTTTCATATAACACATCCTGAAATTCCCGATGGGGATCTGAGGCCTGTAAAAAGAAAATTGAGGGATGTAAGCCCTTGTAATCTGAGAATTCTTGTTTATAATAAAGGAGTCAAGAGCGGATGGAGTCATTTACGGATGTATCTGCAGCATTTATAGAATTGTGATTCTGCCTTTGTCGCTGGCGAAATCGGATTCATTTGGAATTTAATTTATTAATTTGCTTTAGGTTTTTGAAAGTCAAATTAACGCAAGAAGTTCAAAACTGCTTACTGAGTTGCGTTATGATGAGTTGGGATCGCTTGGGATATTGTACAAGTGAAACGCAGAAAGCAAATAAAGCTATATTAAAGAAAGATCACCGTAGGAAATGAAAGATCACCGTAGTCTTATAAAATGTTTCGCCTACATCAAAGTTCCTGCTCTGATCTATCAAAAAGCAAAATACGCGGTCTTATCAGAGGATGTTTTGTTTATTCCGCTTGCAGCTGAAACATCCGGTTCTCTTGGTTTTTGAAGCTCGAATTCCTGGGTCGTCTAGGGAATCGGATTTCTACACTCACTGGAGATCTCTGTGAGGCCTGCTGAGAGAATCTCGCTCGCCATTCTGAGAGGGAATAGCCAAACAGTCAGTTACTGTATGACCTTCATATTGATTGTCTATTAATCATAACTTTTAATGTCCTAATATCGAAGACTCTCAAAAAATTACAAATCTCCTTCAAAGTTGGGTATACGAGGTTAGAATTCTATTGAGATCAGGTCCAAGTTAACATTTATTCACCAAAGATAGTTTATGGCTTTATTTACTTAAAAGTCTTCAAACCACTTCTAGTAACTCTCACTCACTCTCATCGAGTGGTCCGCAAGCGATCCTACAGCTTACGAAATGTCTCCCCGAATTTCTCTAGAGTGCTAGAACGAGATGTCTCACCAAAACCGATCTGGATTCATCGACAAGGGTAATCCTTTCCCCAAATGGTTTTCCTGGTTTTTGGAGAAGCGCAGGAAACCACGGCCTGTAGTTTGTGGCTTCATAGTCACATTACGGTTTAATTTAAAAGCCTAAATTTAAAATTCATATTAATTTAATTAAAATATTTTTAATTTTATACAAATATTTGAATATTTGTTTCGTGTATTTATTCGTGTGGATGGGTCTTACAATCTCCAGAATATTCAATAGACTGATGGGATCCAAGCCAATGAAGATATTAATGCGTTCACTATATTTTATTATGTAACCAGTTGGCCTAGACGGAGCAGGGAAGACCACCATCTTATATTCACTGAAAATGGGAGTCGTTGTAAGCACCATTCCTACGCTTGGTATCAGGATTGATTAAGTTTAGGTTTTAACGTTGAAACCGTCGAATATAAAAACATTTCCTTCACCGTTTTTGACGTTGGTGGTCAGGCAAACATTCGGAGTCTCTGGAGCCACTACTACGAGGGCTCACAGGGACTTATTTACGTTGTCGATAGCAACGACAAACAACGGATTGACGAATCAAAGACTACACTACACTCCATGGTTAACCCCCAGTGATATTTTTAGCTGCAGGAAAAAGTAATGCAGGATGTCACCGTTCTAATTTACTTCAACAAGCAGGATTTGCCTGATGCTCTGACGTGTGATGAACTTGCTAATATTTTTGCCTTGCCAAATGACCAAAATCGACGGGTATTCTGTTTTATAATGTTAGGTCATTTATCAACCTAGTGATGCCATTAACGGGAGTGGAATCTTTGAGGGGATGAACTCATTTGCTGAGATTCTTAATAGTAAATAGATTATTTAATTATTTCTGTCATATTTTTTATTATTTCGGTTTTTGGGTGGGCTTTTATCTCATTAAGGACACGATAGCGTGGTTTCTCTTCCTTTTTACTGTTCATGATATTCCCTTGTTCTCATTAGTGGGACACACTGACACGGAAGGGATCATTTGATCTCCACATAGGGGGTTTCTGTGACCTGTATACATTTACTTGATAACTTTAACTGATTTCTCGAGAAGACTGCAGAAGTTACCTGACTCTGTAACCGGACAATTTCCTTAGTAGTCCTTATCTTTGAATCCGCCTAATCGTCTATTAATAGGGCTGTCGATTAATTGTGAAAATATTTGTTTGATTATAAAAAGAAAAACAAAATTCCGTATGATTAATAAACAAAGAAATGAATTTGAAATTTAATGTAAATCAGGTAATATGGAGTAGCAGTTATCAATCACTCTAAATCCGGTAACCGATTTCGTTTAACTTTTAATACGTTTAACGTGTTCGAAACGACGACCTAATCCTTGTTCAATCTACAAGCGAAGAAGCAAAAAAATCTTATCTTGAAGCAATCTAATTTTGGAAGATGCGAAGGGAGAGGCGGATGGATCATGCCCTCTCGATTGGAAGCGCTGGGATCAACATGAAGAAGATACTGTTTGCATCGTTTCTCCATCAAACTTGGACTGATGACTTCGCAATTGTTGATGCGGTGGTAAGGAGTGCAGAAAGATTCCCAAACATGATGTAGTGGCTATCACTCGGTAACCCGAGTTCGGATCTCTGTAGGACCTTTTCGTTAGAACTTGCTACTTTATTTTTTAAATAAATTTAAATACAACAGTCAAGTAACTGTAAAAATATTGTGAAAACGACAGTAGGTAAGAGGATTAGTTAATAGTATTAATTTCTTATTTTTTGATAAAAAAGATAATCGCCTTATTAAAATTTTGTTAAACTTTTCAATTATCAAATTAGGTAGACCGTCTGAATAACCATTTTGTTTCCACACGCAATGAACAATGTTTGCAACTAACGACCTTCTGTTGGGTAAAGGAAATCTGGTCCCGATTCAAAAACCGAATAAAAGGGCGGGCCCTGTGGAAAACCTGCGCCCAGTCATCCTACTCAATACGCTAAGAAAGGTCCTTGCTCTGGTGGTGCTGAATCGTGTGTAAGAGCCTGTGAATGAATTCCTGTCCTCGAGCCACAGTGGATTCAGGACAGGCAGATCTACCGCTGATGTGGTCTGGGGGCATAGGTGGCGTTGTGTCACTTACCAAAGATTTGAGAGTGAGACTACAATTTTGGGGATCGACACGTCGAGAGCTTTCGACACAATACGCCAAGGAAAGCTTATTGCTGCTTTGGGGATTCCTTAATAGAGATTTTTTACCCCAAGAATATCTAAGGTGGAGAGTGAAGTCATTTCTACAGTAGGCAATGAAAACAGGATGTCCGCATTCACTTTCTACATCCGACTATCTAGAAAATGTAGGGAATCTATGGAGAATGAGACCGTCCCCGTTTTTACCAATTCTGTTGGATCTTTGAGGACCCCGAACGAGAGCCAGAACCCGGAAAACCGGGATCACTTAGTTAGTAGTTAACTTTTAACTTAATAGGGATTCTGTCAGGATGATACAAGTTTTATTATCGAGCAAAGAACTGGGAGTACGTCGTCCAGAAATTTTTCGACGATTGTGGGTACCCCCAGGGAGACTCCCTTTCCCCTTTGCTGTTTGTGGTATACCTGGAAGCAGCACTACGTGGTCTTCAAAGTTTGTATAATAGCCAAATCACCGAAATTATATACGCTGATGATGTGGATTTTGTATCGGAAAATAAACCAGCCATGAGGCGGGTACTTGACGTTGCTCCTGCAGAGCTTGGGAAATGGTTTCTTACGGTGAATACAACTAAAACTGATTTTGTGGAAATCGTACGATGGGATCAAGATTGGAAGAGGAATGGAGACGTTCCAGAAAGCTCGGCTCCCTCCTCGGAGACAATGAGACATAACCGAAGAAAAGTACTATCGACGGTCGCACTTAACAGGATGAAGACGGATTGGTTGACTAACAGACCGGTAACAATCGCGCCTCTACAATGCTTTTGTGAAGCGGGTCTTGTTATATAACTTTTTTTGCTGGAGGACCTAGGTCTCAGAAACCAAAAATCTTAACTCCTTCCACCGAATGCAATTACGAATACTGTGCGGGGTACAATGGCCGACACGGATCATCAATGAGGCACTGCACCGGAAGTGCTCAACGCGACCTGTGACTTAAGATGTGGTGGAGGCCCTATGGAGACTGTTTGAACACGTCCCACATCACCTGCAAATTTGGCAATGGAGGAATATTTCGCTGCAAGTGGAAAAAAATATCGGGGGCGCCCGCGTACTACGCTACCGGGATCTCAAAGCAATCAACCGGAGGCTCGTAAATGGCAAGCATCTGGATGCTATGGAAAGTTTGACGTGTAACAGGGGAGGATGGACGAGATTGATCAGAAAAATCGCTTTAAGCTCGTGTGGAAATATAACAATTATGTTTCTACGATAGTTGCCTATGATAATCCTCCTTTCATATTTATTCGATATCTTTGATTTAATAGTTCTTTTTAGGTCAAATTTACATTCTTAGAATATTTAGTGATTTTTAAAGAAAAAATTCCATCCATCTCTAGGAATCCTCCAAAGTTTTCATTTTGTGGCGAGACTATTCAAGACACCCATTCACCATAAAGAAAATGCGGCATTATAAGAAAAAAAAATAAAAATTAGTTCAAGCAGAAGGGAAATACTTTTTTGTGCGATTTTCCTGATTCCAATGCACAAAAAAATTATTTGTTTCTTTTTTTAACCTCAGGCTTATAATTTTAGTAAGCCCAACACAAACAGTCACAACTACAAGGAGAAATTTAAGGGAGAGCATTGCTTGTGGCATAAAAATACATCCTCCGACAATTCATTACAGGCTTCCATTCCAGAAGAGAGGTGGAGAAGTAGGTCCGCCTCTTCTATTTTCATCACACGTCATACCATCGCGGACATCATTTCGTTCTTAGACGGTTTATGCGGGAATAATTATTTATTTTATTTATTAACCCCGGGATCACCGAGAACGAAAGACAAAAGTAAAGTCAACTAGTTAGGTGATCCCAGTTCCGCAACCAAATGTGCCATCCTAAACCTGTGCGTCTCCATTGTTCCCACTGTCGAACGGAGATGTCTTCTTTGTATCCTTGCAGAGGAAGCCGATTGGGGAAGGAAATTTCTTAGCTAATCGATTTTCTTTTGCGTGGAACAGTGAGAGGCTTAGTGGGCGTCCATCTTTTTCGCTAATGCGTAGAAATCCGAAACCGAGAGTTGTAGATTCCGAAACCGAATCTTACGATTTTTAACAAAAAACAAATTTTTGACTAATTAACTGTGTGATTACTATTTAATCATTTTTAGGGAGCGGTATTGTTCCATGAACGCCTCGGAATTGAAATCGTTGGCGGAAATACCTTCCGTCTATTGACGGCCGATGTGTGATTTTTTTCTTCTAATATTAATATTTTTAAATCCTAATATCTTTATTAAAAATATAATCAAATCAGAACCAGAAGACAGTCAATATTAGCACGATACAATTCCAAGGCGCTGAGAAACATCTCTGTTTATTTAAATTGTTTTTAATAATATCATTGTCTCAGAATGTGAATGTGCGGCTTATTATGTAAGAATAAATAATATATGTGATTGTCAACATAATAGTGTCATTGACGGTTTCGTTTATAAACTATTATCTATTTGTATTTCTTTTATTTTTGTTATCTGTCAGTAAACAAAACAAACTCCCAACCTTAAGACTCTGACGGACCTAATGAGAAAGTGAACAATGGGAACTGGGGTAGTAGTCTTTGATAGAAACCCGCCCTTGAGCTACAGTAGATTCACCCAAATATTGATTTTTATATTTATTCGGTCAATTCTGAACTTGTTATTGATTTTTCTATTATTTTCTTATACTCGAAATGATCAAAAATAGTATGTCAGAATAAAAATTTTTAAATTCAATCGCCCACTAAATAAAAAATGGCAGTGATCGAAGAAGTGCTCATCTGGCCTCGTAGTTAAAGGACTTTAGCTGTTTTGAAAATATTGATTTTCTTCTTAAATAAAAAGCTAAAATTTTAAAATATAAATTATGGAGATATTTTGAAAAATTTAAATTTATTTATTTAGTATATTTGATTTCTAATTTTTTGAATAAATATATAAAAATATATATTATAGTCTTTGTGAGTCATAATTTTATTTAGGTTTTCATGGACTATTTATCAGCTGAAGAAAATACCTGTGATTTTAGTGACAAATCAATTCGCCGAGGTACTTGCATTATCCTAAAAATAGGATTCATCAGAAAAGTGTATTCACTATTATCACTTCAACTGCTATACTCAGTCGGCATAATCTGTCTTTTTATATTCACGTAATTTTACAAACTGACCCATAGACATGAGATTCGAAACTACATGATAGCCCACGTTTGGTTTATGTACACAAATATGTATTCCCACGAATAAACATAGGGCCTTGGTCATTGTGATGCTACTCATTAACATTTGTTGCTCCTCTTACATTCGCAAAGTTCCTCAAAATTACATTATGCTTTTCTTATTTGTTGGTTTTTAGATTTATTTAGACATTTTTCTTCTCCAACTACATGGGGGCTATAACCTGGTTTACTTGGGGATTATTGTAGTTACTATAAAATCAATGCTGTGCTGATCGCCATGGGAGTGACCGCTGTTATGGCTATTGGGCTTACCTTGTTCAGTTTTCAGACAAAGGTGTCGTCTGGTTGATTTTAGATCGACTTTACGAAAACAGCTGGAGTAGCTTTCTGCGCACTTTTGGTGTTGGTTCTGTTTGGACTGATATTCCCGATCTCTCACGTGCCTGTGTTACACAAGGTGTACGCATGTCTGTCTGCCTTGATATTCTCTTGGGTTTGACGGAGACTGATTGTAGTATATTGTGATTGACACTCAAATGTTGATGGATGGACAGAGAAAGCATACCATTTCACCTGAGGATTATGTGTGGGCTGCACTCAATTTGTATTGTGATTTTGTCAACCTATTCCTTACTATTCTTAGTTTATTAAATAGATTGATTATTATTTAATTAATAAATCTTTATTTGGTTTTTTATTGGGTTTTGTATTGCTGATCTCGGATGCCCATTTTTAATGCTTTTGTGAAAGTAACGTGTAATGGTGGTACTTGGGCCTGTTAGATTGCGGAATCGAAAGGCTATCGATACGTTTCACAGAAGATAGTTTAGAGTGTTA
The DNA here is from genome assembly GCA_011109175.1 of Dicyema japonicum. Classification (NCBI taxonomy): domain Eukaryota; kingdom Metazoa; phylum Dicyemida; class Rhombozoa; family Dicyemidae; genus Dicyema; species Dicyema japonicum. The sequence continues at coordinate 57,697 of RDEW01000058.1, read as the reverse complement.
TTTGTCATGGAGTGGCCTGCCAGGATTTTAAATGCTGGAATTTATTTTTTAATGCATAGCAGGCCTCTAAGATTGGACATCATTGTCGCCGGGTGGAGACTGTTTGGACGCATCTTGTGTGTGGAACTCGCTGCCTTAAAGGATCACTTTATGTTTAAAGGGAAATGCTTCAGTGGCCGTCCAAGGATAACACTAATATTATACTGCACAAAGAACTCCAAAGAGTGAGGAAATACGTAAGGACGGGAGACGATCTGTATGACCTGAGATCGATTGGGATCACGTGATTAGTTCGTGTAACAGTAATCTCTGGTGTTATTATTATTTTTATTCAATAAAGTCAAATTTTTATTAAATTTTTATTTATTAATTTTTCAAGTTTTTTTGTAAAATTTTTTGCTAAAATACTGTCATCAGCTGTTACGCCACGTTCAATCAGAAAAGTCAATACTGTTATTTGAAAAAATCTAAAGAATTTTCTATTAACTCACGAATTGTCTAACAACAGCTTTTTATTGAACATTTCGTCTAAGAAACATTTCAAACTAACACTTTATTACAATTTCACAGGTGCCACTGTAAAAAATATCTGATTTTCTTATTCCATCTACCGACTCTAGGATCAGAAAGGTCACTAATGCTTGGTCGAATATCATTTTCCTTTCATAAGAAGGTAAATACTTTGGCTTACTGGTCCAAAGGGTCAACAAGGATCCACGTGAGACTGGACGTCTTGAGAGCGTATATCGATCGCTGTCGTCAGAGGAAACAGCATTTCCATTCAAGCTGCATAACTTTTTTATTAGAATTAATTTTTTTATCAACAAAAAAGAAACTTGAAAAAAGCTATTTTTGAGTTTTTACTAACTTCGGCGGAAAAGCTGGACGACCAGAGAGACTGCTGCGCAACAGAAGAGTATGGTCGAGGATGATTGGGAATACGGCACAAGGGAGACTTAATTAACTTTATGTTTTCTCGGGAGTGCTTTTAATAATAATTGTATATTGTGTGTCCTCCTAGGAGGAGCTACAACTAATATGGCTCTCCGTAAAGTGCAGTATCATTGTAGAATTTGTGATCAGAGCTGCAGTTGTGATCGGAGTTCATATCGTTATTTCAGGTCAATTAATGATTTATAAGTTTGGTGTCTCATACACCTTTTAGACACGTGTGCAATATAGGCATGTCCCTACATGTACAACTAAAAATACTATGGGTTTACGTGTGTTGCTATAATAATTAGCATGTACTTGGTTATAGATCAACAATTTAATGTTGTGTTTTGTACTTGGACACAGATTTTGTATTATTGGCATAAATTATTATCAATTTTTTAATTTATAGGAGTCAGTGATTAACATGCTACGGCCATGCAGATGGTTAATAACATTTCAATGAAATTATTCAAAGACAAAGGGTACAACAAATTAACTAATCCCATCTTTCCTCTGACGATAGCTATCGAGGTACGCTCTCAAGCCATCCAGTCTCACGTGGATCCTTGGTGACCCTTTGAATCATTGAGTTGATCCGATGGACAAGATCGTCAGCTTGTGGACCAATGATTCATGATGTCTCAACAGCAAATGGGTCAAAAAAATTATGCTCTGAAATACTTCAGTATTTCTTTCTCTTTTGATTCTCTGCTTACTTAGAAGCATGGCCTTGGTCCGAGACTAAAGTTGTCAAATTTTTCGGAGAGGACGTATAAACACACTTAGCGTCCTAAACGTAATGCACAAACAATTCATTGAACCATGCAGGTTCCGATCATTAGCAAAAGGGGTTGTTGTCATCTTGCCCATTTTTGAGGCTGAACCTAGGTGAGTTGCCGTCAGTGCAAAGTTGGATGGGAAAGGCCATCCACATGGGTGGCGTCTCAGGCGAGGTATCCACCGCTTTCCCATTGGAAAAAAGTTATCTTGTCAGGTCTTTTGTTGGCTGAGGCCAGGCCGAAAGCCTAAACAGGTTAATCAAGATGAAGACTATTTCGCTCCGTGGAGACGAGTTCTGGCATCGACCTCAGCTTTCCTGACGATATGCTCTGGATTACTGTGCTTGAATGATAGTTCCACTGGAACGCGTAAGGATCAATGAATTAGATAGTCCTGTTATACCCTTAATAAATGAATAGATTTTTTACTCCAAGATCACCGGATTAGTAAAAGTTAACTACTAACTAAGTGATCCCGGTTTTCCGGGTTCTGGCTGTCGTTCGGGGTCCTCGAAGATCCAACAGAATTGGTAAAAACGGGGACGGTCTCATTCTCCATAGATTCCCCTCATTTTCTAGATAGTCACTCATGGTTTGAAGGTAGTGCATCTTTGTTAATTTTTTAGGTAGCCATCTAAGTCTTAGAACAATTTTGGAGCTAACGCGTATGTGGGCGAAAGACATCTCGTTTGCGAAGTAGCTTTCGAACTCGAAATATCCAAGAAAACTGTTGTGGATTGGAATAACTTTTGTCGAAAAACATGCGAGACATGTTTCGAGACAGTCCCAAAGTTGCTTAGTGGACTTGACAAAAACAATCGTTTAAATTTATTTTGCTAATTAATAGAACCAAATGTCGTGGAAATCGACAAGTTTAAATTCTTCCACCGCAAATACCATCGCGGTCAATGGTGGGAAGGTAATTGGGTCCTTGGAGAAATCGAGCGCGGAACAGGGCGCTGTTTTCTTGCAGAGGTTCAAGATAGGTTTATTTAAAAATATTGAACATTGTAGATCGACGGAAACCTTGAAAGATGTGATTACAAGACACATATTTCCTGGGACGAGAATTATGACCGATGGATGACTGGCATATCAGTCAATCCCACCAAAAAAATATAGGTCACTCAAATACAACATTACCAAAATTTGTAAAATTTCTTTACTTTAACTTTGAAATTAAATTTTTTGTTGAGGTGGTAACTTTCTTGGACTCAGAATTTCGACATTATAGTCTTGGATATGCTGTCAACCTTTTACACGTGTGTGTGCTTGTAGTCATGCAACTCAAGTTCGGAACAAAACCCAATTCGTATTTCTATTACCAATGTCTATGCTCCGACCTCTGCCCGGGTTGATGCCTACCTCGGAAGAGCTCGATGCGTTCTCTCATGTATGACTAGAACATATGACTCACTTTCGCTATCATTTTTGATGTTCATTGGTTGTGACTGGAATGCTAGAGTTTGTGAAGTGAGGAATAGAGAGACTTGTATTGGATCGCATTCTCGGAGCTGCCGAAATTCCTCTGGTGTTTCATTAGTCCAATTATGCGAATCCTATTATTGCGAATACTGCCTTTGATCACCCAGCAAGACAAAATTACTGTGACTGTTCAAGTAAGGATAACAATGGGGACCTGATAAAAATATTCAACCAAGTCGACTATGTCTTGTGTAAAAGTAACTAAAACCTTTATACTAAACTCGATATTTTATGATGGCCTCGAAACGTCCAGTGAACACAAACTAGCGATCACTCGATTTTTCTTAGAGAGTTTGTATAAACTGCTAGACGTGGAAACCCAAAGCTTTAAGGAATTTATATGGAACAAAGATGAAAGAGTATGCCGAAAAACTCAGAGAGGAGATAATTAAGATGCAGACAATACTTTGTGGAGTAACGTTTAGTCTACTGAAGAATACGACGGCTTTGATTTTGGGCACTCCTCATAAAAATAGTCAACAAATTCTTATCACCTAGACAAAGTGGATTCAGAGAAGGAAGGTCTTAAGGTGTTAGATGTCGGGCTAAAGTGACTTAGGTTACGGGTTCGAATCTCGCTGTTGTTCACCTGGTGGAAGGTTCCACGCATCTACGATGCTAAAAAAGGCTTGACGAGTGACGCCGTCATTAGTGGACTCTCACTGCGGAACTGGATTGTCTAGAAAGGACCCACAGACAAGAAAAAAATAGAAGTGAAGATATTCCTTGGTTCTACGATTAGTTAAAATTAACTGTTCTTTACTTAAATAAAGTGTGTGTCCTGCCTATGCGGAGCTAATACCACGGCTCCGTGAAAAAACTGTTATTATTATTAATGCAGCATTTATTCATTTTATCAATGTGTTTTCATTCAATTATGACTGGAAATTGTAGTGATGCACGAGTGGTCAGAGATAGATTCTTGTAGTATTTAAAATTTTTCATATCACAGAGATTGGATTCGCTGTCATTACGATACTAATTATGATACAAAGTACAGATTACCGATAGAGAGCTTAGTGTGCAAGAAATGATTATCCTCCAGGGAGAGCTTTGTAATTAGGAAGATGGATGTATTATCTTTGTATTACTGTATTATTTACTTACAGTCGCTGCAGATTTGATTATAGCCGTCTCTCGGTATCGGCTCTAAAATCATCATGCACTCTATTCACCTCCGACCGGCGGTCCAAAAAAGAACCAGAAATCTTCATCGGACATACTCGGATACCTGTCACAAAAAACCCCACGATCCTGGAAGTGACATACGACAGGCTGCTTAATTTTACCGACCATCCCAAACAAGTCTTCACCAAAGGACTACAGAAATTGAATATCACACGGGCCCTCATCCAGAAGACCCCAGCGAATATGAATAAAGCAATCGGAACCATGTACCACCAGACAATCGCGCCGGCTGTCGAATATGCTTCTGCTGCGTGGAGATTCGCGTTATCAGAGGCTACTATCCAAAAACTAAACTTACTGCAAAGGAAAACAATACGCATGCTGGGACCACAATGTGAAACAAAATACCTCTCGCTGAATCTTATAAATAATTAATTAACGTGAAATAACTGATATGAACTCTGATAAAACTCCATACATTAAGCGTACAACGGGAGTTACTCATCATGAAGCCGAGTCCATTTATTTGGAATAGTCATCGTGCCATTTTAGGCTCTTCCTTCCGCTTCCTGCAAGACAACCGATAAATCGATAAACTCAGGGCCAATAACGCCAGACGTCTCAATACCGCCGATCTCCAATGCCGCGTACTTCTTCCTTTTAGAATCTTTTGTAATACTCACAGCAGACCCGGCGCGCAAAGATGAAATTACATTTTAGAAAAAATACTTCCCATTAATGAAGACCACTCTATAGACATAATAATAGTTACCTTCAACAAGGATTAACCCCAATAATAAAACCATATTTTAAGGCGTACCTTTCGACTAAAGTAGCAAAGGACAAAGTATTTTAGTTAGTTAAGTAACCCCGGTATCACTAACTTGTAGGAGACTAGCGGTAATTAAGATAAAGAGAAGATTTAGATTTGTCTTTTGAAGGAGGAGACCGGCATAGTATTTTATTATCTCTGAGGTTCTCATAGAAACATGACCGTATATCTGTTTCTGACGACTCCGGTCATTGGGACTGGAGCGGATGGATAATAGAATTCAAAACAGATCACTCGTTGCCCTAATAATTTTTCTTTTGAAAATCTCCTGTGACTTAAAGACAGGTTTCTATAAAAGACTACCACGCAAGTTCATTTCACACTCCCACTAGCTCTGGAAGAGCCTTAAGCTGGCAAAGAAATTGGCCAGTTCTCAAATTGGCCACATATTATTAAAAAACATAAAATTTATTTTTAATAATCTTTTTCATTATTTTATTAAAAATCAAAATTTAAAACTAAAAAATTTACCATGTGTCGAAAGCTTCTCGTTGCAATTATTATTCTTAAAAGGACTTTCACAGTACCAAAGAACGCTATATTAACTAAGGTCCCGTTTGTGCCACACTTGTGAAAAAGACATAATTTAAAAGCCACCTCACCAGTTCAATCAAAAAATCGTTGCAATCATACAAGGCTTTATGTTTCCAAAAACTCGAAATTTTGAGATATAAAGAGGAGAATAATACTACATCATTCCAAACAATCGCTCACAGATTTCTAATTTATTTAATATTCGAATTTCAAGAAAAATAGTGAATAATATTCTTAATTCCCGAGTCCATATTAAAAACATCTAAAAATTATATTCCTTCAACAAAGACATGCAAATCGTTAAAATTTCCTAACTTGATACTAAGCTTATTGAATGGATGGATTTGACGGAATCTAAGGGTATTTTAATTTGTTTATGTTAGGTGCTCAAATTTAATTTAAAAAATAATTTTACTTTTTTTCTTGAAGCTGATCGCAGCGTAATGTTTATAAGTAAGTTGTGGTGTATATAACAAATGTGTTCTAGAAAAGGTTACCTGTTCCATTTGCATCTCCCAACTCTGATTTTATTTGTTTTAGTGTTTCAAAATTGATGAGATGAACTTTTCCCGTTGAGGCGAAGCCAGACTAGTCACCTTCTTTAATTTTTGAAACTATTCACTTCGGTCTGCAATGTCCGGCGTCTCCGAAATCCTCTTAACATAAGAAACGATGGGATCATGTCGCTGGAAAAACCATAGTTCACATTCATGTAGTAATTCTGCTATAGAGGGAACATAAGGTTAAATCAGAAGTGCAGTATCAGCGCTCCTTAAAGGATTTCCTGAAGCAGCACGTGTAATTGACAAACAAAGTTTGACAACGTTGTTGCCGTTTAGGTCGCCCACCAAAATTGACATTTTATTTTTTTCAAAAAATTCTATGATCTGTGAAGAACAGTTTGTGATACTTTTTGAATATAGACCCCGATACTTATCCACGAGCCACAGCAACGTATCTCAATGGACACGAATTCGCATTGTGAAATTGTGATGATATTCGGGTTCCATGCTTGATGGTCATCACGGTAGAAAAGGGTGGTTTCCCTACCAGTCGCAGCCTTCCGTCCAGGGTATTACTATAGAGTTGAATCCTTCCATTTTAGTAGTGTTTGTCTTTTTTTACTTTGACCACCAGGAAGTCAATCCCGATGGCTGTCAAAAGCAGTGTTTGATCATGATGCTTTTTTTCAGAGATCGGGCAGTACCGACACTATTTTTAGACCTCTTCAATTGTTTTTTAGGTGGCCTGGACTCTCCATTGCAGGTCCACCATCTTTTTTATATCCACTCCTAGGATTTTACTGAGTTCCTGTAACTTTGAGATTACATCCTCTAGTTATTTGGAGATCTTTTCAGGCATGTTGTTCTAAGTCTACCAAACCGATTCTCGTGTCTGTTGAACCAGTTCATTTTTAATTTTTGGAGGCCGATTATTCTTCTCTCTGTCGGTTTCATTGGCTCTAAACCGTGTTTCTTTTGAGCGGTGTTTCGTTATTGGTTCAACTTTGGTGTTAACATTCTGTCTTGATTCCATTTTGTTGTTGCGGGCATCAAGTTCATGTTTAGCTTCTAATATCATGGACACCCTCCATATCTGGCCCCGTGCTTAGGAGATCCACAGTTGACACAAATTTTTTTGATCTTGGATCCACCTCGTGTTCCTCTGCACATCGGAAACACTTCTTCTCCTCACATTGGTATGCCAAGTGCTCGATTTGGTGGCAGCAATAACAGATCAACGGCCCTCTTTGCATCCATTCGCAAGTGATCACGTTTCTTCCAATAGAAAATCCACAGCGGACTGGCGATTTGGCCTCTGATTTGTTCCCAACTTACGCCTTGACCTTTGGCAACGTCTGTCCTCCTCTTGACATTCGAGAGACCTTCGTAGTGGATGGAGCCATCTTTTGGAGGTACTTCAGGAGGTCGCTAGCCTCATCCCAAAAGGGTAAGTTTTTTTACAAACTCCAATGACTTCGTTGTTATAATTCTGAAGAGATGACTGTCCAAAAAGGATATTATCGTTCACGGCTTCTATAAAGGCCATTTTTTCAGAGTTGCTATAGAATCCGTGCCGGAAGGTGGCCGATCCTCTGTGGCTCATGCTCATATATCGTGATTTGTCGTAAAGGTACAATACGTTAGCGATCTTAATCGCGCTCATAGAAGAGTCGACTGAGATCTGCATATTCAGGTTGTCAGAGTATGTCGGTCGTTCTCGTATCGGTTTCACTAATTGGTTCAGCTTTCTTGATCTGGTTATGAGTTGGACATCCTTATAGGGATTCCGTTTGCGGATTTAGATTCTTCAGTCATGCACAGCTTCTTGTCTTCTTTCGTGAAGATTTAACCATTGAAGTTCCCGGAGGGCGGGAAGAGTTGCTATGCATTGCTGCTCTTGTATTTGTCTTTGTTTTTTATTTAGTACCATTTTTATTAATTTGACATAATTAATTGTCCAGAAAAAATAAAATCTGTAATATTGTTTATGGTGGACACTTAATTTGATTGCGGGGTTACTAGCAAATACAACCTCCTTTCTAAGAAGTTGGTACTGAACTATTTGCGTAGGTTTACGACCATCACGAGGGATCAACATCACTTCACGAATTTGGTAGTAGAACTCATCTATAGCATCTCCTTAATATGATATTCCGATTGTTGAATATATTTCCAAGTTCTCCGATATTTGAGCAATAGGTCACTTTGGTTTAAATTTTGACAACCTCTTCTGATTTTCTATGGACTTAACGTATGAAATTTTTCAGTAGAGGTTTTCGCTATTAAAGGCCATCTATTTCGAGGTAGTCTCCCAATCTTGCCTGGGATACTCGGAAATTCCGAAACAACTTTAGCAGAATACCATAAAAAAAATTGAAAAAACCGCGCACTCATTCGCTTCTAATTTTAAAGCTCAACGTAATTATTTGGAAGAGAAATTGATTGCTCAGTTAATACTTATGATATTTTTTTCAATTCAGATCTGTTTAACTATCAATTGAATTGGAAACAATATATTATAAGCCAATGAATAACTAAAACATGAAAAAATAAATTGTAAAAGTAATATAATACAATATTTTTGTTAAAAACAAATATCACAATTAAATAAATTATTATATCACACATCTCAGACTGTCAGTACGGATTTGCGAAATGGTCTCTCATTTTAGAAATATTCAGCCATTTGTGATAGTTTTCACTTTATTTTTTTACTTTCTAAAACAATAGAGCGAATATTACTCAAAGTAATAAAGCAGATTACCAAGATCTATAAATATCTCAAATTTAAATTCAACTAATAATCATTAGTACCATTAAAAATTTATATGCAAAAGAAATATCATGTAATTTACCACAACAATGTTGAAGTGAAATTAATTTAAATTGATTCTTACAAAAATTTGTTTTCTATAAATGTCCAAGTAGTGGTCGTAAAACTTCTTAATAACATTAATTGACTTGATTGCATCCATTTCTCAAGACATTGTAGAAAAAATCACTATTGTTGTAAATTTCTTTCACTTTAAATAAAAACAAGCACGTGGGAAGGTTTTATTGGAATAAATATTTTCAAGCTATGCACAAGTGTCACGCCACGACTACTTTATTCACGGTGAGATATGAATTAATTAATTGGTTTATAACACAAATTTCGTAAATTGATATAATAATTCTGATGTACAATTCCGTTATCTTCACAGCAATGTTTTTTTACTCGACAATGATTAGGAAATGTTACGATCAAGCAATCGTTAGGAACAAAGTGTATTATTTAAATCAATTTATTATCACAGATTTTGGACGGACTGTCAATTTGACAGTAATCCTAAACTGAGCTACGATTCAGAGATATCAATTCTTTATGCAAGCAACATTACTCTACTGCCAGCAGACATTCTATCATTTGAGAGAATGAATCTTAAAAATTTGTATTATAATATAAATCATTCATAGTCAATGCGCGGAAGATCGTAGTATTACAACTATTCATTCAAATTTATTTCCAATCACAATTTTAGGATTGTTTTATATATTTTAATTTTTAGAAATTTCGAAACTTGTCACGCACTTATATTTATTCATATAAATTTTGCAGAAAACCTGATAAAACTCGGATATGTGTAAGTTATATTATTAATTTATAGTTATTTCCCTACTAATTCCATTATACAATCTTTTAGGATTGCTGTTTCTTATCATATTGAATTAAAAGGGTATTCTTAATATTAAATTAGTATTCTTGCATTATGTTTTGATCCATTTAACATACCACAAGCGTATAGAATTAGATTTAATTTAGATATAAATCTGATACCAAGAATACATATCTAGGTAATAATGGACTGTATTTTTTGATATTAATATAATTAGGAAATACTACCAATCAACAAATCGAATATGTAATTATAAATATTATTTCAGTCTGTAGTGCAATAAGAAACCCAGACAACGTGCTTGGCATGTGTGGCAATCGTAATTAATTAATGCTAACATGACTATAGAAAATAAGGATTTTGGTTAGAAATAAGATTTAGTTACTTTATTCTATTTAATTTATTTATTCAATTTTATTAGGTATTTTGCATAATATATTAATTCTATTCCTTATTGCTTTTACATATTTAAAATTGGTTACAAAACCAGCTACAATTACAACAAAAGATAACAGGTAGGCTTTAAAGGATTAAATGATGAATCATCATATTTAGAAGCCAATTAGGTTCTCAATTAGATAGATTCTGTCATTTTATAACCACGACAATTTTTATGACAACTGGATCAATCAGTGTGTAAATAATGAATTTGTGAATAATTTGTTTGCAACTTGATTGACGATAAGAAAGCATGTGATTCACTCACCATGATTATATGTGTCATGTATTATGACGTTCGGATAAATCTAGTCATGTTAATATAAAGACTATCATAGAAAGCCAGAAGAAAGGACTGATTGATTCTATTGAAAAAATGCCACTGCATTTTATGCTGTTTAACAGTTATGAAGATGAAAACGTTTACCTAGCCGGATCTTCGGAATGGTTAACCAGTCGAAATAATAGCCCGAGACTGACAGTAAAGTTCAACACAATAATCCAGACATTGTTGTGTATGACAAAATGAAGAATGAGAATGTAATTATAGAAGTTAAGATCACCTCACAAGAAGCACTCACATATCAATAGCATGTTTTGAATATAACATATGACCATACTTTTTCCCATGCATGTTCAAGCTTATAATATACTGATTACAAAATCAATGAACGTCTCCGCACGATAATGGAGGAATTGATTTTGTAATGTAAAAGACCGTCCACTGAACTAGCAGCACAAATAGAGAAATTTTTTTCTTATATTTCTAAAATATTTTATGGAGTAATTCCTTTTATAGATCTTCCAATTTTGGATCTCATAGAACAATTGACTCCTATTTCGTCTATAAAAATTAGCCAAGTGCTGGTGGACGAGTGAAGTTGTTGGTTGTATCAATGGAGGTTTTCAAATAGAAAGAGCATCTCAAATGTCAAGAATATTTTTAAGGAGGGGCACACGTGTCCTAAGGTGTATGAGACATCAAACTTATAAATAATTAATTAACCTGACATAGCTAATATGAACTCTGTTTAATCTGCAGGTACTGACTAACGCAAAGAACATAAGGACAAAGTAAATGTTAGTGAGTTAAGTAAACCCAAATCTCACTAACTTGTAGGAGACCAACGGCAATTAAGTAGGTTGCCTCCATATATTAGACAGTCTTGTCGTTGTAAAAAAACATTTCACTAATTCAGGACATTTAAAAGGTGGTTTGCTGTCAAATCAGAAGGTTAAAAGGGGAGAGAACATTTTTTACATCATCCAGTTTACATACTTCGTCGTTAGAGAGAGACGAGCCAGGTTTACCCACAGCGGTAACTCCAATGGCTATCACCACAGCATTGATATTATAGTAACTACAATAATCTCCAAGGAAACTAGGTCACAGCCCCCATTTAGTTAGATAAGAAAAATGTCTAAATAAATCTAAAAAGTGACAAATAAAAAAAACATAATGTAATTTTGAGGAACTTTGTGTACATATAAAAGTAGAGATAAATGTTTTTTTAAGTAACATCACAATGACCAAGGCCCTATGTTTATACGTGGCAATACATATTTGTGTACATAAACCAAATTTGGACATTCATGTAGATATGAATCTTAAGTCTATTGGTTAGTTTGTAAAATTACGTGAATATAAATAAGCAGATTATGCCGACTTAGTATGTTATTTGAAGTGATAATAGTGAATACACTTTTCTAATAAATCCTGTTATTAGGATAATTTATGTACCTAAGCGAATTGATTGGTAACTAAAATCACAGATAATTTCTTCTGGCTCATGCTAATATATCGTGATTTGTCGTATAAGTACATTACGTTAGAGATCTTAATCGCACTCATAGCAGAGTCGACTGAGATCTGAATAGTCAGTTTGTAAGAGTATGTACTAGAAGTGTCGGTCCCTCTCGTATCGGTTTCACTAATTGGTTCTGCTTTCTTATCTGGTTATGAGTTGGACATCTTATAGGAATTCCGTTTGTGGATTTAGATTCTTCACACATGCAGAGCCTCTTGTCTTCTTTCGTGAAGGATTTAATCATTGAAGTTCCCGGAGGGCGGGAAGAGTTGCTATGCATTGCAGCTCTTGTATTTGTCTTTGTTTTTTATTTAGTATCATTTTTATTAATTTGTGACTTTAATTAATTGTCCAGAAAAAATAAAATCTGTAATATTGTTTATGGTGGACACTTAATATGATTGCGGGGTTACTAGCAAATACAACCTCCTTTTTAAGAAGTTGGTACTGAACTTTCTGCGTAAGTTTACGACCATCGCGAGGGATCAACATCAATTCACGAATTTGTTAGTAGAACCCATCTATAGCATCTCCTTAATATGATATTCCGATTGTTGAATATATTTCCAAGTTCTCCGATCTATTTGAGCAATAAACCACTTTGGTTTAAATTTAGACGACCTCTTCCGATTTTCTATGGACTTTACGTATGAAATTTTTAATGAAGGTTTTCCCTATTAAAGGCCATCCACTTCGAGGTAGTCTTCCAATTTTGCTAGGGATACTCGGAAACTTACGAAATCCACTTAACTTTGTCCACCTTGTTCATCTGGTCGATAATCGTTGGAGATATGATATTTTGCCAACTTTCCAGTAGAGGAGATCAGATATTTCTGCATCAAATCCAACTTTACCAGAATGCTAGCAATAGAGTCTAACTCAGAAAGACAGCTTTACATAGTCCACTACCTATATTTAAGCACAGCTGAACAACCAGTTTAAATTCACCTTCTCCAACGAGCATGACTTTGAGCATGTTATAAAGGAATTGCTTATAATTTTATCACTTATCTGCTTCTAATTTCATGAACTCAACGTAATTATTTGATAAAAAAATTGATTGCTCATTTAATACTTATATGCACTCTCTGTATGCTTGTGAAATCACGCGCAGTCTCTTAACAAAGATTTGAAATATCTAAGTAATTTTCGAAATATAAAATTGTGTTAATTAATTCAGAACATTCAAATAAGTATCAGTTTTCCTTATTGTTAACCTTAATTATAAAAAATGCCCTTCAAATAAAAAGCAGGTAATATTTCCATTACTTGAACCTCACCTGCGACAGAACTCACACTTTATTTAAACAAGTAATGACCATCAATTGAATAGGTAATAATATATATAAGCCACTGAATAACTAAAAATAAAAGGATTAAATTGTTAATGTAAATATAAGACAATATTTTTGTTAAATACAAATATCACAATTAAATAAATTATTATTTCATACATCTAGAATTGTTAGAACGGATTGGCGAAATGGTCTCTCATTTTCAAAATAATCAGCCATTTGTGACCTTATTTACCTTCAAAAAATAGAGCGAATATTACGCAAGGTAAAAGAGCAGATTAAAAAGATCTATAAATATCCCAAATATAAAATCAAGAACACTCTAAAGCTCCAATAAAATCAATATGCAACAGAAAAATCATGTTATTTACAATAACAATATTTAAGGGAAATTAATTTAAATTTATTCTTACAAAAATTCGTTTTCTATAAATGTCCAAGTAATGGTCGTCAAACTCATTGATAAGACTCATTGATTTGATTGAATCCAATTCTCAAGACATTGCAGAAAAATCACTATTGTCGTAAATTTCTTTCACTTTAAGTAAAAACAAGCACGTGGGAAGGTTTTATTGGAATAAATATTTTCAAGCTATGCACAAGTGTCACGCCACGACTACTTTATTCACGGTGAGATATGAATTAATTAATTGGTTTATAACACAAATTTCGTAAATTGATATAATAATTCTGATGTACAATTCCGTTATCTTCACAGCAATGTTTTTTTACTCGACAATGATTAGGAAATGTTACGATCAAGCAATCGTTAGGAACAAAGTGTATTATTTAAATTTATTTATTATCACAGATTTTGGACGGACTGTCAATTTGACAGTAATCCTAAACTGAGCTACGATTCAGAGATATCAATTCTTTATGCAAGCAACATTACTCTACTGCCCGCAGACATTCTATCATTTGAGAGAATGAATCTTAAAAAATTGTATTATAATATAAATCATTCATAGTCAATGCGCGGAAGATCGTAGTATTACAACTATTCATTCAAATTTATTTCCAATCACAATTATAGGATTGTTTTATATATTTTAATTTATAGAAATTTCGAAACTTGTCACGCACTTATATTTATTCATATAAATTTTGCAGAAAACCTGATAAAACTCGGATATGTGTAAGTTATATTATTAATTTATAGTTATTTCCCTACTAATTCCATTATACAATCTTTTAGGATTGCTGTTTCTTATCATATTGAATTAAAAGGGTATTCCTAATATTAAATTAGTATTCTTGCATTATGTTTTGATCCATTTAACATACCACAAGCGTATAGAATTAGATTTAATTTAGATATAAATCTGATACCAAGAATACATATCTAGGTAATGATGGAGTGTATTTTTTGATATTAATACAATTAGATTATTCTACCAATCAACATATCGAATATGTAATTATAAATATTATTTCAGTCTGTAGTGCAATAAGAAACCCAGACAACGTGCTTGGCATGTGTGTCAATCGTAATTAATTAATGCTAACATGACTATAGAAATAAGGATTTTAGTTAGAAATAAGATTTAGTTACTTTATTCTATTTAATTTATTTATTCAATTTTATTACGTATTTTGAATAATATATTAATTCTATTATTGCTTTTAAAAATTTAAAATTGGTTACAAAACCAGTTACATTAACAGCAAAAGATAACAGGTAGGCTTATAAAGGGTTAAATGATAAATCATCATATTTAGAATCCAATTAGGTGCTCTAATTAGATAGATTCTGTCATTTCATGACCACGACAATTTTTATGACAACTGGATCAATCAGTGTGTAAATAATAAATATGTGAATAATTTGTTTGCAACTTGATTGACGATAAGAAAGCATGTGATTCACTCACCTGATTATTGTGTCATGTATTGATGTTCGGATAAATCTACATGTTAATATAAAGACTATCATAAAACCAGAGAAAGGACGATTGATTCGATTGAGAAGATGCCACTTCATTCTATGCTGTTTAACAGTTACGAAGATGAAACGTTGACCTAGCCGGATCTTCGAAATGGTTAACCAGTCAAAATAATAGCCCGAGACTGACAGTGAAATTCAACACAATAATCCAAGCATTGTTGTGTATGACAAAATGAAGAATGAGATTGTGATTATAGAAGTTGAATCACCTCACAAGAAGCACTCACATATCAATAGCATGTTTTGAATATAACATATGACCATACTTTTTCCCATGCATGTTCAAGCTTATAATATACTGATTACAAAATCAATGAACGTCTCAGCACGATAATGGAGGAATTGATTTTGTAATGTAAAAGACCGTCCACTGAACTAGCAGCACAAATAGAGAAATTTTTTTCTTATGTTTCTAAAATATTTTATGGAGTAATTCCTTTTATAGATCTTCCAATTTTGGATCTCATAGAACAATTGACTCCTATTTCGTCTATAAAAATTAGCCAAGTGCTGGTGGACGAGTGAAGTTGTTGGTTGTATCAATGGAGGTTTTCAAATAGAAAGAGCATCTCAAATATGAAGAAAATTCTTAAGGAGAAGCACACGTGTCCTAAGGTCTATGAGACATCAAACTTATAAATAATTAATTAACCTGAAAAAACTAATATGAACTCAGTTTAATCTGCAGGTACTGACTAACGCAAAGAACATAAGGACAAAGTAAATGTTAGTGAGTTAAGTAACCCAAATCTCATTAACTTGTAGGAGACTAACGGCAATTAAGTAGGTTGCCTCCATATATTAGACAGTCTTGTCGTTGTAAAAAAAACATTTCACTAATTCAGGACATTTAAAAGGTGGTTTGCTGTCAAATCAGAGAGGTTACAAAGGGGACAAAACATTTTTTACATCATCCAGTTTACATACTTGCGTCGTTAGAGAGAGACGAGTCAGCTTTACCAACAGTGGTCACTCAATGGCTATCAACACAGCATTGATATTATAGTAACAACAATAATCCCCAAGTAAACCAGGTCACATCCCCCATCTAGTTAGAAAAGAAAAATGTCTAAATAAATCTAAAAAGTGACAAATAAAAAAAGCATAATGTAATTTATAGGAACTTTGCATATAAAAGTAGAAAAAAATGTTTTTTTAAGTAACATCTCAATGACCAAGGCCCTATTTTATACGTGGCAATACATATTTGTGTACATAAACCAAATTTGGACATTCATGTAGATATGAATCTTAAGTCTATTGGTTAGTTTGTAAAATTACGTGAATATAAATAAGCAGATTATGCCGACTTAGAATGTTATTTAAAGTGAAAATAGTGAATACACTTTTCTAATGAATCCTGTTATTAGGATAATTTATGTACCTAAGCGAATTGATTGGTAACTAAAATCACAGATAATTTCTTCTGGCTCATGCTAATATATCGTGATTTGTCGTATAAGTAAGATCTTAATGATATCAATACGTTAGAGATCTTAATCGCACTCATAGCAGAGTCGACTGAGATCTGAATAGTCAGTTTGTAAGAGTATGTACTAGAAGTGTCGGTCGCTCTCGTATCGGTTTCACGAGTGGGTTCCGCTTTCTTTGTCATGGAATCTGGTCCTGCTTTAAACATCTTTATAGAGATTCCGTTTGCGAATTTAGATTCTTCAGACGTGCACAGCCTCTTGTCTTCTTTCGTGAAGAATTTAACCATCGAAGTTCCCGGAGGGCGGGAAGAGTTGCTATGCATTGCTGCTCTTGTATTTGTCTTTGTTTTTTATTTAGTACCATTTTTATTAATTTGTGACTTTAATAAATTGTCTAGAAAAAATAAAATCTGTAATATTGTTTATGGTGGACACTTAATATGATTGTGGGGTTACTAGCAAATACAACCTCCTTTTTAAGAAGTTGGTACTGAACTTTCTACGTAGGTTTACGACCATCGCGAGGGATCAACATCAATTCACGAATTTGGTAGTAGAACCCATCTATAGCATCTCCTTAATATGATATTCCGATTGTTGAATATATTTCCAAGTTCTCCGATCTATTTGAGCAATAAACCACTTTGGTTTAAATTTTGACGACCTCTTCCGATTTTCCATGGACTTTACGTATGAAATTTTTAATGAAGGTTTTCCCTATTAAAGGCCATCCACTTCGAGATAGTCTCCCAATCTTGCCTGGGATACTCGGAAACTTTCGAAACCCACTCAACTTTGTCTTCCTTATTCATCTGGTCGATAATTGTTAGGAGATATGATATTTTCCCAACTTTCCAGTAGAGGAGATCAGATATTTCTGCATCAGGCCCAACTTTAGAAGAAAACCAGCAATAGAGTCTAATTCAGAAAAAATGCTTTACATAGTCCACTACCTATTTTTAAGCACAGCTGAACAACCAGTTTAAATTCCCCTTCTCCAACGAGCATGGTTATAAAGGAATTGCTTATAATTTTATCACTTATCTGCTTCTAATTTCATGAACTCAACGTAATTATTTGATAAAAAAATTGATTGCTCATTTAATACTTATATGCACTCTCTGTATGCTTGTGAAATCACGCGCAGTCTCTTAACAAAGATTTGAAATATCTAAGTACTTTTCGAAATATAAAATTGTGTTAATTAATTTAGAATTTTCAAATAAGCATCAGTTTTCCTTATTGTTAACCTTAATTATAAAAACGCCCTTCAAACAAAAAGCAGGTAATATTTCCATTACATGAACCTCACCTGCGACAGAACTCACACTATACTTAAAGAAGTAATAACTATCAATTGAATAAGAAATAACATATGATTAGCTAATGAATAACTAAAAACAAAGGGATAAAATTGTTAAAGAATTAAAATACAATATTTTTGTTCAAGACAAATATTACAATTAATTAAATTATTAAGTCATACATCACAGATTGTTAGTACGGATTGTCAAAATGGTCTCTCATTTTAAAATAATCAGCCATTTGAGATCTTATTTACCTTCAAAAATTAGAGCGAAATTTACGCAAAGTAAAAGAGCAGATTACTAAGATCTACAAATATCCAAATATAAAATCAAGAACAATCTAAAGCACCATTAAAATCAATATGCAACAGAAAAATTATGTGATTTACCATAACAATATTTAAGTGAAATTAATTTAAATTGATTCTTACAAAAATTTGTTTTCTATAAATATCCAAGTAATGGTCGTCAAACTCATTATAAGACTCAATGATTTGATTGAATCCAATTCTCAAGACATTGCAGAAATAATCACTATTGTCGTAAATTTCTTTCACTTTATTAAAAACAAAAGTCATAATAGTGATGATTTTTCAATATTTTAATAAATTTGTAGTTCAAAAACACCACTCGGAAGAATAAAAATCATCACCGTTCAAAGCACTGACTTTGAGCATGTTGTTTAATCATATGGAAATATGTAAAATACGCGGAAACGTGTTTTGAGATTAATAGTTGTGACATTAAAAGATATTATGGAAACTGATAAGCTGTTGGGAAGGTTTTATAGGAAAAATATATTTCTAATTTGTGCACAAGTGTGAGCGCATTGTCGACGCTATGGATAGTGAAATATGAATTAATTAATAGGTTTATAAAACAAATTCCGTAAATTGATGCAATAATTATGATGTACTATTCTGTTATCTTTACAACAATGTTTTATTACACGACTATGATAAAAGAATGTAACGATCAAGTAATTGATCGTATCAATGTGTAATATTTATAATCATTTATTATTACAGATATTGGATTGACTGTCAACTCGGAATAATCCTGAACTTAACTACGATTCAGAGATACAATTCTTAATGTACGAAACATTACTATACATGACGGAAATATTTTTTCATTTGATACATTGAATGTTGAAAATTTGTATTATATATAAATTATTTATAGTCGTTGCCAAAATGATCATAGTATTACAACTATTCATTCGAATACGTTTCCTAGGTACAATTATAGCAATGTTTTATATATTTTAAATTGTTAGTCATTCAAAACTTGTTATGGACTGACACTTATACATATCAATTTTGCAGAAACACTGATAAATCTCGAACATGTGTAAGTTATATTATTAATTTATAGTTATTTTCCTACTGATTCTATTATACAATCTTTTAGAGTAGCTCTTTCAGATAATGTTCGATTAGAAGGGTATTCTTAATATTAAATTAGTATTCTTGCATTATTTTGATCCATTTAACATACCACAAGCGTATAGAATTATTTTTAGTTTAGATTTAAACCTGTCTTTACTGAGATATATCTAAATAATGATGGAATGTATTTTTTGATATTAATACAATTAGGTTATTCTACCAATCAACATATCGAATATGTAATTATAAATATTATTTCAGTCTGTAGTGCAATAAGAAACCCAGACAACGTGCTTGGCATGTGTCGCAATCGTAATTAATTAATGCTAACATGACTATAGAAAATAAGGATTTTGGTTAGAAATAAGATTTAGTTACTTTATTCTATTTAATTTATTTATTCAATTTTATTACGTATTTTGAATAATATATTAATTATATTATTGCTTTTAAAAATTTAAAATTGGTTACAAAACCAGTTACATTAACAGCAAAAGATAACAGGTAGGCTTATAAAAAGTTAAATGATAAATCATCATATTTAGAACCCAATTAGGTGCTCTAATTAGATAGATTCTGTCATTTCATACCACGACAATTTTTATGACAACTGGATCAATCAGTGTGTAAATAATGAATATGGGAATAATTTGTTTGCAACTTGATTGACGATAAGAAAGCATGTGATTCACTCATTATTATTATCTGTGTCACCTAGTCGTAGCTCTTTTAAGCAAAACTTAAAATAATAAATTCCCAAAATTGTACATATTCCAAAGTAATTCATCATTGATAACGTATTTAACCAATCACTTACTTTTCATTGATGATGTAAAAATATTTACTGAGAAGGAAGATTCAATGGTGAAGATGATAAATGATATTGATGAGTTCTGTAAAGTCTACCATTAATCTGAGATGTATGGAAGAAGTAAAATTTCTTAATGGACATGAAGGCTATCGCTACCTTGGAGTGTTAGGAGACAAAGGAAGTAATGTCATGTAGTCTTGAACAATATTGCTTAAAATGTGAGAGAATGTCATAAATTTGTTGCATACAGAGCTCAATGCAATAAACCTATATAAGGTGTATGAGACATCAAACTTATGAATAATTAATTAACCTGACATAGCTGATATGAACTCTGTTTAAAATGCAGACACTGAGCCCACAATGGGAGTTACTCCTCATGAAGGGGAGACCATGTAATAAGCATAATAATAGTTTCCCTTAACAAGAATTGACCCTAAAAATAAAATTATGTCCTTAGGTGTACCTTTCGACTAAAGTAAAGAACTTAAGGTCAATGTTAGTTAGTTAAGTAACCCCAATCTAACTAACTTGCACGAGATCAGTGACAATCAAGAAGGACGCAGCAATTGCCGGTTGCCTCCATATATCGGAAAGTCTTGTCGTTGTCGAAAACATTGCACTAACTCAGGACATTCAAAAAGGTGATTTGCTGTCGAAATAGAGAGGTTAAAAAAGGGGACATGACATCTTTTACATCATCCAGTTTACATACGTGCGTCGGTAGAGGAAGAAGAGCCAGGTTTACCCGGATGTCCCCAAAGAAAACATTCAGACCGTCTATTGGAGGAGGAGACGACTTAGTATTTTATTATCCCGAGTATTCGGATGGTTCTCAAAGAAATATGACCCTGTCTCTGTTCTGACGATTTCGGTCACTCGTTGTCATAATAATTTTTCTTTTGTTGAGGGATTTGGATAGATGTGATAGGATGGTGTGCGATGTAGGCTTGAGAGAGAAACTTCAGAGTTCTCAATGTTAGAAATTATTAAAATACCAAACTCAATAAAAGCAATTTGATTTCACAAACCAATAAAACAGTATTATTTATTCATCTTTGTTAAATAAACGCAGAATGGTAAGGAATAGGTTGACAAAATCACAATACAGATTGAGTGCAGCCCACACATAATCCTCAGGTGAAATGGTATGCTCTTTATGTCCATCCATCAACATTTGAGTGTCAATCACAATATACTACAATCAGTCTCCGTCAAACCCAACAGAATATCAAGGCACACAGACATGAGTAAACCTTATGTAACACAGGCACGTGAGAGATCGGGAATATCAGTCCAAACACAATCAAGACCAAAATTGCACAGAATGCCCATCCAGCTGTTATCGTAAAGTCGATCTAAAATCAACCACACAACACCTTTGTCTGAAAACTGAACAAGGTAAGCCCAATAGCCATAACAGCGGTCACTCCAATGGCGATCAGCACAGCAAAGATATTATAGTAACTACAATAATCCCCAAGTAAACCAGGTCACAGCCCCATATAGTTAGATAAGAAAAATGTCTAAATAAATCTAATAACTGACAAATAAGAAAAGCATAATGTAATTTTGAGGAACTTTGCGAATATAAGAAGAGAGATAAATATTTATGAATAACATCACAATGACAAAGGCCCTATGTTTATACGTGGGAATACATATTTGTGTACATAAACCAAATTTGGATTCGCATGTAGATATTAATCTCAATTCTATTGGTCATTTTGTAAAATTACGTGAATATAAATAAGCAAATTATGCCGACTGAGTATAGCAGTTGAAGTGATAATAGTGAATACACTTTTCTGATGAATCCTATTTTTAGGGTAATTTATGTACCTAGGCGAATTGATTTGTCACTAAAATCACAGATATTTTCTTCCACTGATAAAGAGGCCATTAAAACCTAAATAAAATTATAACACATAAAAACTATTCAAAAAATTAGAAATTTTTATATACTAATAAAATAAATTTAAATTTTAGCAAATATCTCCAAATTTCTATTTTAAAAATTTTAGCTTTTAATTTAGAAAGAAAATTAATACTTTCAAAACTACAAATGTCCTTTAACTACAACGCGAGATGAGCGCTCTTTCCGATCACTGCCGTTTTTTATTTATTGGGCGAGTGAATTATAAGAATTTTTATTCTGACATAGTTTTAAAAATGGCGTGTTCTTTTTAGGACTAATTTTTCCAGTGTTCGTGACAGTCTACACAGGATTGATATTGCTGTTAAGAACAAGGGTCATCTCGATGTTTAATTTTATTCAGTATCGGATATATTAAGATTTATTGTTGGAATTTCGTTTTTGTTTATCGAGCTTCTCCAGATGCATTTTTGACATATTACTTCCATTTAGAGAGAGCCGATAAAATTGCGTTTTTCGAGTCGAGTGACCGAGACATTCCTTAGATATGTAGAAATCGTAGCCATTACACGGTCAAAGTTGTCCTCTCAACAAGCAACGCTAATGATTTCACATTTGTACGGATTTGGTTCCAACCAGAGTGCTGCAAGTGCTAAGATGGCGTACTCGACCTTTGCCAGCAAAATTTGCAATTCCTTCCGACGATCGCATCATCCAGGTACCATAAGTTCAGTGGAGTCCCAATCACCGATGCTGCATAATCGATGCTCAAGGCAAAGAGTAGGGGGCCACTGGGGTCGTCTTGTTGGACTCCAATTTTGAATTCGATAATGTGTTGTCGATCAGCCTGTATAGGGAACCACATGAGAGTTTCAACATTCCTCTAATTTCCAGGATCTTCAAAAATTTCCTAGACGACTCAGCAATTCCAGCGTCGCAAGCAACAAGGAAACCAGTTTCCTCTTTTGTCTTATTTTTAATGCATCATAAAAGACAGTTCCCCTCTTCCCTTACTCATAATTTATTAATCTTGAGGTTTTGAGTGATTCGTGGGATCTTTGTTAACTTGTATGTACGTGCTCTCCAGATTTTTTGGATGAAGTAATCTGGAAATTTGTAAAAACATTTTATTCTGTCTATCCCATCGCCGATGGTTATGAAAGGAAGGTAAACAAAGACTTTCAACAGCTTTGAAGTAAGCTCGATTTATAACCTCGTAATCTTCCAAACAATTAACAAAGAGCCAACTCGTCATATTTGTTAAGTCTAAAATAGGGGATCTTAGCATAATTTAGAAGCGGGAAATTTGTCTGGAAGTTCTGTCGAATAATATTCCAATCACAACCTTGTGCAGACAAGTGCTGCATAGTGAAGTCTTATAAAGGACATAGAAACGTGATCAAATCAATTGAGTACATTCTAGAGAAAAACTAGGTGAGTGAGTTGATTGATTCTGTAGTACATTAGTTCATCGGAAGATTTGACTTTCTCAGTCAAAGATCATTACATAAGGTATATTAAATTTTATATTCAATTTGGGGGAGATTGTGAAATTGCGAACTCCCGTCAACAAAAATTACAGGAATCCACTTTTTATTGAGAATATATTAATTGACCAGACAATTACGGTGGTGACATACCTCTATTACACAAAATGTCCACTCGCTTGATGGTGGATGAAAGTCCATGAGTTCTAGTGATCATGGAAGTGATGACGGACTCAAAAAACGTTGGAAACCCAAAGTTCTGAACAAGGAAATGTCAAATCCACAAAGGATCTAGATTCGAATCTCGTCCAGTACAAAACTAAAGACTTTAAAAAACTTGGGAGACACATGATTGTTGCCGATACTAGCGGGGGTTAAGATCATATTATTATTATTACCCCCAGGATCACTGGGTCAAATGAAAGAAATAAAAGTTCTCATCTAACTAAGTGATCCCTGACCGACAAAGGTGAGGACGAGTTCGGCGGGGTCGAAAATCCTAAACAGCTCTTCTCATTGGACATGGCATCGGCTCAAATTTCTTTATGATTGTAGATAATTCGATAGTATTTGGAATAGAGGGCAGCTCGGTAGAATAGCCTTCTTTAATAGTTTCCGTTGTAGTTCGATTAAAAAGTTTTCAATAGGTTGGATATTGTGTTCTGGTCCAATTAACTTTATTGCAGTCTCCTCGATTGCGGATAATTTCAATGAGGAAGATCGTAACATTTTCATTGCCCATGAAGGACTTGCATACGTCATCGTTTGTCGGATAAATTGTTTGTAAATCGTGGCAAGGACACCAGTTTGGTCTCTTAGTGTTTTTGAGAGCACTTTTAAAATTCTCATTTTTTTCAAAGCATAAGTTACTTTGTTTTCAACATACCGGATAAAGGTGAGTCCTGATCAATGGTTACTCCCAGAATCTTCGGTGTTTTGTTAATATAGATAGTTTCGTTCTTCATAAAGACTTTTGGTTCGATACAGAGCTGTCTTTTGTAGGTGGTAAACAGTGTGACGAAGGACTTTGCTGCTGATGTGTCGAGTCTCCGCTTCATTCATTATTTTGTTTTTAATTTAAATAATTATGTTATGTTTATTTAAATTAATTTTATTTAAATTTTATAATATAGATAAAAAAACAAATGTTAATTGAGGAAGCCTGCTGCGTGGATTGCGAATGAGTTCCCTCGGAGTAAGGTCACTTAATCCTTTGTCTTAGCCAGAACCCTTCCTGTTGATCCCTTTTTTCTGGCAACCATTCCTCCGAGCTCGCGCAAGAACTCAGCCGTCATTGGACCAACGGCTCCTGATGACTCGACCGCAACAGGAGTAAAGCGGCACCGGTCCCGAGGCAAGAATACTTTTTGATTTTTAGGTTTTCCGCAATTGAAGCAGCTGCTCCAGGTGTCTGAACTGATTTAAGGAGGTTTGTGCTTGAATACGTATCAACACAATTTGCGTCCCAGACCAAAGATCTTCCGGATGTGTAAGGGAAAAGGGTCAGGTCTCTTTCCGTCTCCTCGATCGAGACCCACGGGTTCAAGCTGTGATGGGAAGCCTGTAGCCTTCAGAGCTGACAATCAAATCATTTTGTTTAAAATAATATTTATTTTATTATAAACGGTACTTTCTATACTAATACGTTCAAAAAATATCAACTTTGCAATTTATCAATCCATGGAGTCAGTATTGCTTTCTTAAAGACGAAAATTATCAAATATTTACTACGTAATTGTAGGATTATTATATTATTGATGTGGACTCTGATTGCTGACATTATAGGCTTGGATTCCCAGTCACAGAGACTTTTATAACATTGTGTGGCGTTCGCATTGTAGGACTACAATTCAAGTTCAGAGTGAAACCCAGTTCTGCCATCTCTATTATTAAGGTCTAACCCCCCAACTGCTGTTTGGGTTAATGCAGACCCTATAGAGCTTATCGTGTTCTATTCATGCTTGACTGGGACATTCATTTACTTTCGTAATCGTTTCTGACGTTGATTGGTGGAGATTGGAATGCCATAGTTGGTAAAGCCGAAATGAGGAGACTTGTATTTCGGAACCGTCGAAATTCCTCTACTGCTATCATTAGTCCAATTCTGCTGATCCACAACTTGTTTATACAGCTTTCGATCATCCTAAGACACAAGACTACTTTGTTCAAAAGGACAAAAATGGAACCTGATTAAAATATACAACGAAATCGACTATATTTTGTGTAGAAGTAACAAAACCTTATACGAAACTCGAGATCTTATTTGTTATTGAAACGTGCAGTAATCACAAAGTAAAGATATGCAATCTTTTTCTTACCTATCCTAATATATAATTGGGGGCATGGGCCTGCCATAACACTCTATGGAGAGTAGTGACAGCTTTTGCCGTGTCAGGTTCAAGAATGTATGCGATACACTATGAGGATAACTGACGCAAACTTATACAAATTAATAATAGCGAACCACTGTCGATGGAAATCCAACGATCGAGATGGAGACTTTTCGGTTACATTTTGAGGATGGAGTTGGGTGTACAGGAAACCGGGTGATGGAAAATATTACATGGAAGAATGTTGAGTATACCAAAAAAGGCTCAGTACAACTCTACAATCTGCATTAAATGAAGACTTAAAAGTCGTTTTAGAAGACTTAATTTTTTTAATTCTTATAAGTTATTTGAGAAATGTCAGCCAATCAACAACTGTTTGCACGAATTTTGAGCCATTATCCAAAGGGATAATTAGTTATAAAAGTTAACAACTCCTGAAGGTTCTTTGAGTCAAGAGTGGCTGCTCTAAAGTTAAAGACAAAATATTAAACCAGTGATCCTAGCGCGTTCCAGTAGAACTCTCATCCAAGCACAGTGATCCAGAGGGTTTTCTCCGAGATGCTGGGGTCGGTACCAAAACTGTTTATCATTGGAATTAAGAGATAATCATTTGAATGTCGGCCAGGAATCGCAGTTTATAATATTTTTGTTGTGAATAGTTTTTGACTACGAAAAAACATCTTTGGTAAGACCAACAAAACAGTACATATAATTAATCCAAAAAAACCCAGGGGAGAACGTCTTCCTGTGACAACCAAATCAATCCTCCGATAGTCTATTACAGGTTTCTGCTTCCGAAAACAGGGGAAGAAGTAAGTCAGCCTTCTTTCGTTTTCATTACACGTAATACCACCGCTTCATTCTTCGCCGGAAAAATTTTAATAATCATATATTCACCAGGAGATTATTACTTGACAATTTTATTATTGTAAAAAATAAAAAGTAGCAATATTAAATTTTTATTTTTTGAAAAATTCTAAATCCTGTTTACAACCTTAAAATAATAAAAAACGTGAAAGATCTTTATTATAAATTCATGGTAGAATTATTGTGATTGCACGACGGAGATGAAACAATTGAGCCTAGGTTAGCTAATTATGCTAGTTTCCAAAAACTGGGGAAAAGTTGATGCAATTTCTTTTCAAATCGTTGAAATCAAAAAGATCGTGATTCTCAGACAATTGAAGATAACCTTGCAGAACAAAACGTTGAATTCTCAAAGCGACGATATTAATAATATATAATGGGGATATAGAAACTAAAAAATTATACGGTAGTTAAAAAAACGTAAAATTCAGTTGTTAATTTGGAGGAGATATTTTCTACTATCTCCCGAGTCGCTCAAATATTTCTACTAGTGTCCACCATAATCGATGAAAAACGTAATAAACATAATAAAAACTGGAGTCAGATAACCGATTACTTTCCTAAAATTATTTTTATATTTGAGATTAAATAATATGCATAACACTTGTTTTTGGGAGATCCCTTAATTTAGAGGCACTTGGTCTCCCAAAACGAGGCTGTGGAGGGACGGAGAATGCTGAACGATTCTTTTTTAATGCTGATCTTACACTGAGCACACCACAACTGGTGAACCGCATGATGCTACACTAAAAACGGCACGTTGCATCCTAAACTATTACAACCCCCTCTTCCTACTCTTCTTTCAGAAAAGTCCACAAGAACCATGGCAGCGAATTCCTGTGTTTCTGTAAAAAAGAAACTCATTGGGCCATGCGATTTCTCGAGCATAGCAACATCGATCGATCCTAAAGAGAGAGATCCCGATTGAGTTCCTTTGTAGGCATTAGCGTTCTACAGTTGGGACATTGCAAGGAGGATCCAGAATTTAATTGATGCTGGGATCACTTAGTTAGTGGTTTTTAATCTTTCTTATGATCTTGGGGTCCTCAAATTAATAAATTCAACTCAATTGACCCTACATTGGAAGATTCTGTACCGGACGTGACGGGGGTCAATTTATTCACCAAAAACCGACACTAAAGAACGAGAAAATTGAAGAGGTATTCATCCTTCGGTGTTTCCCATTTGTCCCAATCACTTCCGAAATCGCCGGAGAGATTAAAAGAATTGGTACGGAAGTCATCAATAAAATTTGGAATGCAATCACAGTTTAACTCAGAGGCCTCGCAAACGGAGATATATTTTGGGACTTTTGAAAAAATGTGGTGTATCCGTGAATTTTCATTCAATTTTATGTGGAGTTCCCAAATTAGACCTAAAGAATAGTCAAGACAATCTCGTTTGAGTTCAACGACATTAGAGACTGTTTAATGTTTGTCCGAGAGATCTGTGAACATGCTTGATTACATCGATCAAATCAAAAATCAGTATTATACGATAGGCGTGAAGAGTTGATGGTAGAAATTGACAAAAGTCTATTTTCTTAACGAAAGAATAAATGTGGCGACCCTGCATTGGCATCATCTTATTGATCCGATTACTGGTGCC
Source organism: Dicyema japonicum (assembly GCA_011109175.1). Classification (NCBI taxonomy): domain Eukaryota; kingdom Metazoa; phylum Dicyemida; class Rhombozoa; family Dicyemidae; genus Dicyema; species Dicyema japonicum. The sequence goes on along the minus strand of RDEW01000058.1, from coordinate 29,245 downwards.
CATATACACCACATAGAAAGGTTCTCATAAAAATATTACAGAATCTGAGATAGTGCTAAATGGCAGAACAAAAAATTGAACCACACGTCAACATCTAACAGTTATTTTGCCGAGTTTATGTGAAGGCAGAAACTTAAACACAATGAATTCGACGCAACAGATTCGCGTGGCGCCATGTGGTGCTACGTGGATAGTTTTTCAAAATTATTTTCCTTCCTTCCGATGGCGTCACTGGATCCACCTTACTGAAGAGGCGCCCAATGCCTGGCCGGCATCAAGAGGATCCAACAATTCTTCCCCGGGACAACGTCGCTACCTGGTGACAAGTTCGTAGCTAAAATAAAAAAAATATTATAAACCAAATTTTATTAATAATTAAAAAATAAAATAATAATTCAAAAATTGAATCATCCTTTTAAACTGGTTGGTTGAGTGGTTGACACCTTTCTAATAATGCCTATGTCTTTATCGTACTAACAGTCTGTTTATTCTACCACGATACAATCGCAAATTTCAATGTCAGAGGACTGGTTTCGAACATTAAGCAGGAGACCTTATGCATGGATTTAAAACGATACAAAACTAGCGTGGCCTCGGGCCACCTCGATGAACTGAGGAGACGTGCAAGGAGGAAGTTGCATGTAGAAAACTGGTATAACTGACAGTGAGAACGGCACACCAGAACCCTAAGTATTCATGTGCTCATGTGCAACTTGGGAGTGCAATTAACTAGCTTACTAACTAAACATCTATTGATGAAAAAGTAATCCATGTGTGAGTAATAAGGGATAAACGCATTTTTATTGATAACAAAGGATTTTTTAGTTTTCCAAAGTGCTATAAATTAGTGTTGGTCTCATCCTAGGAGTGCATTCGCTCATATGATTTGTATGGAAATGAGCTCAATCAGCCATTTCTCGTCTCATCTGTCCCTCCCATTTTGTTATCAAAAATAGTATACAATGGGGCACTTATGATCGAATTCTCCAAATCTTGCAATATAACATATTACATAACTCTTGGAGTAGTAGAATTTCACGAACAAAGACAAACACAGATCAGAGAGACTTACATGAGTGGGTTATCTAACTCTTCAATAATTATCCATAGATCTCACGTGGAAAACCTTTTTAGAGAATCGGACTTATAAAATGTGAGTAATGTTAAGATAACGCGATAATGGGACAATCCAATATTCGCGAATTAATTTTGGAATCTATTTTTCTATTTATTATTCCGCAACATAAATACGAAAAATTTCAATCATCTATATTCATCAAGGCCATGAAGTAGAAATCAATAATGATTGGAGATACTTTTTACATCAAACACCAATAGAAAGGGAAGTACCTATGGGAGGGTCCACGTGGATTGATTCACTAATGGAAAAGACCTATCTTAGAGATAGACAACAATGATGCAACGTAGAAGGCAAAAATGCATCAAGTTGGAGATCACCGAGGAACATTAAGTGGTATTGAAGAAACTGAGATTACTCGATTTAAACTGGCGACTAATAATTCGTTCATTTGAATACGACTTTCAAAAAATCCTTAATATACACTCACGAGTCCAAACAACACCTGGGGTGATTATGTTGGATAAGTCTTCTATTTGATTTCCTCTATTAAAAGGCTCGCTAGTCCATGAACTTGTGGTATTCTTGAAATAACAGAATATGGAAATTCAAGTGTAACAAAATGAATAAAATAGGAATAACGCTGATTCTAACGAATACAGCCTGAGTACTACATTTTGGAGATATAAACAAAAATTATAATAAAATTTAATAAATTTCAAAAACGATGGCAAACACAATAATAGATTCCACTCAATGAAAATAGCTTATTCATAGGACGATTTCAATTTATTACGATAAATAGACATCTTATTGAAATTAGCTGAGAATTAATGATGTTATGTAGAAATTGAGATTTAATGCTGCAAAGAGTAGAACAAATTCCACTTTATCAAAATTAACAGAATAGTAAATGACATAGTGAGATGATGGCTGTAGTAATAGTTTTATTATAGAGTCAAATTATATCTCATTTTGAACGTTTATAAAGCAAATCTGACACCATTGGAAAATCAGATAAATCAGTCCAGGAAAAATTTTACTAAACTTCTCATCTGGAGAATCAAGAGTTACTCAGAGAGTAATAAAGTAATATATCAAACACCGCCAAATCTGTTGTTTGAATTGTGCGTCTAGGGATAGACGAATTAAATGTCATTGATTTGTTTCCAAGCAAAGCCTTCTAGAGTTATCAAAGGATCAAGAGCCTCAGTTAAATGCTTTTGTTTAATTTCCACGGAATCTTTCATCAATACTGTACAGATCCACCAAATATCCTATTATTGAACTAACATCCATATTAGCATCAAAATGATATCAGACTCTATCAAAATTTTGTGAACTCCATATCCGATAAAGAAAAAAATCCAATGACCTCCATCTACACCAGAAACAACATAAATCATTGGTTAACGTCTTAACTAGGAAATTGATGAGAAATCTGAAATCAGTATAAAGGAAAAGTGATAAAACAAGTTTCCTAACTGTCTTATTTCCAATAAAAACTTTCGTTGGTTCGATAAAATTTGTAATAAAAATATTATGTACGATTTAAACGATGAACCAAATTATGTGGAATGTATAAATATTTAATGTATTTTCAGTAATACCGTCTTCAAAATTAAAGCAATGTAAAAACACGTGAGAGATGAATCAAAAATTTATTCAATAAAATTGTGATCAATCTGATTGTATTCAATATTGAAGAGAATATTACACAAATTTTCAATAATGAAGAAATTATACTAATAAACTAAAAATAACTGGAATAATAATGTGGTTATACTCCGAGTTTAAAATTTTATTATATAGTGGTTGGCCATACTGAAATATATTATTATTTATATAAATTTATTTTTAAATAACATAAATATCTCGTTCATAGCCACTACCAAAAAAGCTATTTTGTAGTTGTTTAATAAGAATGAGAAATCGGGTCTGTTCGCTACAAATGTAGGCAGTTAACTCAGATATGACTTTGTAAAATCTTTATAAGAATTGAATCTGTTGACAAAGTATATTTAAATATAATTTAAATAAAGATGACAACAATTATTAGACTTTTAAATGAGGTCTGTGATCACTTAGTTATGTGAGGACATTCTTTTTCATTTTTACACCAGTGATCCCGGTTTATCTGTGATTATAATTCTACAAAGCCACAAAGACTGACTTTATTCATGCAAAACCTTTTTAAAACGAAAAATACGGGAAGTATAGATAGAAGAACTAAGAAAAGATCCTTTATCGGTCCACATTCCCCACAACTGTTGTAGTAAAAAGTGGAGGTAAAACAGAGTAAATGACTTTTTTTAAGAGACTAGACTTCTTTATAAATTTAAAGCCACGTGTTGTGAAACACAGTGACTTTTCTAATTGATTTCCGTTGCTGTGGTAATAATGAAAAATGAAACTTAGTTTATTAACTTAAACCTCGAAAAAATAAAAATATTATTAATTAAAGAAAATATTGAGGCATCGTCTTAGATTTCTCAATTTATAAAGTATTTTAGTAAAATATTCATGTTCCTATAGTTAAAATACCAAAATACCTAAAGTACATCCTGAATAACAGGGATTTGCGATGACCGTTCAGCTAAAGCCTGTATTAATGATGAAACAGATTTAGCTAGAGTATTTTCCATTGCAGAATCAGTCGAAGGTGGTTCTTCAGCTGAGAGTTCGCGAAGATTAACCATTATGCTGTTATTAATTTCTTCTAATTTTGATTTGTGAAACTCGATTCTGCCGTTAAGATTATTAAATACCGGAAGTCCATGAGTGTCTCGTTCGTTTATTTTTATGTTTAATAATCATTTCAGGAATTTGTGTTTATAATTAAATTATAAAATTTCACGTATAATAGTCATAATTTTTTGTACCCAAAATTCTATACTTTCTATGAAAAAATAGGAATTGACTCATCTTGAATATTCGATACTCTACTGAAAGGGTTTTCAAGGAATGGGCATCTTCTACTTTTTATGCTGGTCCTGGATGAACTCGTGTGACTTTGGAAGGACTCTCTTACTGTGAAATTGGTAACTGGATAAACTTAATTCGTTGTCAACTGTTAACTTCTTTCTCGGCGAAACTGGAGTTGACAATAATATTAGAATAGAAAAAATCACAAAATTTCTATTTAAGGTTAACACTTCTTATGCTAGAAGAGTAACCGACCGTTCATTTTACTACCTTCGTTATTTCTTTAGTCTGATAAATAATCATATATTCCTCCTTATGGATTGTGGCTCATCGATAATTTAAAACTAATAGGAATTATTCTTAGAGTTTGAACTTCACATATTCTGTCAACGGACTCACATAATACATGAAGTAGATTATTCTGTGCTAATATCCAATGTTTATCCTTGTGTTAATTCCTTAACAGTAGCACATCAAACATTCTCCTAAGATAGTACGTGCCTCTTCATGATAAATAAGAAAAATCACCAACCTGCCCTACAATCAGACAGAGCTGTCACATTTTTACATAAGAGTAGCTAAACGTCCATAATTGTATTGTCACTAAAGCAGAACCGATATTTAAAATTTATAGAAATGTATTTGGGGCTGCTTTAGTTGATCTTTACTACTATCTTAAGATACAGCGTTATATCAATTATACTTGAAAAAGATCATTACTTATATTAACTATAAAATTAGACAAATTAATTTTATTATTTAAATTATTTAAAAAATGATATATTACGATTGCAACAAATCAACAGTAGAAACCACTGAATCTCACGTGTGTTCGTGGATTTTGAGTGTAGCCATATGTTCCAGCTTCTAGAAGAAACGAATCGATTTCCCGATTATTCATTTAGTTTTCTCAACTACTATGGGCTGGAATGTGAACCGGTCCAACAGCACTTTGTATTATAACCTTTTCCGGAGCATACAACGTGTCTAACAAGTTTTTGACGAGTTTCCGACAACTACGGGGGGCAATGCACATGGAATCCCATACTAATGGCTTCCCTTCCTCGAACGGAAAGAATTAAAAAATCAAAAAGTTTTTTTAAATAAACAAGGAGGCATTACAATAATTTATAAGACGTGAACAGCATGACTGAAATGGAGAAAATAGACCATCTGCTCAACCAAAGAATTTCACTTTAGTTAGTATGTGATGTTTCATAACATGCTTAATCATTCTAGACACGTGGAGATTTTTTTGAGGACTTCATATCACATGGGATAATCAAAAATAAGCACTCGCCTTATTGATTGAGAAAAAACCTTGAATTTAAGCTTCGGTGAAAGACATCCTTCAAATCATACATAAGTTAACAAGTTTTCGAGTCACACTTTAAATTCGAAAAATGTTCAAAACATATGCAACTAGCTTTTGGGCAATAATATTGGAAGGAGATAAAAATATAGCATTTCCCCCACATAGAATAGATTGAGATAAATAGTAGAAGTGTTCCAAAATAAAAAATATGAGAAATAATTTTATGTACGTAAATGTAGTAGAATTTTGGTGTATTTTCGGCAATAATACCATCTTTACTATTAAAAGCAATTTAAAAAAATTATATGAGAGATAAATGGTTTGAGGTGGTGACGTCCCTCTACTTGCACTATGTCTTCTTCGTATTGCTTACCAGTTTCTCCCCTCACTCTTGGATCCCTCAACTGCCGAGGCCTCAATCAGTGCTACAAGAAACAACAATTGGCGCGTGATCTGAGTAAATACAACATCTCTGTCTGTTGTTTGCAAGAGACGAAAATAACCGAACAATCTGCAGAACTGTTTCAGAATTTTTACCTTTTGACCCTCACACCAGACTGCAGGCACTATGGGCTCGGATTTGCTGTTCATCGGCACTTGTTTCACTGTGTCTCAAGAGTATGGGCAGTATCTGACCGTGTCGCGGTGTTACAAATCAAATGCGGAAACAAACTCAACTCAGTGATCTCCATCATAAATGTATATGCCCCAACCGGAGCACGTGTATCAACGAATATCGAAGAACTGGATACGTTTTACTCTACTCTCACAAGTGTGTACAACTCACTTTCATCCTCTTACTTTCTTTTTATCGCCGGGGACTGGAACGCCAGGGCCGGAAAAGCAAGACCTGGTGAAACGTGTATTGGATCCCACGGTAGAAACCGCCGTAACATCCCCGGAGAGGCATTAATACAATTTTGCACGGCATTCAACCTACTCATATGCAACACTTGTTTCAAGCACCCGGCAAGACACAGGACCACGTGGGTTGGTACCAGAAAAGGCAAATCTGGAAACACAGTCAATATATACAATCAGATCGACTATATTATCTGCAAGCAACATCAGAAGGCCCTCCTACAGGACTCGAGATCTTACGGTGGACTTGAAACAAGTAGCGATCATAAACTTGTGGTCGCCCGGCTAGTACTTAAAAGAATCCATGGAATACACGGGAAACACAAAGGCCTTACCTCAGTACGTTTCGACACTGAGAGGTTACGCTACGAAGAATCCACCAAATGTCGTTATAGTGCAGTTCTGAGAGATAGCATCAACAGTATTAACCAAAATCAGCCGACAAACAGCTTATGGGATGAAATAGTGGTTGCTATCCAAAACACAGCCTTTAGTGTGCTTGGTCACATCACCAAATCTCGTCACAAACAATGTAATCCGGATATCGGACAACTCTCTGTAACACAGAAAGAGCTCAGACTCCGGATGGAAAACACAAACGCTCCGGAAGATATCAAAGTACTGCGCACCCAGAGAGGGAGAGTCTTAACGAAGATCAAACAAATACAAAGATTCCTTGCCAAAAATGAAGCTGAGGAGAAAATCTCAGACATATTAAAGTACAAGAACGGACCAAGAATGTTCAAAGCAATCCGGCTTCTTAGCAGAGAAAACTGTCCAATTTCGTTAACTGTCCATGACAACCTTGGTCACGACGTTATCGGGACCATTAACAAAGCAAACGTTCTGGCATCCCATTTTGACCTTATGTTCAACAAACAGGACGCGGCTGACCAAGCAATGAAATCTCGGAAGTCTTACAAGTACACTCTAACTAGCCCTATTACCATATCCGAAACTCAACAAGCTATTAAAAAATTAAATACCGGAAGATCTGCCGGACCAGACTTCATTACTGCAGAACTTTTACAATACGGCCCGGAGGAGCTAATTGAAATGATTACTAACATTTTCAACCGGTCTCTCGAGGGTGCAGATGAACTGGAACTGGGAAAAGGGTGGCTAATTCCACTACAAAAACCGGGAAAAAGTAAAGGCCCCCTCACAACTTCAGACCTATTATACTCCTAACCTCCATACGAAAAACATTATCCCTCATTGCTTTAAACCGAATAAAGGAGAGGGTGAACATATTTCTTTCGGACGGCCAAAGTGGATTCCGGACGGGCAGGTCCACGGCTGACGTGGTATGGGGGCACAGGTGGTATTGTGCCCTGTGCCAAAAATACAAAAAATCTATTGAGATACTTGGTATCGACATGTCCCGTGCGTTCGACTCGGTGGACCGTGGAAAACTTATGGAAGTGTTGGAGAGTTTTCTACTGCCTGACGATGTCAAAATAATACACTTACTCATGCGGAACACTCAACTTGCCGTCAAAATTGGTGACTCTACCTCTAACTTTTTTTCGACCTCACGTGGAGTTCCACAGGGGGACTCACTATCCCCGGTCCTCTTTATTGTCTACCTTGAGGCCGCACTAAGAGAGTTCAGACCCCTGGTTGGCAACAATTATAACGAGATAATCTACGCGGACGACCTGGACTTTGTTTCTGAGGATATTCAAGTACTTCAACACATGCTTAACGTTCTTCCACACGTATTCTCGAAATGGTTCTTAACCGTTAACACCGATAAAACAGAGTTCACAACACTTACACGCAATGATCGAAGATCGGACGAGTCTTGGAGAAAGCAAAAGAAGGTGGGTTCGCTTCTCGGGGACTCAGAAGATGTTTCTCGGAGGAAAATCCTCGCAATGTGTGCACTAAAGAAAGTATCGAATATGTGGGGTCATAAGAAGAGGATGGGATTAAACACCAAACTCAGAATATATAAGGCTTTTGTCATCCCCGTCCTGACCTACAATTCAGGCACTTGGGGAATCTCTAAACAAGAGATGGACCGTCTTGACGCTTTCCACAGGACACAATTGAAATCAGTAATCAAGATCAAGTGGCCTAAGAAGATCTCAAACAATGACCTCTACTCGAAGTGCAAATCTGGTATACTATCCGAGGAGATCTTCAGATCAAGATGGAGTCTCTTTGGACATATCTTACGTCTAAATGCTCAAGTACCCGCGAATATCGCCATGGAAAACTACCTAATGCATACGGGAGCCGGTTTCCGTGGAAGACCAAGAGTCACACTCCCAACTATTTTGAATGGAGACCTGTCGGCTGTGGGACTGAAGCTCACTTCCGCAGACGACCTAGATACCTTAAGGGAACTGGCACGAAGTAGAGGGTCCTGGAAAAGGCTGATAGAGAGGATGGCTAGAAATACGGCACAAGGGAGGCTTGATTAATTTTATGACTTCTCGGGAGTGCTTTAAATAAAATAATAATAATAATGAGAGATAAATCGAAAAATTATTCGATAAAATTTTGATAGTCCTGATAGTTTCAACAATGAAAAAAAATTGCACGAAAATAAAGTAGCAACTGCGGTTAACAAAAAATGCAGTCTAACCGCGATTTAGACTATTACTATATGTTGGTTGACCATACTGAAATATTATTATTAATAAAAATTAATTTATACTTAAATAATATAAAAAATTTAAAATCGTAAAAAATATAATATACTTTAACTATATGCTTATTTGAATACCATTTATTGAACACTTTTAATTTCGCGTGGCTCCCTCTTCAAACTCTAATGAAAGATGATCGTTGTCTATTCAGGAAAGCCGTAGGTACTCTGGAGGAACATAGGAAACACCTCTCGATTCTGTTGAGGCGTACCGGGATCACTTAATGAGTTGGTTTACTCCTTCTTTCTTGATGTTCCTTTTTCTGGGTTATTAAATAAATAATACAATGTGGTGCAACGTGGATCGTTTGTCAAAATTATTTTTCTCCTTCCGATGGCGTTAATGGATCCACCTTACTGAGGAGGGTCCCAATGCCTGGCCGGCATCAAGAAGATTCAACAAAACTTCCCCGGGGACAACGTCGTTACCTGAAGACAAGTTCAAGTGAATCAAGGAGTTAGTTAGTTTGGTTACCCTTTGTCTTTGGAATTTATTTTTCTAATTGGAATCATTCACTCACACTAAGACTCATTTGAGTGTATTTTTAGCAAATATTATTTTGATCTGCGCTTACAAAATTGATACAACGTTATTTTTCACGATATCAACGGAGATCAATTGAAGAGCTACATGGTTTCATTGACGATTTGTTTAACAGACGTTTCAATTTTTTAGATAAAAGAAGATAATTTCCTGCTTATATCTATATTGTTTTTTTTAAATCTTATTTTTGTATCTCATTTATTTCAAGTAGGCTCAACAAGACTGTCTCAAATATATTTACAGTTATTGTGTTCCTGATTTTTAACTCTTTTTATATTTAAAACACATGTACTACTTCCCACATATAAGCAATGCTTTGATTTCTATTTTCCATGTTTTAATGAAAATGTAATGAAATCTTAGGTTGAATTGTCGAATATTAAAAAATATGTCTTTCAGGAAATTACTTAACATTGAAAGTCATTATTTTAAATCATCAATGCTAACAAACAGATCTGGTGTTGCTGGGAAGTTGTAAGCTATAAGAGGGGCCTTTGTCCTAGCGGGCAAAAAGACCAAAAATTGACAATAGAAAATTTAAAAAAAAAATTAAATATCGATTTCCAAATATTTATAAATTTTAAAACAATCAGAATGTATAATTTATTCGTATATTCTGACCAGAAAACAAAATCCAGCCAATTAAACATTATTAATCGAATTATAACGGCTAGTCTACCGAGCTGCCCTCAGTTCCATACACTATTTAAATATCTACAATCATACAGAAATTTTGAGCCGATTCCATGTCTGATGACAAGAGCTGTTCAGGATTCTCGACCCCGCCAAACTCGTCCTCTTCCTTGTCTGTCTCAGATCACTTAGTTAGATGAGAACTTTTTATTTCCTTCTCTTTGACTCAGTTAATGTGCTTTTTAGTACCAAGGCAATGTAGAATGTCATGTCTCTATGCATACTCAGTGAATTCCCTTTACTACATCATGGTCAAAGACTTCTCTTCCTTTCTCCTATTGCTTTCTTTCTTCCTTTAACTAGAGAAAAATCATGCGATTCACTCATCTTAAATAGCGCCCAGTCTAAGATGGCACAAAAAAAGATCGGAATCGGATCCGTGGATCATAGATACATTTAATACTTCACTAAGTTACCTGATTTTTTTTAAATTGTTGATTTGATTAGCGATTGGGATATTTTTGTAGAAAAACTTACATCATATTTTAGGTCTAATGACTTGTATTTGTCCACCAGGCGATGTTCCCGAAATTGAGGCTTATGGATAAGTTCGCTGTGTGAGGCACAATATTCGAATGTTAATTTGACGGGGGGATGGTGACTTCCGTTACTTCCATGATTATTGGTTAAGTATCTATTGGTAGACGAGGCATAAGGTATTGGGGAACCACGATACTGTCAAGTGATTTTATTTGATTGTAGGTAGTGAGACAGCTGCGGAATAGTGAGGGATATTTAGAGAATTAAAACTTTCATCCAATCCTGGGACTCCCGTTAATGAATTTGCACTTGTGACCTTAAACAATTCAAGAAATCGTGGTCAATGTCTTTGAGTTGAGAGCCGAACATATTCTTTACACACGTGACTACTATAATAAAAGGAACCTTGAAAAAATTACAGTTAGTCTTTCAGGACATCCAATCAATGGAATATACTAGAGCAAACTTACACGTGTCTATATTTGTTCACATATAGAGTACTTGTCATCCCTTGAGTGTTAGTCACGATTATGAGTTGTTGATTGTTCGTCGAATATATTCCCTAAGGAATCTGAAGAATGTTGAATGCAGATTAGAACAACACGTGGCCTAATTTTGGGCAGGATATCTTTAAATATATAAATCTCTATTTCAATTTTTTTCAGCCAAAAACGATTAGAGTTTTTCTATCGAAACACAAAAAAATTTTTTAAGACTCCACGTGGTCTGGTCAGTATTAAAGAACTTTTCATGTCTTTGTACCTGAAAGAAACTTCTCTGATGCTGTTCTCTGTAACTTGTTAATTAGTTGGCCGGAAGATTTGGGAGCACGAATTTCTTGTACTCTTTCAACCCTGATATGAAATTGGGGCTTATAATTGGATTTCTTGAAGCGTCGCCTTTCAGAAAGTGTAAACAGCTTATTTGGAGACTTGCCGCATTGCTAGTTTACGAGTAAAATAAAGTTTATTGCAGAGTAATTCGAAAATATAGGATTAATATTGTCTTCAGTTCATACAACGAAACATGTTCTATTAAAAATTTTTAATGGACCTTCGGATTAACGTTTGAATTTACTACAGTATGAAGATAAAGATTTATCGCTGTCAGTGGATTCTGATCGAAGACATACTTCGCTTGCTGCAGAAGAAATGCGTAAGAACTGACGCTGGAAAAATGAAGAATCTTTTAATGTTAAAGATAGAGTTATTACACGAATGGATTGTGATTTCAAACCATCAACGAAAAAAGCAGCTTTATATTACCACTTGGACACATCAATTTATCAAGTAGAGATATACAAGAGCATATGGTGCACATAGATGGTGGTAACTCGCAAACAATGATGATCCACCAAAGCAGAATAAAGAATTGTTTTAAATGACTGTCCACTCTAAAAAGAATTTTTGATTTTTTCGGCTTAAGAGATTAGATTTAGGTGTTGATTATGAATGAGATTAATTATTGATTATGTTGATTTTATGCATTGATTATGGTTTGAGAATACACGTAGGTATGTTTAGGGGACGGATTAGAATTAGATATGGTTAAGGGATAGGATTTATGCCATGGTTTAGGTTTAGAGTAATTCTATATACCTCGTTGTTGGTTATCCAATTTGGCCAGTAAACTTCCAGAAGAGGTCGCAGTTTTTATCTGTGGATAAAGTTGACGTTTTCAAGTTCTTTTGTAATTAAGCAACAGGTCCCCACGTTATAAAGTAGAATTGGTTCGAAAAAGGAGTTGTACAACCGAATTCAAAGGCGAGTGGCTATGTACTTTCGTTGCATCTAGATCGCATCCTATTTATTCAAATAGTAATGATGTGGGAAAGAATTGCAACAAAGTAAACTGAGACAGATAGAGCTAAATAAGAAGTTCCAGGACTAATTACAGTCCGCTGTTTTTAAGCGGACTCAAGAGAGTCTTACACTGCAATATAGCAGGCAGAGTCCAGAGATACCATATCGGCAGAAAGCTCAATTGAACGAGGTGCTTACGGAGCTGTTTTGTAACCAGATCGAACCTGGATCAAAAGGCGGGCGATTAGACAGGCAATGAAGTTTGCTAATTGTTAAAATATTTAATTTTTTTGTTAAATATATTGATTTTAAATAATTATTTAATTTAAAAAATTTAATTTATTATTCTTTTGTTGGTGCAATTATATTTTTTCGCTTACGTCTTATCAATGTCAACACTTCAACTTTGTCTTATTCAACGTGCATAGACTTTAGGACGATGGAGATGTATCCGTTATACTTGGATCTTTTCAAAAATGTCATATCAGCTTGCTTATTACAAGAGACCATCAGGCAGTAATTTAATATGAGTGAATATGGCTTACTGTTCCTCGAATCTGATTGTTTAACTACGGACTTTTGCTTTCGCCGTGCACAAGCGGATACAGCTGATTTCAGCGATGCAAATACGCGATGGAGTAAAGACAATCTTATCTCACTATCCTTAAGAAAACTCACAATGGTGGTACTTGGAGAAAGTTTGCTACAGGGAGGCACAAGATACATAATAATGACTTTTTTCTCTAATTACGCTTTAATAATAAAAATATCACAGTGGATCACAAAATAGTAGAATTTGGGGGATAATAGTGAATATTTTAAATAATACGTTTAACTTGGAATTCAGTCATGTTGAAGAGAACTCTTGAAAGTATGGTGGCTGTAAACAACAGTGGGATTAAGGCCTCCCGGTGATATTTAATATTTGTTTCAAAACAACAAGTGGAACTGACCATTTGAAGTTGGAAGAGAACTGACTAATTCCAATGTGGAGTAGGAATAAGGATGGGTAGGTGGCAAACTTTCTCAAGAGGAGGAAAGAGGCTGCCACCGCTTTGGATAGATATCTACAATATTATTAACTCCTGCTCTACAAACTACCTAAATAAATTAAAAGTCTTTAAGTTGCTGTCCATCAGTCATGACCATAGAAACTACATGCAATTAATTGTTCGTTCACGCTAGCTGATTTGTTTGTGCAAATTGATTATAGCAAAATTTGAATCGAATTTACTTCTTATGATAGGAATTTTTGAAAACCCGGGATGTACACAGATGCGGCACGAGAAACAATAGTCACTATGATACTTCTCTTACCCGCTTCATTTAAAGAGTAGACAAATGACTAAGGAACTTTATATTATGTGGATTGTGGTAGTGCCATATCTCTATTGTACTTAGCTACACGATGCATGAAAGCCCTCGACAGACATTGAAGACGAGAATTTCTGAATGAAGGAAGCACCGGGTTTGAGTAGAATCAAAATTAAAAAACTAAAGGATCACCTCTCTGTAATAATGAAAATGAATTCAAGTCAGTTAACTTAACGACCAAAATAAAGCGTTTATTAGTAATTAATGAAAGTTTAGATTTCTGCGTACCTTCTAATAGCATTCAGGATTGCACGATTACATTCATATTCCTATATTTGAAAAAATAACATACCATCGATAGAAAAAAGACCTCACGTTCTCGCAGTAACATCTCTAAAAATTACACTTTTATGAACCTTGCTCACTAGGGTAATTTTGGTCCATGGATGTATCAGGATTAGGTGGATCTCCGTCATGGAGTACACAAGTCCAATCGTCCAATATTATTTTGATCTGTGTTTGTCGTCTTTTATAATATCTAATTTCGCCATTTAGGTAATTTAATATTCAGTTTTCAATACTTTCTTCTGATGACATAATTGCCGAGCAGTTATTAAGAATATCCCATTTAAAGTTAATTTCTTAATTTTCACTATGTTAGTCATATTTTGTATGTTTACTTCTAAAATTCCTAGAAAAAATAGATATTGACTCATCTCGAATGTGTCAACAATCAGAGTCCACATCATTTGACAAGAAATCAACAGTTCAAAGAATGAAGAAGGGTTCCACTACGGAATTTTTAGAACCCAACAACACCGTTTCATTCAGAATGGCCTCTAATTAATTTTTTAAGGTTTTGCATAAGTTCATAAATAAACATCACGAGATTTTAGCGAAACGACATCTTTAAAAAAGTCTTTTTTTTAAATTTTATAAAAATTGATTTTACCAAGGTCTCGACATCTTTAAGTAAAATGTCATCTTCTTTAGATCTTATAAAAAGTGATTATAACGGGTTTTATGGGTAAGTAGAACATTTTACCAAAGTCATCGACATCTTTAGGTAAAAAAGTCATCTTTTTTAAATCTTATAAAAATTAATTTTAACGGGTCCTTTGGGTAAGTGGAACATTTTACCAAAGTCATCTCGACATCTTTAAGGTAAAAAGTCATCTTTTTTAATATTTTTATTTAACTTTAAAGTGAAAGATTTATTTTCAAAAGGAAAAAAGAAAATAATTATAAATGTTAGCAGAACGCCACAAGACACACCACGTTATAACGCTACACAAAGTTATAAAAGTCTTTGTGACTAGAATCTAAGCCTATAATGTCAACAATCAGAGTCCAAATCAATAATATGATAATCCTTTTATTACGTAATAAATACAGTAAACCCTTATTAATCAGAACTTCAATATTTTGAAAACTATACTAATCCGAATTTTTTTTGATTAGTCAGTAAAATTTTACAAAGTTTTCTTACAAACAGGCTTCAGTAAACTGAAACTTAAATTTTTAAAAGACATTTATTAATAATTTTGTATTAATTTATTTTTTTATCATACATTCAGATGAATTTACTTTTAAATTTAAAATCAAACAGCGCCAATTTGTTAGAAAAAAGTAAATTTATGAAGTAAAAATACATGACTCTCAGAATTATCCCATATCTACGATATAAAAATGAACTCTTATTTGGGAATTTCTACTCTTTCAAAAATTCTAAAAAACCGTGAATGTTGGCAAACTAAAACTACGATTAACAAGTCAAGACAATCTAGTGGTAAATATCATCTATTTGATAATCACTTGTTGATTGAATGAAATTAATGGTTTTATTACTGAAAATATTATCATTTCATAAGCTAAAGTATTTTGTGAAAAGCTTGGAATAAATAATTTTGAAGTTAGTAAAGGCTACACAGAATTAAAGGAAGATTTAATTTTAAACTAAATTCTTCACGAAGAAGCTAACATCTTACACAAGATGAAATTTATATGAAAAAAGAAATATGATCAGTTAAAAGGAGTTGACCATGACGTATTAGTAAAAATGGATGAAGCTAAACTCTTTTTCAATCTTACCTTTTTAAAAAAATTCATCTAAAGATAGAAATGGCATAAAGAATCAAAATTGAGGATTACTATAGCTCTTTGTGCTAATGAAACTAGAACAATAAAAATTAATCCTTTTTATTGGTCATAATAAAAGACCAAGAATTTTAAAAAGGTTTAGACTTTGAAAATTATTGTACTATAAATAAAAGGGTTTGAATGCCACATAATTTTTTAATGTTTTCATCAGTCATCATAGTGATGAATTAAAATGTTATAGAAAAAGTTATTTTTACTCATTGATAATGTTCCATGTTTTAACGAAATTTTTTTTTTTAAACAAAATAATTTTTTTAACAATTGAACAAATGTCAGTTGAGGAAGCCTGCTGCGTGGATTGCAAACAAGTTCCTCGGAGTATGGCTATTCCAATCTTTTGTCTTAACCATAACCCTTCTCGTTGATCCTTTTTCTTTCTGGCAAGCAATCCTCCGAGTTCTCGCAAAAACTCAGGCGTCATTGGACCAATGGCTCCCGATGATTCGGTCGCAACAGGAGTAAATCGGTAGCGATCCCCGAGGCAAGAATATTTCTTGCTTTTTAGGTTCTCCGCAGTCGAAGCAGCTGCTCCAGGTGTCTGAACCGATTTGAAAATATCTGAAAATTGAAATTTTATTTTTTCCAAAAAACACAACTGCACATCTACAACCATGGATGCAAGTATAATCAAAAACTTTAAGTATTATTATAGAAAAAGGCTTTTTTGGATTATTTTCCTTTGATTTGGAAAAAGAACATTTTTTGTGAATTTACGGAAAGCCATCATTTTGATATCTCACACACGAAGTAAAAGACCATAAAAATTGTTTTAAAAAGACTAAGGCAATTAAATGTCTTGATTAATTTGCTAATAAAGATATAATGCAAGATCCTGTTTTGAATGAGTATCGAAAGGACTGAAATTGCTAATAAATAAGAAATAACTAAAACAGAAGTGCTCGGCGAGAACGAAATCGTTATTCTTTGTGAAGAGTATAATGTCGACGAGTAAATTATTGATACTAAAATGGAGAGATTGACGTAGCAGCTTTAGAGCAGTCCATGACTCTTACGAGGAGAAAGAAGTTAACAGTTGACAACGAATTAAGTGTATCCAGTTCCCACTTTCACTATAACAGACTCCTTTCAAAGTCACTTGATTATAAGGTAAAAGATGCCCATTCCTTGAGAACCCTCCAGTGGAGTATCGAATATTCTAATTGAGTCGATTTCTATTTTTTCATAGAAAGTTTATAAATTTGTATACAAAAAATATGACTAATATACGTGAAATTTTTATAATTTACTTATAAATACAAATTCCCCAAATGATTATTAAACATAATAATGGACGAACGAAACACTCATGGACTCCCGATATTTAATTTTCTTAACGGCAGAATCGAGTTTTACGAATCGAAATTAAAAGAAATTAATAACAGCTTAATGGATAATCTTCGCGAACTCTCAGCTGAAGATCCACCGTCGATTGATTCTACCATAGAAAATACTCAAGCAGAATCTAATTCATTATTAATACAGGCTTTAGCTGAAAGGTCATCGCAAATCCCTGCGATTCAGGATCTACTTTTGGTATTTTGGTCATTTAATTATAGGAACAAGAATGTGTTACAGAAGTACTTGTTGAATTGAGAAATCTAGGGAGATGCCTCAATATTTTCTTTAATTAATAATATTTGCTATTTTTACGCGGTTTAATTTATTAAACTAAGTTTCATTTGTTATTTTGACACAGGCAACGGAGATCAATTAGGCAAGTCACTATGTTTTACTACACATGGCTTCTGATTTATAAAGACGTCTAGTCTCTTGAAAAAAGTCAATTACTCTCTGTAATACCTACAATTGTTACTACAACAATTGCGGGTAACTTGGACCGATCAAAGATATTATCTTAGTTCATCTCTATACTTCGTTTTACAATTTTTTTGTTTAATAAAGTCAATCTTTGTAATTTTGTATAAATATAATCACTGATAAACAGGGTTACTGGGGTAAAAAGGAAAAAGAATGTCCTCACATAACTAAGTGATCCTAGACCACATCTAAAAGTCTAATAATTGTTACCATCTTTATTTAAATTATATTTAAATATACTTTGTCAACAGATTTAATTTTTATAAAGTTTTGACAAAGTCACATTTCGAGATAACTGCCTAGATTTGTAGCGAACAAACCTACCTCTTATTATTATTAAGCGACCACAAAATAGTTTATTTGGTAGTGGCTGCCGAACGAGATATTTATGATATTGAAAAATAAATTTATTTATAAAAAATAATAATATATTTCAGTATGGCCAACACTATATTATAAAATTTTAAAGTCGGAGTATAACCACATTATTATTGCCAGTATTTGTATAATTTCTTCATTATTGAAAATTTATGTAAGTTTCTCTTCAATATTGAATGCAATCAGATTGATCACAATTTTATTGGATAAATTTTTGATTCATCTCTCACGTAGTTTTTACATTGCTTTTAATTTTGAAGAAGACGGTATTACTGAAAATACATTAAATATTTATATATTTCCACATAATGCTTCATCGTTTAACTTGTTCATAATATTTTCATTACAAATTTATCGAATTATGAAAGGTTTTATTAAAAATAAGAGAGTTAGGAAACTTGTTTTATCACTTTTCCTTATCACTGATTTCAGATTCCTCATCAATTTCTAGTTAAGACGTTTACCGATGATTTATGTTGTTTTTGGTGTAGATGGAAGTCATTGGATTCCCTTCTGTTAATTTTACATCTTCTATACATTTGGATTATCTCTGTATTATCGGATATGTTGTTCACTAGATTTTAATAGAGTCTATATCATTTTGATTCTAATATGGATGTTAGTTCAATAATAGGATGAATTGGTGGATCTTACAGTATTGATGAACTATTCCGTGAAAATTGAACAAAAACCTTTTTTAAATATCCAGTTTTCTATAATTTCTTCTAAGGACATCTTTGACGAGCAGTTATTAAGAATATCCTACAAATTATCTCTTGCAGTTGTCAAAACATACACTCTATTCGTTATTTGGATTTATTTGATTATTTTTTACAAATAAAAATTAATACATTATTTTGAAAAAAAAGATTTTTTTTTCTCCTCAGTGACCATTCCCCCAAAAACACAAACATTACTTTGATACCAAAATATAGCATTTCTACCTATTTTATATTAATCCTAGACAAGTTAATTTATAAAAAAACAATAAATGAAATTTTACGACATTTAAAATTATTATCTTTATTTCCAACAAAAAAAGCATCAACGTCAAATTTATCACACATCCTCTCTCAGTAATGAATTTCTGATCCTAACTGAATTGACCCATTAACTTCAATATATTGATTTATTCTGTTTTTTACTCGATGCATGTTGAAAGACAGATACTATACAGTTCTGTGTCTATTTTACCTTAGAAATTTAAATTTTACATACTTTTAGATGCACGCCTATGGAATTCACAGATAAACACATAATTAATTCAATTCTTGGTCATTAACAATGTAAGGTGAAAAATGACAGATTTTTGGAGTTGTTGTAGACGATGGCATGTATAGATGTTGAAGTTAAGTCAAAATAATGACCTGATTTTCAACCGAATGATCCGTAGTGAAAATCGAACCACAGTAGAATATTGTAGATCATAATACTCTAACCTCTTAACTAATGTATTGTTTGGAATTACTAACAGCAGTTTTATTAACATGTTGTAAGTTAGACAAAGTATGAGGTCGATCGTTTCTTTAGGAAGAGCTATATTCATAGAATAATTGTAAAAGGAGTTATTAGTATTAAACTCAGGTTCACAGAATTGAAGAATGTTGCGTTGACTACGTGCATTTGAGCTTCACGATTTAAGATCCTCTTCACTACACGTCTCCAGCTCACTCTACCCACTACATGTTACCGTAGTTCTGCTAGGTTGATGAGTAAACTGTGAATGGTGTACTTATGATTTGTTAAGTCACTTAATCAATCATCTGTCCAATATCGGACTAAGAATCTTTGAAGATGTACTAACACCTCAATGGACTTTAGTTGTAACAACACCTCAAAATGGCTCGAAAGCATATGTAACCCAAGGCTTTAAATTGATCATCTTTCTTGTCTAATATTCTATTTTGGAAATCAAAGAAGATGTCAAGAAAGATGACGATTCTATAGAGAAGAGACGAGTTTCAATTGATCTGTGATTTTTCACAAACCAGACATGTTTCAAAATGAAAATAAAAATCCGTTCGTAACATAGTTTTGCAATCTATACTCCAAATAAGATTGTATAGAAAAACTGAATCGATAAAAGACATAAAATGATTTTTCATGTAAAGTATGCATTTGTGGCCTGATAAAAATAATAGATAACAGCCTTTNGCATTTTCACGAGACCATAGTATGTATAGCTCCGCATTGGCGGGACACACACTTTATTTATGTAAAAAACAGTTAATTTTAACTAATCGTAGAACCAAGGAATGATCTTCATTTTTTTTCTTGTGTGTGGGTCTTTTCTAGACAATACAGTTCCGCAGTGAGTATCCACTGATGACGGAGTCACTCGTCAAACCCTTTTGGCATCTTAGATGCGTGGAACCTTCCACCAGGTGAACTTCAGCGAGATTTGTACCCGTAACCTAAGTCTCATTAGCCCGACACCTAACCACGATGCCAGCCGAACCCGAACCAGGTTGGGAACCACTGCCATAGTAGAAGACGAAGACTCCTTACTCACTCGTTATGGATTCCATATGGATCATAATTTTTGCCATATCCAAGAGCTTTGTTGAAACTGACCAAAAGAATTGACGATATTCGAACAAACGTCAATTTTTATTAAAAAATGATATTTTCGAATTTGTCTATATACTTTGTTAAAATTGAAATGGAGTCAATGAATATTACATTTTTACTAAATCAGGTATGAAAACAAACCATTGTTCATGCGAAGGTCTAAAGTCACTCTTCCTGTGACTTTAAACAAGGATCCTAATGGAATTGAAAGAAAACTTAAATGTGCAGAAGACCTAGAAGATCTACGAACAGATACACACAGCAGAGGGCGATGAAGATGCCTAGTGAAACAAATTTCGAAATGTGTGGCACCAACGGGACCTCTGTTAACATAATGTTCTCTGGTTCTATGAAACTGCTTTTTAATAATTATTTACGTTGCAATCATTAAATGCTATTACTTTTACATTATTTTGAATGATTTCAATGATGTACAAGATTTGATGATTTTTAGGTGAAACAGTTTTATGACATTGACTATGAGAAGAAACTCAATATGGAAGATTATATGAGCTATTGGGAAAAAGTGTTACTAGCTATCTTTTCAAAAATGGTAAGAAGTACGTCAACGATTGGAAAACTGATAAGCTTCCCACATAGCAACTGTCGTACATAACTGCATGTTTTCTATCTTTAAAGCTAAACATGTCGCTAACCTCTCTCATGCTTTCAAGCATTCGTAGGAAGTCATTGGGATTGACTCGTTGACAAGCAATGGACTTTAAAGGACTTTTTAACTCATGTGTATATCAAAATCACTCGCAGGATTCCACAATTTCTTAAATGTTTCCCATTCGCTTCAGTTTCAATTGACTTGTCGACATTTTCTTGTATGTGGTGATTAGGAATATAAAACATTTATCAGTGTTAATTGTCAATCAATTTCCGTTTAACCACACAACTAGCGGTTCACTTGATGTTGTATTCTCTCCGTCACCCGGATGTCTTATCCCGATTTGCAAAAACAACATCGAAATTCCTAGAAATAACTGTCTGAAAGATTGAACAGATCGAATGCTTTGCAGATGTCAACTAAGCATAATAAAGTCATATGATGTCTGGGTTTGTGGAAGAAGCACTCGAGNTGGGATCTACACGGGACTTTGTTAACCACATCATCGGTCCCTGCAGGACGGTTAGGACCACCGTGGAATAACATAATGGGGAAAGGACCTACAAAAGGAGAACTATCTGGAAATGGGCGTACTGGCTTTGTACCTACAACGCTCTGGAGATAAATTAGTAATTGGATGGATAGCAAAAATTAGGGGTACCCGGAGGAACAGTCCAGGCCAACCGGCGCACTGGTAGTTACCTATTCCACAACTTTTTGTTTTAATTCATTTTTCATTTTTTTCATTTGACAATTGGAAAATGGTTAGTGTATTGACTGTCACTGATATTTAGGCTCGGTAGGATAGAAGAGGGGCATGCCCATTCCGGAAAAGATGCAAGGAAAACTTGCTAGTCTGATCGACTAATTCTGTCAATATTGCCTAATGACTACTATTTAAGATAGATATGTTAATCTGAAGGTATGCGTTACTGAACAACCGTTGGAAGTGAAAATAGCTAAATTACTCAAAATAACTTAAATAGAAAGCAGGTCAAATACATTTACCTACTCAAATTAAAATATAGTACAGGATACCCTTTAATTTCAACCTCATCCTCCTCATCATCAGTGCTTTCTCACTTAGTCATTTAGGACTCTCTTTTTTTTAACGTACTTATTTAAGGCAGTTATGAAAGAAAAGATAAAAAGTGTTATTTATGACAATGAACTAATTTCCTTAGTAAATTACAAATATAATTAATTTGGTTTAACATAGATTACATGTGTGAACTGCTTTAGCATTTGTTTCTGTACCTTTGCCTCCAGAACTTATGTACGAAATGAACAATGAAAACGTTGACTTAAACCGCATCTGGCTTAATTACGCGTAAAAACCTGAGATTTTTTCAAAAAATTGAGTATAAAGAACATAGATGATCCAAAGCATTTAAATAAAATAAAATGGTTTGTTTTAACGAAACAAATTTATAGATAATAAAAATGTTGATTTTTTTAAATTATTGTTCTTTAATGATTTTACTAAGCGCCGTAAAAATTATCAATTCTTAAACTAATAAAATTAAACATACTGTTTTTTCTTTCTTTTAGTTATTTATTTATTAACCCCGGATACAACGAGAAAGTAGTTAAAGTAAACAACTAATTAGGTGTATCCAGTTTCCACTTCTACAGAAACAGAGTTTATCCGGGATCAACATAAAAGGTAAGACGTCCATTACATGCAGGTGTGGAAACCTTTCCAATGGAGTGGGGAAGAGCAAATGATTTTTTTTAGTGCCGGCCTGGCACTGGGCGTCACCTAAACAGGTGGATCATATGACGCCACTCTAATAGGAAGAGAGGAAGAACAGACAAGCAAGCGGAAAAATTAAACCAATTAACAACGCAGCACCACATGGCGCCACGCGGCAAATCGAATATGTCTTTTTTTTAGTAAATGAATCAACCGATTTTTTGGTTCTAAAATTTAAATAAATTATAAAAAAAATATTTAAAATTTAAATAAAAATTACTTTATGTTCTTAGTTGTATTTAAATA
>RDEW01000057.1:263090-277382 GCA_011109175.1 Dicyema japonicum | reverse complement strand
TTATCTTAACTCTGGTGTTGTCTATCTCCTCTCATTTGTTTTCTAAGGAAGAAATTGGTGACCTGTCTATTAATGAAATATTAATGGACAGCTCGACTTTCACTTTTTATCGGAAAATATCCCCACTTTACCAACTTTTGAGGTTCATGACTGAATTTACTGTTCCTAGAGCTGACAACGTCACCACTTCCTTGGGATCGAGGGCTGAGCTATTACAGCACATTTTCGTGGCTTTCGGGCGACTCTCGTATTTCCGTGAGTTGGATTTGATGAGGATGTTTTTGCCACGAACAAATCAGTTTGTAACATGGCTTGTTTCATCAATTGAGGATTTTCTTAAGAATTTTAATTTCTCTGCACTGCCAACGAATCAATTTGAAGGTTTAACTATGTGCCTTATTCTTAAGAGTTGAGTTGTATTGACTGTAATATGAACCCCACATTGAAAGTAACACCTCATGAGAACTCAGATTTATCAATATTTGATGAGAATGAACGCGTGTTCTACAGGTAGTTGTATCTTATATTGGTAGATATCACCTTCTTTGTTGCCTCATTCAGCTCAGAATGACATTACAAGAATTTAAGAGGCCTTATGGTTTTATTATTTTAACTTTTAGATGAACAATTTTGTGACTTTTACAAATTTATTGTCAAAATCAACGAGCTTTTGGTTAATTTAGTGGAAAATAGCAATAAGCCTGGTTTGGCGGAGTTTGGACAGGTTTTTGCGTTTTGGTTATTTAGGCTGTGAAGTGGATATTTTGTCTTATTTACGTTGTCTCTCAGCTTCCTTCCTTGGCTGAGATTACACCAATTTGTACTAGAAGATATCTTCTCGGGTTGATTCTGTATACATCGGGGTTCCATACTGTTATTTGGTTATTTATGTGACATTATTTTAGTGACATGTCCCCCGATTTGTTGGTGGATTATTATAAAAAAGACTATATACTCCACCAAACTGACATTTCTTTACTACAAGGAAAGATTTTAGAGGCATTTGGGAGTCCAAAACCCTTAAAGACTAAGACTGAATCTGATTCAGTCATAAAATTGATCAATTATTGCTCTGAATCTTCCCAGACGTCACGTGTGCTATTGTGGTCAAAGAAATGTTTCTCTTTGATGGCTGATAGCTTACCTTCTCTGTTTACCCGTAATTACCAAGGTTTTGTATATCCTCTATTGTAGATGTTTTGGGAGGAATGTCCTTCGTTAATTCCGAAGACTTGGAATCTGAGTCGAAAAGCACTGCCTTTATTCGGTGTTGCTTGTGGCCTGTTTTGGTTCATGATTATCGTTTTAACATAAAATCCTACATAATAAACCCAAAAGATCACTGCCTTACCACAATATGTCACCCCCATTATGATATTGGGTGGTTTGATTTGTTCTATGATTGTCTCTATTGGGTTAACTTTAATATATAACTATAGAGTGATGATTTACTTGATGTCTTGTGGTCTGCTGATGTCAATAACTTTGTCTTCAATAATAACAATATTAATGACCTTAGACAACAGCTTTATTACTCACTGATTGGCCTTCAGGCGGACGATTGTAGAAATGAGGTTTGTTTCTTTTACATGATTTAGACTACGAGTGGGTCCAATTTGTCGATGACGTCATCAATCGTGTCATTATTTTCATCACTCCATAATAAGCGGTATGATAGTAATATGAACATCGATTTCGAATGCGATTTACTATGCAGTCTCCCAAAAAGTAGAATTTACGGAAATTCGAGATTTGAGGTCGACAAAATTGATATAAAGTGTTTCCACTGTTAGTCGAAAAATCTAATGGCTACTAAGCCTGCGATTAAACCTATCCTTGCCGGAAAACCTCGAGATGCTGAAAAAACGAAATTAATTCATAAGTAACTAAATGAATGAGTTATTTTCATATTATGTAAGATGTTATTTTATCGAGTTTTTGTCTAAGTTGAACTACAAAAATAAAAAAAGTGTCTAGAGTTTGTTCCATTGATTTATTTTAATAAAAATAATCAAATATAAAATAATTTTTTTGTATAATTAATTTAAAGTTCTGATTTTTGGATCTCAACTAAATCAGGGACTAATTTTCACTTACTTATTGAAAAAGAACGTTAAAAATTTGTTTAGTTATTCAGTTAGTTAAAAAAGCACTTCCACATTTTCCATAAGCATATGAATACGTGGCTTTCGCTTTACATTATTCCATACTATTTTTTCAGCTAGTTTTAAGTATTCATCATCTGCGCCTTAACACAAATGTTGAACATTATGGTAAAGTTATTAGACACTGACAAATTTATTTAACTATTATTGAACACGTCGAAAAACCATGTTAATTGTGTGAATTTAATTAAATTATTTTTTTTATTTTATTTATTAATAAAATTAGAATTATTTATAACGACTGTAATTTATTGGTTCATGTTGTACTTCTCATTTTTACATTTTGACAACACAGAAAAATTGCCAAAACGAAGTAATGGATCGTGGTTCTCTGTATAAACAATGATTATTCAGAACTGGAATGAATGTCAATTTTCTGGCGTATACTCTGATTCTCAAATATATGAATTAAGATTACATTAAATTTCAACATGATGTCAATTTTTCAGTTATGGGAATGAATTTACAGAATGTGTATTAAATATTAATTTTTCATAGTAACTGTCAGAATCATGAGTTTAAAATCTGTAAACAAACAAAATCCCATCTAGCATTTACGACTTGCTGTATTTATTTTTATAGTATAGACTTTTGCAAGTATGTAATTCCTTCACATTCATAACAATCGATTTTGCTGAACATTTATCATTACTCGAATCTGTGTACATTTTTTTGTAATTTACGTAGTATCTTTCCTCAAAAAATAAAAGTTATTCAAATTTTTAGAATTGGTTCTAATTTTGTTGAATTGCATAAGCATTGTTAATAATATAGTGTTATCGTGTGCAAGATTCCATTTGATAATCCAGAAGCGTATGATATCATATTTAGTATAGACATATGGCACAATCTCGTCATTCAATACATATTGAAGATAATCACTTGTAGATGTTCGAATGTAATACATTTAGAGTAGGCAACACGCCGATAGAAGAAAAACGTAATTAATAATGTATTTCAGACTGCAGTGCCATTAGGGACAAGAACAATGTACTTGGGATTTGCGGAGTTTAATGCAAAACTTAAACTAACCTGATCGGTTATTTTTCAGGGATATAAATTGGTGTTAATTAATTGAAATCGTGATTTAAATAATATCCTGATTCGCTCTCTTGCCTCGGAAAGAATAATATCATTTCAAAATCGATTAAAGAATTAATCGAATGATTGGTGTTATTAAATGGTCAGTTTTCCTCAGATTTATGCAGAATGATGTGAGCATTATCACAATTCATATAGGGACTTTAATCACAAGCATTGCTCTCACATGCTTACTGTCAAAAGGAAGATTAATATTTTCAAACAGTTGAGAACGATGATGGGACTATTGAGTCTATTAGGAACATCTTCATTCCACTGCGATTACTACAATATAATCCAAAATGGAACCATCTCGACACAAAAGTTCATGCAACTTCTTGTGGAAGATTACGAAAGGATCGAAAGATCAAAACACACACAAGGAAGTTAATCTTCCCTACCGATAAAGATCACAGTAAAACGAAACACTTGGACTCCAGGCGTTATTGGTTTTAACGAAGATATCAACGATCTATTACTTCGTCTTGGAAATTTTTCTGTGTTATCAGAATGTAAAATGAGAAGTTCAAGATGAGAAAAGTGAACAGCTATAAAATTAAACATCAAAATAATGAATTTACGTGTAACAACAAGAAATTAGCAGTCGTCTTAAATAATATTAATTTTATTAATAAATAAAATTAAAAAATAATTTAATTAAATTCACACAATTAACATGATTTTCCGACGTGTTCAATAATTTACCATAAAGTTAAATAAATTTGTCAAAGTGTTTAAAAATTTGTCAAAAAATTAATATTTTTTGAATAATGTTTAATTACATATCAATTTGCGCAAAAATCAATTTTACATGAATTCTGAAGATAGGCTATAACTTTGCTTAACGAGGACAGTTTAAGGATGATACGGTTTCTTCTTTCAAAAACAGAATTGAAAGTCTGGGTTGACTCTGAGCGCTCTCGCAAAATTAATATGCAATTGCTTCAGAAGGTAACTCACTCAGTTAAACAATTCTCTTGTTCAACTGAAGCTTCTTCGTGATTTGAGAATTTGTCCTACTTCTATCCAGGAATTAATATATGCGGATGACCTGGATTTTGTTTTAGAGGTATCGATAATTTCAGAACTGCTCTTATTCATGCTCATATGGTGTTTGGAGAGTGATTCCTTAAAAAAAACGAACAAAAATCGAGGTTAATACAATCAAATGGGAAAGCAACTCACCGATGAGATTTGAAGGTGAGCAAATAAAGTCCGGTCTTTGTTAGCGACCTGAAGGAAGTTCAACAATACACGTCTGAGATTCGCGCATGTTAAGACAAGTAAAAGTACGACTATGCAGTGAATTCTTCTACTCATACTGCTCTACATCTCGGGTACGTGGGGACTAACTCGAACATGTGTTGATAACTTATTGCTTTCGACAGAAAACAACTAATGACTCCACTAGGAATACACTACCAAATCGTGATAAAAAACCTGGATAAAATGATTACTAAGCTCCGATGGGGATTATTTCGGCATATAATACGGATAAATCATGTCGTTCCTGCATACGCTATTTTGGAATCATTATCCTCTGTTCAGGGCTTTTTAGAAGGAAGTCAGGAAACAAATTTGACATCAATAATGAACATCGATCTAAAATATTCTAATGGACGCAGAGATCTAAACAATTTCCGAAAAATCGCTATCTCGCTAAGAATGTGGTTGTGTCCAACAGTCTCAAAGGTAATTTGGCCCGCTATTTTATCGAACTACACCTTCAGGCCTTCCGGATAGATAACTTTGGATCTATCAACCTTAACGAGATTATACTCCAAGCTCGCATATACTCCAAGTCGTCATCAACGTCAATCACACCCAATTAATGCTGAAACGCGAGCTCTCAAAAAACGAGAAATAATCTGAAGAACCTCTAAAGACAATATGTGGAAGTAACTGAAAGAATATCAAAACCAAATAAAGAAATCACGCGGAACATAACAAAACACAACAAAGAACGTTGGCAATCCATGCTTAGAAAAGCTAGGAATAATACTTCCTCTACTGTATTATGGAAATCGATCAGGAAGCCCAAGAAATGCTCTCCACATTTAAATGGACATGGAGAGCCATGACATTGTGAAGTACTATGTTCCATTAAAATCGAAGCTAGCTAAAAAGGGCTTCAAAAATTTCGAAACAATGGACTTCTGGAAAGTTTCAGTCTTCATTACTGGAATCTTTAAGAACCGAGGCACGTGCCATTGCGACTACGAAGATTCAGTTATACTGTCGACAGGGACTTACATGGGTTTGTAGAAAGAACATCCTGCTGAAGTCTCTCTTGGGACGTGTTGGGATCATGTGATTAGTTAGTTTGGTGTTACCGTGTTCTTTGAAATTTTTTATTTCATTATTTATGACACTCTGACTCTTATATGTTTGTGAGGTTGTGAAACTAACAAGGAGGCAACTGAAAAGGTTATAACTGCTGTTAGAAAATATCGTGGCGATTTTTCCAACACATTTGTAACTACAAAAAACATAGAATCTTTTGTCTAGGTGTCACTATCAAATTTGATTTCCCTTTAATAAGTTTGACATTACATGCTTACAAGACTTTTCTGGGTATTTTCCTTTACTACTACCAAAAAATATAGAAAATATTACGTAAAAAGAAACTTGCAGGAAGCTGCTTTTCAGTTTTACTTACATTTATTATACCACATAGATTGCCAAGAAATAAATGTGTAAAAAACTAGCTATTAAGTGACCCCAGCATCCAATAAGGATCAAATTCTCTCCATATGATCCGTTAACAATTCTAAGGTATTTCGGAAATGTCTCCGCTAGTGTATATGTAGTACTTGATAGGAGTACTGTATCTTTACGATACTTAGTCTGTCTATTGAAGATACTGGCTGAGAAAGTAGTATGGAATACGGTAAAGCGTAACCCAAAGTATTGATATGCTTATGGGAAATGTGGAAGTTATTTAAAAAAACCCTGGCCATTTTGCAACGTTGCCTCATCAGAAACGAGGTCTCCAATGGTGATGTCTGTGTGGTGCATAATTCTCCGCCTAAGGGATTTCAAACGGTCCACCCTCGAAGGGGGAATCGCAAACCTCAGGCGGAGCAGGCACATTCAATAATAGATACGATGATATTCTGTGCTGCTCATAGTATAATAGCAAATTAATAAAGGAACCTACCAGAATATGTCATTTCTTCTTAAATATACTCAGATCCCTTAATTTTATCCAAGGCAAAATTCCACATCATAACCATGGATTAAGTGCATTAATCAGTCAGTTCATATATGCTCAAGAAATTGGATGATAAATCAGCACTTTTCTTGAGAAGATATAGTTCAGTCACGTTAAGTTTCTAGTTTCCCGCTTAAAAAACCTAATATTGTAATCTTATTTATTTAACCTCTAGCATACAATATTTGTTAAGTACAGCTCAATCATGGATAATTAATCCATTCTAGAACTCGTCACCATAAAACAAAATGGTGTTAAGACCACGGTAAAACCAAAACTAAATATCACGTGATTCCGATGCGCTCCGCCAAAATCCTCATTCTTTCCCGGTGCTCCTCCTCGTACCCTCGTAATGGGCGGCTGACTGTATTTGCAGAGCCACCTTCCTGCATGCCGGAGTTTTGTTTAATGAGGGCCTCAGAGTAGGTCCGGTTCTGTGTCTCCCACAAGACACCGCTCCGTCATTATGAAAGCCTTTTTTTGAACGTCCTAGATTTTCTTAGTTTTCGTCCATGATAATGAAGGTCCCCACGAAGCACACGCGTTCGAGAAGCATGGTTCGATGCATTGCTTGTAAATGTTCAATATTAAAATATATCTATAAAATTAAATAATTAATCAACAAAATTAATTAATTTATTTATCGTGAACAAATGCGTATAGTGTGATTAACTAAGAAAAATTAAAGAAATTAAAGGAAATCACTAATATAGGGTTTTCCTATCAATAACGAAACTCCGTCAATCACTAACGAAAATAGTCAGTCAATACGACAATAGTCTATCAACAACGACACTTGGGCAATCAATGGAGGAGACATTAGTCCACTTGACAGATTTCATCTAAGAACTCTCTAAAAAATTATTTTCCACGAGAAGGTCTATATTTTAAAAAAGGTAAAAATCTACGGTTTTTTTGTATAGAACAGGAATTATGTTAATAATAGAACAATAGAGTTATACCTTAAATTCACAATTTACTAGTCAGAACATAATTATAATCACTTCGTTAGAGACAGACTATTTTCAAAAATTAGGCGGAGTATTACGGGATGGTAGGGATCTGATTTGGACAGTTATCTCAAATTGTTTATTTTGTCAGGTATTTTTTACTTTTTATTTCCACAGGCAAAGAAATTACTGAACACGAAACCGCCTATAACACCGATCTTAGCTAGAAGGCCAAGGTATTGCTATATTGCAGACTTATAGAACTAATGGAGATAGTCAGAAAAATGATTGATATTCATAGTTATGATTTCTGATATTAAAGTTTAGATTTTGGTTATTGTGGACTCTTTCTCAAAATATGTTATGGTTTAGCTGGCTAAAAATAATCGAGCAGAAGATATTATAGCGTTCTATCAAAATATGTTTTTTATGGCAGATCGCCACTGATCTTACATATAGACAATGGTAAGGAATTTTGCAATTCCTTAATGGGGGATTTATGCAGAAAATACATCATAGAACATGTCCGAAGTGGGCCACGAACCTCCTGGATTTAAGGACAAGTCGAAAGGTAAAATATAAGTTATAATTTTGTAGATTTAACCAAAGTAAGAGGAAAGCTACTATTATTTGGATTAGCCACGTGGTGCCAACGTTAGTGTGATGCTATGTGACTACTTGAATTGAAGAGTTTTTGTTTGTTTCTTATGTTCCTCCTCTTCCTTTTTGGCTCCAATGAGGTGAATTATTAGCGTACTTCATGTGGGTTTACCATCTCTGGTGGCGCCAGATATAATCCAAAAAGGACCATTGGTCAACAACCATCCAGAGGAGTTCTCCCTGGATCACTTCATTCAAGTCCGAGCATGTGAAGACTGCTGAGGGAGGCCGGGATCACCTGATTTTTTTCATGCTGGCTATGACGGTGATTTTCTGGTTCAGTAAATAATTTAAATTCATCTTGCAAGTGGACAAAAAGATTTACCCAGGAGACATTACACTGTCCTGTAAACATAAATCGGGTTGTTATGCACGACTAGAATGTCTTACCTGCAGTATAACTTGAATTGTATTTGTTAATAATTATAGATGAAGTTGATTTTGACTAGTAATACATTGTGGCTACTATCTCAGTTCTGGATATCTTCCATTTGAAGTAATCATGGAGGTAAGGGACCCTTAATATATCATATTATTGATAGTTTCTCATTGATCTTTAATACTAACCCTATGAAGTTAGAAATCAAAACAAAAATGCAGTTGGTCGATTGTAGACTCCCGACTATTTGGTCAATAATTTCCTTTCTCTTCTTCTTTTTTTCAATATATATAAACGTCATTGGATTTTCCTTACGCAAGAGACGCCTAAAACCCCGGTCGGCATCTTGAAAAGATCCCTTTCTTATTTACATCCCAAACTGAGTCAAGTATATCAAGAGTTATTGAGATTGATTCTACCAGATTGAGAGTATTGGGACCACACACTCTCACTGGATTAGAAATCTTAAGATATGGGAAATATGTAAATTCATAAACACAGAGCAGAAATGACGATTGTTTGCTGATTATAGTGACTCCCATCCAATTTGTTTTAGTTAAGAATTCCATAAAAAAATATTTCTATGTGAATCTACAAAATATCAATATTGAAGTGATATTTATGTTACAACAAAAACTGTAGTATCAAATCAAGCTACCAAGAATCAGTGGATTTGGTCATTACAAAAGGGCTGTGAAAAATGTCTCTGTTCAAAAAGCTGAATGATGATTAACTGAGTCATTAAATCGAGAATTGATTATTTGTTATTTACAAGACACGTCTCCTGATAGCTAGAGCTTATGCCAAGTTTTTAGATGTTTGCTTTCACTTGTTTTGCTCCACAGGCAACTAGATCTGATTTTTGGCTCGATGTTCAGATGTACATATATCCTAGAGTTAAAATAATAGATTTTTTTGATTTTGAGAAGCATCAGTTATACAAAGTTGAGCTTCAGGTTTGACGCGATCTCGAATGTGGATTTCTTTTACGACAGAGACAAGTTTTGGGGTATAGTCAGTTAGTTTTATTGAATCTGAAAATTGTTGTAGATTATTTCTCCGTATTCGCAGTGTTCAGCCATTCACCCGGTTAAGAATAGGTTCCAATTTTTCTATAGCTGTCACACGTATTTTTCTTTGTTAGCTAGGATGATGTTGTATATGTGAATTAGTGTCAGATTGAACTGTAGATCATGCAAAGAGAAAAATAAAATGATAAGGAGATCCTTGTAGTACGTCATTGGATGGAATTTTGAAAAAAACGACATTATTTTTTAATCGTCCAAAATATATTTTGAAAGTTCATAAGTTGGTAGTTGTCGATAAATCTCTTTTAAGAACGTGTTGGGAGGATTCCAGTGGAAGGTATGCTATGACCGAATCTAGTTTCTCCAAGACTTTCGAAAATTTGTATATTTAGGAAGTTGGCTTTTACGAAAAAGGAGACACTTTTGACTTCAAAATAGGATGGATGTGCGAAAATCTCCATATTGTCAAAATTCATTCATCGAAAGGTTGTATATCTGAGTAAGAGCTATGCGGACACGGGGACCAAATTTCTTCT
The DNA here is from genome assembly GCA_011109175.1 of Dicyema japonicum. Lineage (NCBI taxonomy): Eukaryota > Metazoa > Dicyemida > Rhombozoa > Dicyemidae > Dicyema > Dicyema japonicum. The sequence goes on along the minus strand of RDEW01000057.1, from coordinate 267,370 downwards.
AGCATTTTATCTGGTCAGCTAGAGTTCAAACACTGTAATTAAGAAAGTAACTAGATAGTGACAACATCATGGGTTCAATAGTGGAGACCACTATTTACTGGAGTAACTATATTTGAGATTACTAAGAGTGCTCTATATTTTGCTTACCAGAGCCTAGGTGAAATTCATCACGTCACTTCAATCTCTTTTCTGGCACTGTTTTTGATCTTATTGTCGGTTGTGGTGTCCCTAACCTACTGCGTTTGATTTAGCGACCTTAGGGATGACGAGTTGTAAAAAGGGTTTCACGTGGGTCACCTGCTCGTGGAGAAAGCTGCCTACAATTGCAGCCAATAGACCCTCTTCTCGCCATGCAAATATGCATTATTCTGCGTGGTAGTGAATATGGACAAGCTTACCCAGTTCCTTCAGGAATATCATTAAAAATATATTGTTACATTTTTATAAACTAATTAGAGACTCAGATTGGCCTAGTGGTTGAGTATATGTAGTTCACTTGTTGGTGCGGGTTCGATTACCAGTGCTGTCTATTCCCGAAGCTCCGACCGGATTTGACAAGTTACGATGTCATGGACGTATTATCAACAGGAATTTCCAAACATGAAATGATTCCGATGGAACGTTATAGAGCATCGTACGTATTGAGCGTCACTTAGAGATTCTCGTCTCCAATTGGATTAATTGGCTTTGGATAACTTGTTCTTTCTTGCTCTTAAAAAAAGTCAAAATATGTGGCTGTCCCAAGTGAGATGTCGACATGTCGTCTTCATCTCATTAGATGTATGAAGGTTTTGTGATCAATTTATGGTTAAAATAAGGGGAACTTAACAAAAAATTTAACTCTTAATGAATTCCTCTTTTTGCAAAAAAGCGTCTTCTATAGATGTAAAATTCACCCAATCTCAGTCACAAAGATCCGCTATAAAGAGGCCGAAGATATGAAAGAATTCCCACGATGAATGCATAAGTGATTCAGGTGCTAGCTCATCGATTGTTTGAAAATTAGGTATTGTACTCACGCAATGGTAAAACGATTACTCCCCCAGTTATTTGAAACGAAAACGACTTGAATGAGATCGATTCAATTTTATTACTTTCTACTCATGAAGGGGTTCAGCCGACTGTTACAATTTTTTCAGCCCTTTCCTTCTAGAGACTTGAAATTTATTATTACCATAATACATAGAATCAAATTGACTAGCCTCATACACGTGACAGACTGTCAACAAGTTTCAAAACCAAGGCTAAACGTGTCAATAGCAATTATAATAAACGACAGAGTCGGAGTCATCTCTGCGACCGGAATGTAGGTTTTGCTTAAGAGATAGAATGCCACTTATACCAGCATGTGGAAGTTTGCGGTGGTTAAAAATATCAATGATGGAATTCTAGTATTAGTGATTTACCTATTTCGTCCCATTTTGAACGTCTCAGAACAAAAGAACAACAAAAAACAACATACAATGTCTGTAGATGCTGGACGCACATACATCTCTATTCCTGCTGAGAAACTTCATGTCAGCAAAAAATTTAAACTACGTTCTCCGGAGCACTTCATTACCTAAAAATGAAACTGATCAGCACTATCAATTCCATCGTCCGGACCACTATCGAAAGTCTTAAAAATGTTAAATTTTACGACCAGGGGTGGAATCAAGCAATCTTATCCTTTAGCTTTGGTGGACTGGGAATCTCTTCACCAAAGGATTTAGCACACCCTGCATATTTGTCCTTTTTGTACTTTTTGACCAGTTTTTTGTGAGACAATTTTATTACAATTTAAAGTGCTTAGGAGACTTGAAATAAGTAGTTTATTATTGCATTTGTAAGAAGAAAAGTGTTTAAATAAACAGTTTAAAAAAATAAAGTTTTGATTTTTTACCCACGTGGGCTATCTCCCATTGTCTCCCAATTCAGGGATTTCTGGGTTCTTGTATTAATGCCTAGAAATGACTAAAGTTGAAAGTTTTGAAATTAGCATTGAAGGTCACGCCACTTGACAGGAGTGATATTAATCGAAATTTCACGAAATTCAAAGTCTTCATTTGTGATCCCTGGGGGAGCTAAGGTCAAGACAAGTATGTCAGTCTTAAAGGGGCAACATATATGCAAGTGCGTACCCGAAAAAAGTTGGGGCAAGTGGGGTCAAATCCCGGAGAATCTGTATCTATTCGGGGACCAGAAAAAGTGCTTGTTTTAAACCCAAATAACACTTTTAATAATTTGGTTTTAGAAATTAAAAAGCTATTTTTTAAATTGATTTAATAAGCTTATTTGTTAATTTGGTTTAAATATTTCAATAGCAAATGAGCCCCGATTTATTTGGAGTACCCACATGTCTTGACCACCTAGGCCTGACCACGTGGTTAATTTTTTGAGTGTCTAAATTTTTAAGTTTCAGGTGTTGATCAAGATGATAACTCTCATCAGAATCGTCGGAGATTAGAGATTTGGAGCATTTAAGAGTCAAGATGCCTGAATAAAATGACCGTTACTGGTCCATCTGCCAAGAGAAAGGCTTCTGACCAATCAAACCCACACCGACGTGCTTGTATAGTTACCGGAAGATGCGAATGGAGTGGCACTTGGATCAATACCCTCCCGGTCGGTAGCGTCGGGACCCACCTTGATGACGATACTGTCCGTACTATCTTCATTCGACATGGACTGAAAATCTGTCAGACTCACAAGTGCAGGTGGGTGCAAACGTCTACTGTTATGGACATCATGCCATTTCTTGTCGAAGAAATGCCGAACGATTCCCAAAAAATAAAATTATCAACGGAATTGTTAAACGAGAAATGGAATCTGCTGGATACGCCTGGATACTTTAAATGTTTACTTGGTCAGGGCTAGGTGGAAAACTGCTAACAGAATCAGAATTTGTTTATTCGAGGAGGAAAGCCTTTGGTATGGAATGCTACGTGCGCCGATCCCCTTTGCTCATCAACATTGTCGGGAACGCGGTAGACACACTGTATGCCGCAGAAACCGCAATGAAAGCGAAGGAGAAAAAATACGAAGCGCTGCACGATCGGTTCACGTTCTGCCCCCTTGTAGTTATGACCTCGAAGAGAACAAGATACTCCCTCAGATTAGCGTTCAGAACGAAAAGAATCCTATGTTGAATATAGTTTTACGAAAATAGTATTGACTAAGTCGATACACCACAGAGTGTGTTTTATGATGTCATTTTTTATATTTCAAATTTGAAAACATCAAAGCTGAACGGACATTTTAGTTCTATCAACGGGGATCAAAACTTTCAGGAAATGATCTTGAATGTTTTCAGGCTAATGGTCACGATATCCAAGGAACGCTTCCGAAGCTTGGATTTACCTGCATTGACAAAAATTCTAGGAGACTTATTTGGTTCGGTTCGCAAGTTGGGTTTCCGACCCTTACAAAAAACGTACAGTAAGTTCTGGTTCAACTTGCAACAACTTGGCTATGTGAATCTGGATTTCATCTCTACTATATATAAAAAATAAGTACCGAAACGCTTTTAACCCTGAAAACGATTTCAGAATATCACTAGCAAACAAAAAACCACGTTTAGAAGAATTAAAACTAAAAGGCAGGAAAATCTCAAGGAACCTAACTAATTTTTCTAATAAAATTCGAATCCTGTTAGATTTAAAATCGGGGGTGCGATTTTGGTTTTTTAAATTTTTGGGGGTTCAAATTCAAAACGAATCGGGAAGCGGTGCTTTACCCGCTTCCGTAATTAAGTATCCTAGCTGTTATTTTCTTCTTAAAATAAATCCTGTGTCTCGATTGGATGATATTTTTTTAACATTGCTAAGCTTCCACGAAGTGCTTATTTATAATAATTAGTGGATATACAAGTATTGATTTTCTGGTAGATTCCTTTGACATTCTGAAGAAATCGGTATGTACACTAATCTACGATAATCCTCCGAATTTCTGCAACTAATACAACTTTTATTTGATTAGATGACTAAACACATATTTTGAATATACAGCGATTACTGACAACAGGCGACACAAATAAACTATTTTCGAGTTCCCTCATTAGGAACGTCTACAATTGTATCATCAACTCTCACCAAGACAAAGAATCGATATAATTCCCAGTCATAACAACTTTAAGACTGATTTCTCTAACTTGAAGTGATCACGGTCTGTCTGAATAAAATTCATCACCGTAGTGATGATTCTTCCGATCAAATGAGAAATCATTAAAAAAGTCACCATCATAACGACTTCTTCAATTAGATCTATAGTCATCACATCGTCGATAGTCAGGAACCAAAAGA
>RDEW01000057.1:248865-261906 GCA_011109175.1 Dicyema japonicum | reverse complement strand
CTATCACAACAGAAATAGAGTAATATAGGCTCAACCCATAGAGCCAATCCTTCTACCGAAGGTACAGATCTATTTTGCCGACTTCCCTTATCAGCGTTTATCTATTCACCAGAGGCTGCTAACCTTGGAGACCTGCTGCGGTTATTGGTACGGCCCAAGTGACTGTTAAACTGTTACAGGCGTTTTATGAAACGTCAGACATACACCGGACACAGCAAAAACTGCAATGCTCTACGGATAAGATCTCTATGATCAACAACTTCTCTTTCGCTGGCTAAACCATTTCTAGAGAAATCGACCCTTTAAAAGAAAAGATAACTCTTCCCAGAACACCTGCCGTCTTAGACTGTTACAACAGCGTCACCGCATAAACAGCCTTCTTAGGTTCGGGAATATTAACCCCATTCCCTTTCGCACTTTTAAAACAGCCATTTCAAAACTTTTCAACGTGCTTAGGACCGACTAACTCATGTCCAACTCATGTTCACATGAAACCCTTCTCCACATAGGCCCTCAAAGTTCTCATTTGAGTAATTGCTACTACCACCAAGATCTGCACTAGAGAGCAGCTCCACCAGTACTCACATACATGGCTTCTGCGCTACCTCCACGCTCTCCTACTCGTTGTGGCCTATCTTTAGCAAGTTAAACTTACATTGCCACAACGGCCCGGTATAGGTCAGACGCTACAGCGCCATCCATTTTCAAGGCCAGTTAATTCGACTGGTGAGTTATTACACACTCCTTAGAGGCTTCCAACTACTAAGGCCACCTTCCTGTTGTCATAATCAACTGACACTTTTTATGGTATCCTGTGTGCGTCTAGTCAAGCACCTTAACCAGGCGTTTGGTTCATCCCACAGCGCCAGTCATGATTACCATAATTGGCCCACTTGGCACCCTTATTTTACGTATGACTACACTCAAGTTAGTCACACTTCTCACACGTTTAAAGTTTGAGAATAGTTTGCACCCGTATAAGCACAAATCCTCTAATCATTCGCTTTAACATATGAAACTAGTCTCGAGCGCCAGCTATCCTGAGAGAAATTTCGGAGAGAACCAGCTACTAGATGGCTCGATTAGTATTTCGCCCCTATACCCAGCTTCGACAATCGATTTGCACGTCAGAACCGCGATAGACCTCCACCAGTGTTTCCACTGGCTTCATCTTAACCAGGTATAGTTCGCCATCTTTCGGGTTTTAACGCACTAGCTATCACTCCCTCTACAACCGTAGAATCAAAAAGGGGTGTATGTTGCCGAATATATCGTCACATCTAATCACTTTCATTGCGCCGCATGGAATAACTCCATTAGACTTGCTAGTACGGTAATCTCCTTGGTCCGTGTGATAAGATTGAAAAGTTTTCCAAACTAGGCAGCGATAATTTCCGCCACTTCCCTTTGGTCCTCAATCTGCGTTCATTTGTCATATTTTATCATTATCGGTTGACGGAATCTCTTTACTTTTATCTGTTTAACAGCCTCGTAGAATTTAGCGTTGTCCTTGAGAGATTCTATCTTCTATCTCTGGTCCAGTGCTCTATTTCTGTTATCATGACGTATAGTTTTTCTTAAATATAAAAATTATTTTTTAATTAATTTTATACATTTAAAATTATAAATTAAAAAATATTTATTTTTTATTCATTATAAAAAGTGATATTTAAATTTTTAAATAAACAAGTTTATCGTGTATGACAGAATTGATACTAGATAAATTGGCATTATACAAGAATGTCGAGAAGGATTCTACAAAGACTGGGAATTATATAGTGGATTATGTCTAACTACAGTGAAATACACAAAAATACATTTTGTTGACCTTCACGGACTTAACAAACAATTTTTTACACTACTTTAACATTTAAAACAAAAAAAATGCTGTGATCGGAGGCGAACGGATGGATGCAGACGATCTGGCTTTATCAGGAGACCAGACGACAACGAAAGGGACGGAGAAGGCTAACGGAATGGATAGTCAAAAAAGTAGCACAAGCGAAGCCATAAACAGTGTTTACTTGTAACGCGAATGTGCTTTAACTGACAACTAACTTAACTTTGTTACATATATGCTATGTCAGAGTTACACAGTCTACAATAGACTAAACTGAAGTAAATTAGTGGGATCTTAAAATCACGAGGGCTTTAACTAAATCAGATTCCTTCTCAGTAAATTATCAATGTCATAGTGAGAGATTTATTTACCCTTCAACTCGCTTATTGTTCCAATCACATGCAAGAGATTATGTGAGTATCACTCAATCGAATACATTGATTTTTTCAAGAACAGGCGTAGGTCAGTGAATTAACTATACCTTATAGAGATCTGAAAAATCAGAAACAAGCGATATGTGACGATTCTAATGGGGTCTATCTACTTAGCATCCAAGAAATTATTATTTATAAATTGTGACCCCAATCTAACTGTTCAATGCCTAATAGGTGTTCTTGTCCAGAGATAGATTCGGCTTCTTTACAAGTAACTATTAGTAAACAAGTAAATTTTAATTTGGAATCCCCCCAAAGTAAATTTGAAAAGATGGGGTATCTGATTAAATGCTGCAGCATATTCCTTAAGGAATCTCATTGAAATTATAAATATTTAAAAAAGCGTTCGATTCAGTCCCAGAAACTCCTCACAAAGATAATATTTGAACCGAACATTCACCCGAACTTAAAAATTTGGCCTGGAAACTTTCTAAATGAAAGACGAGCACAAGTACTCTGCAGCATCATTAAATCAACATCTAGCTAGCTTCCCAATGGAGCCCCTAAGGCTCCCCATTGTCACACAACTCTTCGACCTCTACATAAACGAAATGCTATAAGAGAACTGGCTAGTCGTCTCCTACGCTGACGACGTTAATCATCCTCTAAGGCAGAAGCATTCAATCCGCCGATTCTTGGGGTAACCTCTGATCAGAGACTTTTTTTATCCACATTTTGAGAACAAGATAAATTCTGATCTGAAGAAAATGAGAATCCTAAAAGTGCTCTCAAAAAAATTTTGGCAGAACTGGAAGCCTCGTCACAGTTAATGAACAATTTATCCGACCCACGATGACGTATGCAAGTCCTTCGTGGGATGCAGATTTCACACTCCTCTTAATTGAAACTATCACCAATCCAGGAGACTGCAGTAACGTTAATTGGACCAGAACACAAGATCCAACCAATTGAAATTTCTTAATAGAATTACGACATAAACTCTTAAAGGAGAATAGTCCACCGAGCTGGCATCTGTCCCATGCACTAACAAAATATCTACAATCACACAGTAAGTTTGAGCAGATGCCATATCCGATGAGAAGAGCAATAGAAGATTCTAGGCCCACTGGACTCGTCCTTCCCTTTGTCGGTGTGGGATCATTTAGTAAATTAAGAACTTTTACTTTGTTCTTTTTGACCCAGTGATCCTTGGGTAACAATTCTACCCAATGGTTTTCTAGATGTTCTGCACTTTCGCTCGGTTTCCTCAACCTAAAACTGATTTCCGATCTCATACTTCTACGATATCGCCTATATTGCCGGAAAAAGGTACTTTAATGCCCCAGCCTGGGTCGAAGTACTTCAAGCAAAACCCTCATCAACTCTTCTACATACAAACAACATCACAGCAGTAAAATCAACATTCTCAATAACATGATTATTCAACACAAAACGGAATATTCATATCCCTCCGCTCTTTCTTTCACAAATTATTCATGAAGCCACCAACATAGTCATCAGACCCGAGTATATCCATTTTGAAGTACTTCCGTCAAAATGATGACGAAATCTCCTGAGTACAATCAACCTACAAAACTGCCTCTTCTATAAAATCCTTAACAACCCCCTAATGATAAAAGCAATATAGGACGTCAAATGGATTCGACCTCCTTCTATTCAGTCCACGTACACCGAATAAAATAAAGTAACAACAAACTATTAAAACTATAAACTAGATACACATAATTGTAAGCCTGATTTGAATTTGCTTATCTTAACCTCTTCATTCGTTATCTCTTGAATTTATTTCCTGATTTTCTAGTAATTAGTGCTATTATAACGTCAATGTTATCTTCAAGTATCTTCCTTTCCTGTTCATAAGCATTGTACAAGTTCTCCTGGATAGACTCCATTTTAGTAAGTTTTCCATTTCTTTCTTGAATTTGTTTGAATAAATAGATCATCATCTCTTTTTTTATTCAGATCAGAAATTATCTCTTAAAGTGAGTGTCTAAAATATTAATGTTATTTAGTATATTATTATTTCACACTGTCTCCTTTTTTTAACAGCCTTTTTCACGGAGCCGTGGTATTAGCTCCGCATAGGAGGGACACACACTTTATTTAAGTAAAGAACAGTTAATTTTAACTAATCGTAGAACCATGGAATAATCTTCACTTTTATTTTCTTTTTCTTTTGTGTGGGTCCCTTCTAGACAATCCAGTTCCGCAGTGAGAGTCCTCTGATGACGACGTCACTCATCAAGCCTTTTTAGCACTGTAGATGCGTAGAACCTTCCACCAGGTGAACAGCAGCGAGATTCGAAGCCGTAATCTAAGTCACTTTAGCCCGACACCTAACTACTATGCCGGCTGTCTCCATACTGGCTAATTATGTATTTATCAAATTTACCGCCAAATTTAAATTTTTAATTTAATTTTTAGATTAATTAAAACAAAATTGGTCGAGGTGGTGATGACACCTCTATTGCACTATGTCTTATTCGTATTCCTTACCGACTTCTCCGTTCACTCTGGGATCTTTTAATTGCAGAGGACTTAAACAACTTTGAAGAAACACCAACTGGTACGCGATCTAACAAAATACGAGGTCTCTCTCTGTTGTCTTCAAGAGAAAAAAAAGACCGTATAAAGCGCAGAACTGTCTAGAAAATTCCACCTTTTCACCCTCTCATTGGCCTGCTGACATTATGGTCTCAGTGGTCCCGGATTTGCAGTCCATCAGGAGCTGATTCACTATGCTACAAGATTATGGGCAGTATCTAACATTATAATGGAAATGGCAGACGACCTAAAAGAACTAACAGAGGATCATGGTCGAGGCTGACGGAGAGGATGACTAGGAATACGGCTCAAGGAAAACTTAACTAATTTTATGTTTTATCGGGAGTGATTTTAGTGCAACTATCCTTCCTGTCTGTCCGTTAGTGAAGTTTGCAATCCAAATTTTTAATTTGTCTGAAATGTCTGCTTGCCCAGAGTAGACATGAGGTTATTCCATACTCTCTTGCTTCTTGGTGTAGTTTCTGATCTCCTTCTCCAAAGCACGAATGCCCATTCTCACTATTAAACTAGTGTGCTATTAAGGGTCTTGAAGTTAGCCGTGTTGAAACCATATAAATAATATTCGACCAACTCAACAAACTTTCACCATTCGACTTTTATGTAGTCAGTGAATAATATGGGCTTTCTTTCATAGGAAACTCTTCAGTTAAGCGGGATAAGTATTGTGTTGTGGTCACTTCTGAAATTGTAATGCATCATCCAATTGGTTAGTGGAGCAATGTTCTGGAAGCAATTGCAAGGCTCGGAGAGGACGTCCTGCCGTTAAGTCTAAGGAATTATTTATTGAATAGTTGGTTGTTTAAAAACATTAGGTTATCCAAATTCGATGATATTTGGTCACCCCTGGTATCTTTTAACTGATCCTTGAACCATATTGGATTTTTTGCATTCAGGTCACTACATATTAACAGGTAATTACAATTGTGGACATCTACCAGTGAGAATCTAAAATCTTAGTAACAGGAAATATGAGGGGGTATATACATATTTATTAGGGTGATGCTACCGACGATTGTTGAACTGGGATGGCGATGTACTCAGCGGGATAAGGTTGTCATATTTCGATTAGAGTGGCTGATTTTCTTTTTGATTAGAATAATAACTCCACATTGAGGCCAGACGGGCGGTCACACCGGATTATGTTATAACCCGGTAACGCAGGAATGGGAGTGGAGTGTGACATTTTTGTCTCCTGAAGTGGACATAGAGACATTTTTTCATATTAGATCGATGGCATGTTTCTAGAGGAGGTCTAATTTGATCATCACATTCTGAGAATCCGGTCGACTCATAATGAAATCACGAGCAGATTGTATTGTCGCCTCACATCCACAGGAATCCCAAAGCTCAGTTAGGTGCTTATGAATTCACAGGCTGCTTTGGCAGTGATTTTAACTGTTATGCGCCTCAGGACATTCCCAATAGCTATGGATCTTATCTCTCGCACCACAGGAATCCCAAAGCTCAGTTAGGTGCTTATGAATTCACAGGCAGCTTTGGCAGTGATTTTAACTGTTATGCGCCTCAGGACATTCCCAATAGCTATGGATCTTATCTCTCGCAAAACTTCCTGAAAACAATCAGTCTGGAAGCGAACAAGAGTTCACGTGCGAAGTCAAATCTCTCCTCTTAAGATATTGTCTAAGAGCTTTTATTGAATTCATTTAAGTGTTTCCCATATAGGTTAAAAATCCTTGTATGGATCGAATGTAGACCATCTAGTTCAACACTGGTGCTCCCAGAGAAAGATAATACAGCCGACCGCATATCATAACAATGATTACAGATGTGTAGTACTTATTCTGATTTGTGTCTTACGTAGATCCATTGGAGCTAGTTGGTGCTTTTTCTATAATCCATCAAGGGCGTCTCTTGTTGGAGGAACCATCTTGTCGTTGCAGGTAAGTGTGCATCACCCCACTGAACATAGGTTTTGCTTACAATTCTTCTGCCTGAACGATGATAACGAGTCTCATCAATTGACTAAACTCCAAGCGTGACTTCGAGGTTAAACTTTCGGATCTTAGGCATTCCTATTGATGATTGATCTGAGATTTCCTTTTTTCACTTCCGTTGGATGAGCTCCTAATACAAGAAGACAAATCCATGCATTCCAAGTGTCCATCATTCCATTTTCAATTGCTTATGCGATTAGTTCTGAAAAACTAGAGACAGGAATTTGTCGTGAGATGGATACTTTCCATTATTTAGATTTTCGTCATTGTCATGCCACAAAATTATTTTTCAAATAATACCCAAAAAATGTTTCATCTTGTTCCCTTAGTCTCCTTCTTGTTTTTGCTTTTCGGAGCAAAGAAAAACCAACAAGATTCCACTCAAAATACTGAGACCCATCCAGATCCAGAAAGTTCGACACGTGGGAACTCCATTTCCTTTAAAATGAAGAACATTTAGGTTTTCCATGCAAATTCTCTCACCAAGAATGAAGCCCTGAAACCAAAACACCCAGATGTTAATTCTCCGTTTTTTGAGTGGCCCGGACAAACATAATTTCACCAGCATTCAGGCCCCGCAAATATGTAATCCCAAACCATTGCCCAATCCTGACAAACTCAAAGAGAGGCTTAATCGAAAACAACCAGACTGTCTGACTATCTCATATTAGAATCGGTTGAATCTGTAAGGTTTCCACTAATGGGTTCCGCTCTCACAATTATGTGCTGTTTGTTGGTCGCTATTATAGGCATTTTATTAGCTATTTCAGGTTCTTTAGATCTGCACGGTGTCTTGTACTCAATTGAGAAGGAGTTGACAGTCGTAGTTCCAAGAGGACGGGAAGAGTTGTGTAAACCGACTTAGGCTGGTTTGTTTTCACTTTTGTAATAATTAAAAAAAACCCTATAGCTAACTCCTAATTCAGTTTGTAACAAAGTTTGATGTTATGTTTTTAGAGAGCTCTTTACTAGAAGTGTCCAACAAAGATGACAACATCACAGCTAAAGTTTTTTTCTTAAAAGACTACAGTCTCTTCCAATTCCCTTAACAGTTTGAAATTTGCAGTTTTGGGTTCTTCCAGTTGTTTCTCAATCAAAAGACTTTTCTTCTGTAGATTGGATTATTTTCAATTTCTTATTTACCTCAATACTTGAATAAATTTTGTTACTCTGTTGGATTCACGTGACTACAATTGTTTGTCTTGAGAAGAGGAAAAGCTTAAATCTTTGAAAAATCTGACATTCTTTACAAATTGAAAATTTTGATTGCAAACCTTTTTAACGGACGAATTGGAAGGGTAGGCGCACGTTCTATGCAATCGTTATCTATATTTCTGCCAGATGGTGTTCCACAGTAATCTCATATTTTGTTAAATCTTTTCCTGAAAAATATACCTACCATTACCATCGCCGATAGGCTGGTTTTTGCGTATTGTGACGATGTAATCATCAAGACACCAGTGTGTTCACATTGCGGCTGCCCTCTTACAGGATTTATCAGACCACCTGAGTTATGGGAAACCTATTATACACAAGTCTTGAAAAATCATACACAATGGTTTTACCTCAAATAGAAGACTAACTCTTCATCGATCTTAAATCTTAATTTAAATTTTATCCCCTCCACAAACTCTTACAAGCTATTCTTGGTCAAATTCTGTTGACCAATGAAACTGAACTTTGTCAAAACACTCCTTGGACACTAAAAAGAGTATTTCAACTAAACAATGAGCTCACTCTACAACCGACAATTAGCTGTGCTGCATGAGTGATAAAACTGTAAAATACAAATCTAAAGATCGAAGTTATTCAAGCAACAGTCACTAGAACTTTAAAACCTTCTCAACTTGGTGTAAGACCAACTCCTTCCGAAGCATTTTTTGAGGACAACAGGACCCCTAATGACACCTCCAAAAGTAACACGTGCAAATAGGAAGTGCGTCAGATCGAAATTATTTCTAAGATCTTGGATAAAACCAAAATATCAATCCCGTGATCATGACGCGTTCCAGAAGAGCCCTCGTCGGACAGTCATCTAAAGAAAGCATATCAAACTCAAAAGGCTCCAGGAGCCACATAAGATAATTTGAGGATACAAGCGGGCCACACTAATAAATTTTAAAAACACCGTAATCTTATTGAAGTGTATTTAATAATTCGTAATCTTACTACACCGACTATATTACGATGACACTAAGCCAAATATAACAACTTATTATTAAAGTAAAGTTGTTATGACAGGTCTCCATTATGGCCTGCAGGCATTGAGCACGCGATGGAGTTACCTCTCATAATCGAGAGACCAACTTTCTGGAAATATAGCAATTGATATTATTTTTAAAAGATTATAAAATCACTCGTTCTGACTGAAATGTATTACTGCCTGTCACAGGCACTGATAAAAACTGCAAGCTGTGCTACTTCAGTGATGTCAACGGTATCATCAATAGCAAAAGAAAGGTGTTCACAAATTTAGATGATGTAGTCTTCAACCGTTGTTTAAAATCATCCTGTAATCATCAATCTGACAGCAGTAGTGTTCCTGGTTAATGGAATGTTCTGACATAACTGTGTATTCCATGGGCAAACAATATCAGATTTCTTACCATCAATGCTTTATAATCTCCTTCAATGTAAGATTTGTCACCCATTGGGACCATTCGGCTGAGTTCATAGCTCGCAGTAACAGAAGCTACATTGGCTTGCTCTATTTTTGTAAAGCATTCGATGGTTAGTTTCATAATGTCTTTTTAAGCTTTACTCTTGGTGTGGCAATGCTGTTGTTGCAAACTAAAAAATGTATCTTTGCATGTAAAAAAGTACTGTAGTTTACATTTTTCTTTAAATAACCGTCTTTACTTTAGTCTCCTATCCTAAATGGAGGAAGTTTACGTTGTGCATAGAAAGACAATTAATATAATTATTTATTTTATAATTTAATTAAACGAATTTTTTGTTGTTGTGGGCATGGCTGTTTCTTGTAAGAAAAGAAGAAAAAATGTTTCAATCGACCTATCTACGAAAGTTACTAAAAGAAAAAACAAAAGAAACGTAGAGAATGTGGTCGATGACTTGTCCAAGACCCAAAAAGTTGTCAATACTGATCTTAAAGAACATCTTCTCTCACTGCAATGCGTAGTCGACAAAGTTCACACTGTGGACAAGAGACAATGGGCTGTGGAAGTAGTTGAAGCTACAAAATCCAGATTTAAGAGAATGCCCCGTGGTGGTTGGCCTCTGATTACGAATGCTTTTAACCAAAGATTCGGGACATCGAAATCCGTTACCAATTTCAAGAGCTTGCTCTTTTCAAATTCGAGTGAATCACTCTGTGGTCTTCCAGTTGGGGAAATACAGAAGGTAGAAATTTCGAATTTTAGAAAATGCTTTAAAGAGTTTTGTTGCCAAATTGGGAAAGTAATTACAATGGGAAGGAACCTTCGCATGCCTACTAGGAAGATTCCCAGACAATTGATAAAAAAGGATATTTTGAATGGAATTAATGCGGCAATCAAGGAATATATAGATTCCTTGCCTAATTTGGATATCAATGATATCACAGATATCATATATGCTGGGCAGTGCACCTATGAAAGTCTTACCAGGAGGAATAGCACTAAAAGTAATTGGGAAGAGTCCATGAAAGGAAAAATCACTAAACTTAGGAAACAACTTGAGCAAATTCAAATGGCTAGTGAAATGAACGGGAAGAAGCAATTTGATGAAGAAGTGCGCAATACTCTATGTTCATATGGATTTAAGAAATCGAAGAGGGGAGAATTTGAGAGAATTGCTTCCTATGTCCGTGATCAAATCAAGATAATTGAGAAGAAATTGAGAATTTATGAATCAAGAAAGGGATTTAGAAGAGCCAATTGGTGCTTCGAGTTGAATAGAAGGCGGTTCTACAGAAATATTAGTGGAGATAATAAGAAGGGAGTGCTGAATTTCGATGAAGGGGAATGTCTACCTTTTTGGACAACCATTTGGAATGAGAGTGATCGAAAGGAGAGCAAATTCTTGTTGAACAAGAGAGTGACTGGATCTGAAAATTCTTATGCCGATTTTACAAAGGAAGCGATCGTCGATACTATCAAGATGCTTCCAAATTGGAAAGCGTCTGGGTGCGACGGAGTTTATAACTTCTTTATCAAAAGTTTTACTTCGATTCATGAACATCTTTGCGAGGAGATTCAGAAGATCATAAATGATGAATATACGCCTGGTGATTGGTTCTACACGGGGATAACACATCTTATACCAAAAGTGGACGTATGTAATTCACCCAAGGAGTTAAGACCAATTACTTGTATGCCTAATCTCTATAAACTATTGACAAAGTGTGTGAACAAGAAATTATCTGAATATATTGAATCGTACGATCTCTTAAGTGATAATCAATTGGGAACTCGGAGGATGTGTCAAGGAGCCAAAGAACAAGCTTTGGTGAACCAATGTTTAAATCAAAGAAATGGAAGTAACTTATGTTCTACCTGGATCGATGTTAAAAAAGCATTTGATTCCGTTGACCACGAGTTTTTGGGCGAAGTGCTCCAGAATTCTGGCCTGCCTTTCTGGATTGTGAGTTTTATCACGAAACTTGTTGGGAAATGGAAGATACGACTGAATTTGGAAGGAAAAGTGTTGGGGGAGATTAGAATAAGAAGAGGAATTCTACAGGGGGACTCTCTTTCGCCACAGATCTTTGCTTTGTTAATGGACCCCCTTAGCCGAATATTGAATGGAAAATTTCCTAAAGTAACTATGGGAAGCCCGGGAAATGGAGAGCCAACATATGCCACTAATCACCTTCTGTTTATGGACGATATAAAGTTGTTTTCTCACAAAAGTGATTCAATGGTTATGATGATGGAAGAAGTTGATTCGTTTTTTGATGCAGCCGGGTTGGAGAGGAACTTTGACAAATCTGCAACAAATGTCAAGTCCTTGTCTGGGAAAGCTCGTTTCCTTGATGGATTGGATGGATACCGATATTTGGGAGTTCTTGAAGATAAGAACAGCAATGTTCTTAAAGGAGAAATTATGAATAAAATCTATGGAGAAGTATCTAAGCGGATCAAAAATTTGACGAAGACGGATTTAAACTCAGTGAACCTGTTTAAAGCTATGAATGAGTATGCAATCTCCCTTTACAACTATTACATTGGATTGATTGATATCGAACCTGGAGAGTTTGAACAGATTGATAAAAATATTCGCAGAATTCTTATGGACAGTCATATCCACTTGCAACCGGCAAACAAAGAAAGACTTTATCTACCAAGAAATAAATTTGGAAGAGGCCTCGAGTCAGTCAGTAACAAAGCAGAAAGAATGCTCCTCCAATTTTATAGTGATTTGGAACATAAGGCAAATTACTGCCTAAGAAGAGCGGGAATTCTACGGGTCATTAATTCAAAGAAAATACACATGGCCACTATCGTAGAATTCATCTCAAGAAAGTACAACATTGAAAATGTGAAGGATTTGACAATGTTGAAATTGATGGAAATACAACATGAATATCTACTGGGAAAAATTGAAGAGAAATCGCTGCACTCTATTCTATTTGAGTGTCTGAAAGATACCGAAGTGAATATTGCTGAATCCTCAGGGTGGTTAGTTCATGGAAATCATTCTCCTGTAACCGAAGGAAGGCTGTGTCTGCTTCAGGATCGTAACATGTTTTTTGATAATGGAGAAGCCAAGTGCAAACATTGTAACTCAGGAAAGAAGACCGTTGATCACCTTGCAACTAGATGTGGGAGAATGCTGAATAGTTTTTATCTCAGGCGGCATAACGAGGTGGTCAGATGTATTCACTTACACCTATTCCGTCAATATTGAATAAGAAAAACTAAGAAACTGAAGACCCACTTAGTCCAATCTGTTGTCTTAAATGAATTTGTGGAGATTCGTGTAGACACAACGATTAGTACAGATACGGCTGTACAGAATAACAAACCCGATATTTTCGTTCATGATAAGGTGCGTAATACGATTACTCTCGTTGAAATTGGGATCACGTCCCAAAACTGCCTCAAGCAAGTCGAGGTGGAAAAGTTCCATAAGTATGACTTACTGGCGAACGAACTCGGATGTATTCATTGCGCAAAGGTAAAAATAATCCCTGTAGTCATTACCTGGGATGGGATTGTTTCGAGATTCTTCAAGGGCCATCTGGATGCCCTCAAACTGGAGAAAAGGGTGAAAGCGTACATCCAAACGTTAGTATTGAGAAAGACGTTGGAGAGCATGCAAGCTGAAGATAGACATGGAGTATCGA
>RDEW01000057.1:217205-248856 GCA_011109175.1 Dicyema japonicum | reverse complement strand
CCATCTGGATGCCCTCAAACTGGAGGAAAGGGTGAAAGCGTACATCCAAACGTTAGTATTGAGAAAGACGTTGGAGAGCATGCAAGCTGAAGATAGACATGGAGTATCGATACCTGATGAGGAGGAAGCTGATAAGGAATGTCGACCAAGGGGAGTCTCGGAATGTGGGTTGTGCGACAACGAAAACACACCTATACTGACAATTGACGTTGGCCCCAAGAAGAGGAGATTAGCTAATTAATTAATTACTTGTGACTCGTTGTTTCGTTAAAATATTTATTATGTCTATATACTATAACCAGTAGGAATCAAACTACGACGCCTATACAATTATTTAATGGTTTTAATCTGCAAGATGAAGCTTAGACCAATAACATTATTATTATAATAAGCGCCGATTAGTATAACCATTTGAATTCAAATAAAGATTTAATTTTAAATCAACTATATACCTATTTACAATATCCATCTGAATTCAAACTACGACGCCTATACAATTATTTTATGGTTTTAATCTGTAAGATGAAGCTTAGACCAATAACATTATTATTATAATAAATGTCGATTAGTATAACCATTTGAATTCTGATATGTATTATAAATTTATAGTAACTATAGGCCAATATTATATAACAACCTGGAATCAAACTACGACGCCTATACAATTATATAATGGATTTAATCTGCAAGATGAAGCTTAGACCTATAACATTATTATTGCAATAAGTGCCGATTAGTATAATCATTTGAATTCAAATAAAGATTTTATTTTAAATCAACTATATGTCTATATACTATAACCACCTGGAATAACCACTTGGAATCAAATAACCATGCCTATACTAAAATATTTAAGATTTTATTTTAGGTAAGCTCATAGACCTATAATAGTTTTATATCTATAAGTGCAGATTAGTATAACGATTTGAATTTGAGTGTTTATTTAAATTAACAAGGAATATTTTGAAATTGTATTTAACTATCTGGAATCAAATAACCATGCCTATATCAAAATATTTAAGATTTTATTTTTGGTAGGCTCCAAAGACCAACAATAGTATTATCTATTTAAGTACAGATTAGTAATACAATTAAATCGAATGTTTATTTTAATTAATAATGATTATATTCTATATTATACAACCACTTGGAATCAAATAACCATTCCTATACCAAGATATTTAAGATTTTATTTTAGGTAGGCTCTAAAGACCAACAATAGTTTTATCGATATAAGTGCAGATTAGTAATACAATTTAAAATCCAATGTTTATTTAAATTAATAATGAGTTATTCTATATTATACAACCTCTTGGAATCAAATAACCATGCCAATAGTAAGATATTTAAGATTTTATTTTAGGTAAGCTCTATAGACCAATAATAGTTTTATCGCTAAAGGTGGAGATTAGTATAACGATTTGAAATCGAGTGTTTATTTAAATTAACAGCGAATATTTTGAAATTGTATTTAACTATCTAGAATAAATAACCATTCTATACTAAAATATTTAAGATTTTATTTTAGGTAGGCTCCATAGACCTATAATAGTTTTATAGCTATAAGTGCAGATTAGTATGTTGACCCAATTCCCATAAATGATGACCCAATTCCCATAAATGATGACCCAATTCCCATTAATGATGACCAAATTCCTATTAATGATGACCCAATTCCCATAAATGATGACCCAATTCCTATTAATGATGACCCAATTCCCATAAATGATGTCCAAGTTATATATACACACAAGTATATTACTCGATGGATCTTTATATCTTAGGACCAATTAAATAACCACAAGCTGGTTATAACGTTTGATAATGATGCTCTTATGACTTTGCTTGCAGAAAACTTACATCGGCAAGCCCATTGTGGACAAAACATTTTGGAAAAGTTATGTGGCGAACGTTTTAATTAGAGGTGTGGTCCAAAATTGTGAAGTCTGCTTATTCTCGTCAACTCTGAAACAATCTTACAGGGTTTTCCTATTTATTTAATAACTTTGNCCAAGTGAAGATTATTCCAGTGGTTTTGACATGGGATGGAGTTGTCTCAAGATGCTTCAAGAATCATATGGATAAATTATCTATTGAAGAATCAACGAGGACTTACATCCAATCGGTTGTACTGAAGAGAACGCTCGAAAGTATGCTCATTGAACATAAGCATGGGATGAAGGTATACGATGAAGAGTACGCCTCTGCTACCTCCCAACTTGTGGAACTGGCATGCCGTGAAGACAGCCCACTGGACTCTAACGGAGATATTTTGACTGAATATGATGTGGAGATGCGGAGTAACAGGGAGGTTATGGCACACTCTTCTTCTAAGAGAAGAAGAGGGATTACCAACAATCTGGATCAAAATACGCTTAATTAATTGATTAGTTAATTTATTCGTTATTAAATTTAATCAATTTATTTTCAAAGTTTATTAGATCATTATTTATATTTATTGGATTATTAAGTTCCTATAAATACAAATTTTAGCGCAAATTGAATTAAATGAATAGTTACAAAAACAAAAATACTACTGTATCCGAGGATAACCGAAAACTTATTATAAATAAATATGAAGCAGGGTTGGCTTATTCAAAAATATTCGAAGACATCTGTATTAACTATCAGACAGTTGTTTCTATCGTCAAAAAATACAAAAATACAGGAAGTTTTGCTTCANATTATTTATATTTATTAGATCATTATTTATATTTATTGGATTATTAAGTTCCTATAAATACAAATTTTAGCGCAAATTGAATTAAATGAATAGTTACAAAAACAAAAATACTACTGTATCCGAGGATAACCGAAAACTTATTATAAATAAATATGAAGCAGGGTTGGCTTATTCAAAAATATTCGAAGACATCTGTATTAACTATCAGACAGTTGTTTCTATCGTCAAAAAATACAAAAATACAGGAAGTTTTGCTTCAACAAAAAATAATTGTGGACGAAAGAAAAAACTTAATTCATCGGACATCTTATTTTTGACTAAAAAAATTGAAGAAGATGCTTCATTTACTCTGAAGAATTTAAAAAATTCTTTATTTGATGTGCAAAGAAAAAATGTATCTTTATCGACAATAAATAGGACGCTAGATACATTTGGATATAGTTTTAAAAAGATTCAATTTGTACCTATGGCGAGAAATTCTACAATAAATATGGAAGAAAGATATAGATTTGCCAGAAAAATAATTGAAATTGATCATCAACGGCTTATTTTTATAGACGAAATGGGAGTCAATTGTTCTATGAGATCCAAATTTGGAAGATCTATAAAAGGAGTTACTCCGAAAAAATGTACTAGAAACATAAGAGAGAAAAATTTTTCTATTTGTGCTGCTATTTCTGTGGATGGCCTTTTACATTACGAAATCAATTCCTCCCCTTATCGTGCAGAGACGTTCATTGATTTTGTAATACAGCTTAATTATAAGCTTGAACATGCAGGGAAAAAATGTATGGTTATATATTATATTTAAGACATGGTATTGATATGTGACAATGCATCAATTCACAAGAGCGAGCAATTAAAAAATGTTGTATTCGGAACTGGTATCCAATTAATTTTTAACGTGTATAGGGTATGAATTGTATTTTTTGCCTCCTTATACTCCTCAACTCAATCCAATTGAAGAGTTTTTTTCTGTTTGGAAAAATAACATCAAAAAGAAAAATTGTAGGAACTCTGAGGAATTAATAAACGCAATCCAAAACATCGGAGAAATTCCATCAGATGTGTGCAATAATTTGTATAGCCACATGCGGAGCTATTTAGTTAAAGCATTGGCTTATGAAGAATTTTAATTTATAGTTGTTTTTTTCAATTAATTATAAAATTGGTTTCTTTTAATTTGACCCTTGACAAAGTTATTAAACATTTTGACAAAGTTATTAAATTTTATGACAAAGTTATTAAATTTTATGACAAAGTTATTAAATTTTTTGACAAAGTTATTAAATAAATAGGAAAACCCTGTATGAGATTTGTAATATTTTTTCTAACTTCCCGAATGAAAAATTGCAAGTAGATTTTATCGACTTAAAAAGGTATTTCTTATGGTTTAATTTTGTAGATTTAAAACCTGTAATGATTCATTTTCTTGGTTACTCACTGTTTTTGACGTGTATTCAAAATTCTCCAATAATCTTGTTATTGTAGAACAGGAGGATGGATCAGAATATAAAGTTCATAAATAAAGACTTTAAAAATTGAGATAAATAAAGGAAATTAAATTTTTTTATTAAATAAATCGGGTTTTATTTCAAAAAAAATAAAAAAAATAAAGGAAGACAATAGCTTAATGACATTGATCGAAGAATCTGTAACCGCATAGGGAATTAATATCTATCAGAAGAACAGCGGCCGATGGCCGCTTAGGCAATTAGTGTCTATCAGGGATGTAGTTTCATGCGAGATTTATAATAATGTTTTATCTATATTTAGTTATTTCTCATTATATACTTAGTAATTCTCATAGTTGTTGTGGTGTTGACATGTCCGTTTCTAATCATACCGAGAAATCGAATCCTATGGGCCTTCCTGCAAAATCAAATAAAGAAGATAGTATAGTAGAAGCAGGACCGTCGTCTGCGGGGCTGGATAATGTCACAAGAACTAATATCAACATCGTTGGGAATATTGGTGCCAAAACCAACTCGCATTTACTATCTGCCATTATTGAAGAGGTCCACTGTGTCTCTGAAGCTGAGTGGGTATCTCAGATTTTTCTTGCCACGAAACAAAGATTTGGAAGGATACCTAGAGGTGACTGGAACTTCGTACTTAAAAAGTTCATTGAAAAGTACTCCAAGAGTTCCAGTCTATGTTAGCTAAAAAAGATGCTGAAAATCGGAATAACAATGTAAAAGGAGGCGAATGTTTCAAAGTGCAAAATAATACTAATGTGGAAATTTCCACCTTCAGAAATTGCCTTGAGGAACTAAAAGTACAAATTGAGAAAATTAAGTCAATTCCGAGGGATACTCGAAAACCAACACCCAAAATTCAGAGAAAGTATGTCAGAGTTAATGTTTTGTCGGGACTAAATTCTGCAATATATTACGAAAGATAATCCGCCTCAAGATATCAATCAAATTACTGATATTCTATATGCTGCACAGTGTGCTTATATGACTTTAACTGCGAAGGTTAAACCGCAAAGTACGTGGTTGGAGAACACTGAAAAGAAAATCTCAAAGCTGATGACAGAACTAGAACTTGTCAATCGCTTTTCCAGACAAGCTCTCCCATTGTATTTCTGTTTTTTTTAACTCTGTGATCATGGGGTAATAATTTAACCCTACTTGTCACAACTTAGACGAAAAGATCCACGCTTTTTGTATCTCAAAACGCTGGGTAGTGTAAATATTTAATTATATTTCGTTACCTAGGAATGCTAATTGGCACAAATAGGAACAATTTGTGTGACCGCAGCAGTTAAAATGANCGGTTGTGCTGAAGAGAACGCTCGAAAGTATGCCCATTGAACATAAGCATGGGATGAAGGTATACGATGAAGAGTACGCCTCTGCTACCTCCCAACTTGTGGAACTGGCATGCCGTGAGGACAGCCCACTGGACTCTAACGGAGATATTTTGACTGAATCTGATGTGGAGATGCGGAGTAACAGGGAGGTTATGGCACCCTCTTCTTCTCTTAGAAGAGGGGTTACCAACAATCTGGATCAAGATACGCTTAATTAGTTAATTTACTCGTTATTATATTACAAATTAAATTAATTAATTTTTAAATATGTTTGAATTGTCTGATGTGCCTTCAGCGTATTGTTTTTAATAATTGCCTATTAGATCCATAAAAATCCCATTTAAATGCCTAAAGGACGCCACAATCGCCTATAACAGCATGGTTGTAGAAAAGGAGCCGAAAAGATCTGGATCTACTAAGGAATTGCACGTTGAGGAGAATTTTCTAATAATAAACATCAAATCAGTTGATATTAATGCCCAAAGATTAACCCTGAATGGAATTTTAGACCACCTGGATATTGTTAGTAAAACTATTGATAAATTCAAAGTTGACTAAGGCTTCGTACATATTTTTTTAATTTTTTTAACAATTAAACAAATGTCAGTTGAGGAAGCCTGCTGCGTGGATTGCGAACGAGTGCCCTCGGAGTATGGCTATTCCAATCTTTTGTCTTAGTCATAACCATGGCTTTTCGTACATATTTATATTTGTTTTCATGACTTGAACCTCAGTTTTACAGGAATTTCACTTTATTTTGAAATAAAGGACAGTTATGATAATTAATCTGGATTGTAGCCAAACCAGGATGAGTGTTTTCATAACTTCTTTTGGGCTGCGTGCAAATTCTCGAAGACAATCCGGTCCCGCAGTGATGAATCAATGACTACGGTGTCATTTGTCAAACCAAAAAGTATCGTGTATGAGTGGAATCTTCAACGGAATGGACATCAGAGAGATTCAAACTTAGAATCTTTTGGATTTTGTATTTTTATATGTGTTTTGTACTAATAATGTTTAATTTAGTCATTTTGAGGTCAACCTGCTCGGTAGTGCTTGCTGTGGTAACGAGGATTCGTTTAGATCTTTTAATTCCCTCATTAGCTTTCCTCCTTGAGTTTTTGAGCGCTCTTTACTTGTTCTGGTGTACCAAATGTGTAACTTACCAATCTGGAAAAATTTTCTCTCTTAACCTTATTATCTCACGTAATGGAATCTCTTCTGGTCCTCATTGGAGACATCGAAATGAAAATCCACCGAAAACCCAAAGATATGAAGGAATGAAGTTTAGCGTGCACATTAGATCATGGATCGAATCACGTCCATCCCAGAATTGGAAGATCATCTATTTGAATTAATCCTATCTTCAATTAATTCAAAACACTCGTGTTAATTTATTTCCAATAATTCAATTTTAATGGGTCTATTAAATTATTCCAAAGACAAATGGTAAAACCAAACTAACAATTTCTTGGTCCTGACGCGTTCCAACAAATCCCTCGCCCAAGCACAGTGATCCAGAGGACTTTGTCATAGAAGCTGAGAACTCATCACCAAAGAGCGAAATTGTTTCCCAGTAGATAATACAGTACAACCCCGCCCCAATAAAACCCCAGCTCTGAAATAGCTTTCTTACCGCGTAGTCGAATATGAGACACCATGGTCGTAATATGGTGTGCGGAAAAAAAGTCAAGTCGTCTTTTTTAATTTATATCGTGTTTAAATAGCATTAATAGCAACTTTTAATTTCTAACATTTTTTTCTTAAATATTATGCTTGCTGCAAAAATAAGTGACAAAATGGAGATAATATCAACTAACAAAGGAGGAAAGAAAATTTGTTTTAAAGGTCATATTATACAAAGCACTCGGTGACAAAAAAACTATATAATGTTGTGTAAAATATAATTTTATTTACTTATAATTTCATTCCCCACAATTTTATAGTGCCCCAAAATTTCCATATTTTTATCGATTTTCCATTTTACTCTGCCAAAATGTTGGCCAAAAAAAATGCCCCAAAATCCGAGGGTGCCCCACCCCTGTGGTCTGCCCCAATTCTGGGTCGGACTGTAATTTGCTTTGACATCTGAAATCAATGTCAAAATATAAAATAATAAATTATTTCAAAGCGAATTAACTAATTATTGATAATTATCTTTTTAAGGCGTTTAGAATGCACCTTCTTCACAATTCCCTCACTATCTTTAACATTGACAATTGTGGGGCAATTTAGCAACAATAGTGACATCAGATCCGTAGGGATACTCAAACCTTTGCAGACGTAGTGAAGGATCAGTTCCATAGTCTTTCTGAATACGAACTTTTTAAGTAACTATAAATTGAATACACTATCTCCAATGTTAAATCCATATTTCGATCGATGCACTCTTATATTTTATTCATTTTTTATAATTCAAGTCTACCCGAGGAAAATCAAATTTGTACCTTTTGTAAAATAATGAACAAAAAACCTTTACTATATGCTGTCTTTACCTTCTGGCTCTGTTAATTCAGCAATATTATCTACACTTTCCAGGTTGTCTTCACCGTCTGTCTCCGTTACAGTATTTTTAACAATGGTTTTGTAGCCCAGCATCCGTCGATATCTCTAACACATGCAAAAGCCAGAATAGCCCAGAATCCCTCGATATCTCTAACACATGCAAAAAATAAAAGCACAAATTTACCTGTGGATGAGTGAGGCGTTTGATTGTACAAAAACACAGCCTTTCGAATGTGTTTTATCCACTCTTGTCATCCGAAACCATCATTTTCGATAAACTCCGCCTGGTTGAATCTTTCAAAAATCCCTTGACTCTGGGAATTTTTGGGTCTTCCGTGAATTTGAATAATTCTGTACTCTTGACTTAAAGACATTCGTCCAAGAGATGAGTGGGCCCCCATATACCACATGCATAAGAGATGCATGGTTCAATGANTGGATGAGTGAGGCGTTTGATTGTACAAAAACACAGCCTTTCGAATGTGTTTTATCCACTCTTGTCATCCGAAACCATCATTTTCGATAAACTCCGCCTGGTTGAATCTTTCAAAAATCCCTTGACTCTGGGAATTTTTGGGTCTTCCGTGAATTTGAATAATTCTGTACTCTTGACTTAAAGACATTCGTCCAAGAGATGAGTGGGCCCCCATATACCACATGCATAAGAGATGCATGGTTCAATGAATTATTATATACAGTGCTCAAAACAGAATGCTATTCGATCTTCCATAAGCCTGTGAGGCATTTCTTAGTTCTTTTTTGCATTTCGTAATTACGTTTTCACCATGAGGAGAGAATGACATACGCATGTCAAAAGTCACCCCAAGAATCCTTTGGGATTTTCTGAAAGGAATAGCTTCATTGTTTGCCTTTAGTTCGACCGTCCGTCTTCCCAGTCTCTTGTCTGAAGTAAACAGGGTTGTGACGGACTTTTCACTGCTGGCAGTTAGGCGATTCTTCGATAGCCATTCGTCAAGACAGTCCAAGATTTCTTGCAATTTCGAAGTGGCAATTTGGATGTCCTGATGGCGTGACGCAATTACGATGTCGTCGGCATAAGTTAGAATAATGTCATTTTCGGAGTCTGGAGTGGGGAGGTTCGCCATGAATAGGTTGAATAAAACTGGAGACAAAGGGGATCCTTGGGAATGCAGATGCGTCCCTTCCGACCACTAAGGAAGTTAGCTAGCCAGAGTTTGAGCTTTCCAGGGATCTTTGTTTGGTAAATTTTCCAAGTAAGAATCCTCCTTGACACAGAGTCGAAACTTTATGGACGTCTATGGAGCAAAGTACATTCTTCATATGTCCCGACCTGTCTTTCCAGGGATCTTTGTTTGGTCAATTTTCCGAGTAAAAATCCTCCTTGACACAGAGTCGAAACTTTATGGACGTCTATGGAGCAAAGTACATTCTTCATATGTCCCGACCTGTTCGAGAAACCATATCGTATAAAGTTAGTCAATTCAGATAATTGGGTCGAAGTAGACCTCTCCTTTTTAAAACTATGTTGAAATGACAAGTCCAAGAAGAAATTTTTGATTTTCGCAAGAACCAGCCTTTTTAGAATTTTGGAGATCGAACACAATAACGCGACCAGTCTGTATGAAGCTGGGTCCTTTATCACTTTACTGGGTTTCAAAATTGGACGTAGGTGGGCAAGCTTCCATAAGGCTGGAATATAATTTTTGTTAATGGAGTGGTTGAATATCCTCGTTAATGCAACGATTCCATAGATTCTTTAGGAGGATCTTATCCGGTCCATTAGAATTGGTTGTTTTAATGAATTTCAATGCATATTTCACGTCGTTTACAGTGAAGTGAATCGTATCCGGTTCCTTTTTCGGTTTACTGAGATATTTCGGGAATACATCCGACTTCTTATGGTCTTTATGGGATTTTTTCACATAGTATTTTATTTTGGTTGTTTTAATGAATTTCAATGCATATTTCACGTCGTTTACAGTGAAGTGAATCGTATCCGGTTCCTTTTTCGGTTTACTGAGATATTTCGGGAATACATCCGACTTCTTATGGTCTTTATGGGATTTTTTCACATAGTATTTTATTAGGTTGATTAAATCCTTTTGGCTGTGGTCCACCTCGGACGATCTTTCATCCTCTTTTGAAAAAAAATAATTAAATCCAAACCTAATTTTCACTAAAACTTGAGGCACAAATAAAATTTTATTTAAAAAATTAATTAATAATGTTAAGTATTTTTATTTCGATTTTTCAGTTTTTGCAATTTGTGACGCAATTTTTAGAGCCTGATTCTTCTTAAAGACTTCGTCT
Organism: Dicyema japonicum; assembly: GCA_011109175.1. Taxonomy (NCBI): domain Eukaryota; kingdom Metazoa; phylum Dicyemida; class Rhombozoa; family Dicyemidae; genus Dicyema; species Dicyema japonicum. The sequence goes on along the minus strand of RDEW01000057.1, from coordinate 238,558 downwards.
AAAGTAAAATTTGTGGCAAACAAAAATTGACTTGGTTTATTTTAATTTTTATCATAGTCAATTCCATGAAAGCCCCTGCAAAGAAAAACACTGGTAAAAATGAATAAAATCCGTATCTTTCTTGTCCAGGCCATCTAGATAAGATATTGGTTAAAATTTTGCTCCTAAAAGTAAACCTCATAAGAAATTGAACTTTTTTAATTTAAAAAAATATTATTAAAAATGATTTATTTTAAATAATTAATAAAAATGAATTAATTGGTTTGACCCAAACTACTACAATTCCCAAGATTCGGACGGCCTGAATACCTCAAATCCACACGAGAGAACCGTGCTGGTCTCGGTAGATGTAAATAAGGGCTTTTAACTCAGTATCCCGGAAAATCCTTAAAACAAAATTTTTTTACGACGTCCATCCACCCTAAATTCAAGTAATGGTTGGCTAACTTCATCAACAGTCGAATGGGTCAAGTGGTGGCAAACAACCAAAATTCAAACCGCGATACCTTCCAAATGGAGTTCCACAAGGATCACCGCTATCACAAATGCTCTTCAACATGTTCCTCAATGATTTCCCATCCCCAACCAACAAAACACAATTCTTTTATCGTATGCGGATGATCTCGTGGTCGCAGTGAAACATCGAAGAATCGAGGAGGTTCGTGCAAGATCTGAGTTTTTGGTTCCTGAAGAACCGTGTGGATATATCACTAGGAAAGTCACATGTAATGACGTTTACCTCAGCACGTAAAGAAATAAAGATCTGAGTTTTTGGTTCCTGAAGAACCGTGTGGATATATCACTAGGAAAGTCACATGTAATGACGTTTACCTCAGCACGTAAAGAAATTTGGGCAACACATCGATAAACTTGTATGACTTCCCGCTTCCCATTAAGAGGACTTTTTCAATCCTTGGAATCATCCTGGATCCCCTCTTCACATTTACTCATCAAGTGGACCTAGTAACAGCGAGGATCCAAAAGAAAATTGGAATTCTCAAGGCTTTCACTCATTCTCCAGTATCTTCCCACCCATCGTTAGAGTCTCTATACCAAGAATTTTGACCCAGGGGCAAATCAATAAATAATTGTATTTGTAGAAGCCGCCAATGTTTTTTAAACTTAATTAATATAAAAAAGAAATCAAAAGTAAATTCATACACCATTAATCAATTAGCTCTTTAAAAGCTGGTACAATAGAATATGTCAAGGATACTTTGTGAACTTGGGCAAATATTGTAATAGCCTCCTTCAGAATTCCGCCATCAGTATATGGCTTCATATGCTTTGCAATAAGATGACTAATTCTTGTTGAAGCCATATTTGTAACTCTGGAAGAGGCACCACATTATAAAATGAAGATTGTTTGAAATATTAAGATTTTAACAAAATGACTTTTTGTTTTTCTAGAATCGCCTTGATAACAATCGTAAAATGATTCGTGCTGTTGATAATGTCTTTTGACGGAGTAGGTATTTAACGATTTCATCGTTGCGTGACATTTTAAACAATGTACTTTGCCATGTATTTTAATCATAAAGAACTTCTCTCATTCATATTTGAATCCTCTGATTTCCCGTACTATAGTCCGTGATTGTTTACGCACACTAACATTAAAAAATAATATTTCAACAAGTGAATAAAATATAATAGTAAAATTAAAACAAAAATTTGTCGGGGCTGCAAAAAAATCCCGGGGGGCCGTGTTGAGAACCACTGTTCTATGCAAACAATTTGTTCTACCTATTATCGAGTATGTCTGTGCTGCATGGATTGCCCCCTTATCACTATTGGCACAGAGAAGCTGGAAGTTTTAAAAAATCGATGTCTCAGAATACTATTGACACCGTCGAAAAAGACATCCACTTCGTTACTAGTGAGAACATTAAACGTCCCCCCAATCATGGAATACCTTACGGAACTTCTTCAAGATGGCATAGTCCCCTGACCACCCCCTCGGGCCGCACATCAGACTATATATGGAGGCCTGCCCGAGATATGAGAAGAAACCTTTCCCGCTGTGGAGATTAATCCAGGACTCCAAATCTAACCCCAGGAAAAGGAGTGGTATGGACAGCGGGATCACTTAATTAGACGATAACTTTTATCTTCTTGTGATTTCAGGATTAATGAAATAAATAAAAATTCCCTCGATAATGCGTTATGTACTGCAATAGCATAGTGAGTGAGGGTGTGAGGACTTTTTTCAAAATGAAGTCAATCCATTTCACGAAAAGCCTTCTTACGCAACCGATTTATTTACGGAGAAATCAAATTGCTTAAAAAGTCTACAGATTCAATCCTGGGAAACCAGGTTGAAAATTTGTGCCTTGGAGAGATCAGAAACTACTTGCGAAGACTTGGAGAACAAGAGCTTTTTAAACAAGATCACGAAGGTTTATTCTCTACAGTGGTTATTATCCCTCACCAGAAAATTGAGGGTCTTCCATTTCTTTATCAAACCTAAAGGCAACTACAAATCTTTCTCGGATGACGTGTGGAAAGGGGATTCAACACTATCCCAGAGGTCCAAATGTCATCCCCTAATACTATTGAAGAAGATAGGCCCCTATGGTATCATGGCCCTCACCCAAATTTTCAACCTCTTAATCGGCAGTAACTCCACTTTTATGGAAATTATCCGATATACGATCAATCTTAAAACCTGGACTACCGAAAAACTCATCGGCCTCTTTTACATATCTCTTCTGTGTCCCTATTTAAAAATTATTCTCGATCACCTTACCTCCGGACGTATCCTTTTAACATGGTTTTAAGAAGACTCACTCCAGAACTACTCACCTTACATGTATGAATCTTTGTCGGTTCCTTGATTTTGAGAGGATGAACTCAATCATGAGATCTCTATGGGAAGCTTTGAGCCCATTATCAAGTATACGCCCACAGCAGAGATATTCTTATCCTTTTCTGACGTCATCCCATCCATCCACAGGTCGGATACTTCCAGGGTGTGGGTAGTGTGGAAGAGATATGGTCGGGGTTAAAGTGATGATCTCTTTCATAGTACTGGTGCATTATAGTATCCCCTAAGCAGTTATAGTACGCTTAAGCAATTATTCCTATAAGTGCTCGATTTAATACTTTTTTAGCGCTAATAGGTTTATGTACTAGAAACAACTTGTTCCACTTTTCACTCTAAATCACCGTGAGATTGGCGTTGCAAGAAACAGAGGAACACCGAGAAAGGATGGGACAGCTTAAGGAGGGCGAGATTACCTGACAGCTACCCATTCTCTTTTATTTTGTCGGTGATCCTTGGATTTAAAAAATAATTCGTCTTCTTTTTGAAACAGACACATTTTTTAGTAAATTGTTTGAGTTTTCATTTCTTTAACTTTTTCGTTAATACCATTTAGCAAATGGAATCTTCCAACAATATGTCCTTCGCCGATAATATCAATATCATTTACGTGAGCATTCTGGTGTGACGAATTCATGTTCTATTCCCATACTCTCAAGAGTCTTCTCGATAGTTTGAATATTGCCCATATAGTGTCATCTACTTTGAGTTTATATTGATGGTGTTTATAGAACACAATACCATTCATGGTTATGACTATATTCACTTCAACATAATTATAATTAACTTTTTGAATATCGCGATTTCGCCACAAGTGAGATTTTACTCTTTTTGGCAACTTTATTTAATATTGGCGACATAGGTGTATGCACCTCAGTACCTCGTGTTTTCATAAATAGTCAGACTGCACCTTGTTGGCGAGTGGTCAAAATTTTTCTTTGCAGAATAACAACTTCTCAGCATTGGTAAAGAATAAGTTGCGGTCTTTTTGTGCAAGACACAATATTTCTTAAAATAGTTATTCTCGTGCGGTAGCTACCAGGGTGATTCAGCTGTGTTAACACCGAATTATAAAGCATGTCCCTATTTTGATTCTTCGAGTAGGCGAGATTCTAACTCAGAGCCTTTGAGTATCCAACATTCTTTATTCAGACATGGCGTTCATTGTGTTAACACCGAATTATAAAGCATGTCCCTATTTTGATTCTTCGAGTAGGCGAGATTCTAACTCAGAGCCTTTGAGTATCCAACATTCTTTATTCAGACATGGCGTTCATTTCGTCCATCCATGAAAGAAGGAGACAAACTTAAGCTATCATCAAGACGATTAGCCATATGTCTTATCAGGAATATATGGAAAACTTATAATGAACTGTTGGTTTTCAAAATTGTAACCAATATTGTTTCCAGCATTTCTAAACGTTGATGCAAAGCAAAACGCAGGATAACTGGGAATCACATTAACGTGCTAATTAAAAAATCAATTATATTAATTTAAAATTGGTTTCCCTAGATAAAATATTTTTTTAATATTATTATTAAAATATTAACTAATAAAACGATTATTTATTTCTGAAGTCAACACAATCTCACTTGGAACAATAAATGGAAAAATTACCTTTGTAAACTTTTACGCGCTTGGTTCTTGCCCGAAGCACTACGTTATGCCCAATCTATACACTTTGGCTTCCTCGAACAATGTGATCATTGGTAGCAACGCCAAACACCCTATATGGCAGGCAAGTCAACCATCCGATGCAAGAGGAAAAGTACTAATATCGCAAACAGGTCTTTCACGGTCATAAATGTCAAAACATACGAGAACCCCTTCAGGAAGTCATACCAACTAACTTATTCAGACATCACGTTCGTTTTTTCGGCTCGGCGGCAACATCGACCTGGTCAGTCACTTACAACTCAAGAAGCAACCGCACTGTCATTCTTCTGAAGATCAAGAGAGAAATTTTAACCGAAAGAGGTTTCCAGTAAAATTCAACTACAAACGTGCAGACTAAAGACTTCACTTACTGACAACCTACTTCGGTACCCTTAGCAGGATGACAGTACTTCCATGGACAAAATAGTAGCTTATGTAAACCGAACTATTTTGGATGCGAGGGGATATGGGAGGTCGGCATAATCAAGGAAAAAAACTAACTCAAAAAGTCTGCCCGATTAACTACTGAGGATGAGCTTTGGCTGAGAGATTTCGGGATGGAATCATGTAATCTTTCCTATGAATGGAAATAGATTCACTTCTAAAGTTTTGAAGACTATTCGAGACGTCTCAAGAGAGAATGAAAATCCAGTCATTATATATTCCAGTCTCGTCGCAATTAAAAATATTTTGAAGACTAAAATCTTTTACGTAGTCATCATACTTGTAAAAAGCATACAAAGCGAAGAAACATCGGAAGAGTTTTTCTCTTCACTAATTGTCTTAAATGACAACTAATGTCTTAAATTTTTCCAACCAGCTATTGGACCCTTTGAACGGCGAATAATTCAACATCCTTGCTACTTTAGAAACAATATTTTTAAAAGAAATAAATTCCTCCCTTGTCTTGGTAAAAGCCTAAAAAAAATTTTATCCAATTTTAAGAAATAAATATTAGAAGAGCATTGATTTTTTTCTGAAAAATCTGTTAGAACAGTTTCAGTATTAAAAATTGAGATATTTTTATACTTGATACAGCGCCTAAAAACTGAAATTACTAAACAACCTTTACTAATTTTTTACTTACATAGAAGAGCATTGATTTTTTTCTGAAAAATCTGTTTGAACAGTTTCAGTATTAAAAATTGAGATATTTTTATACTTGATACAGCGCCTAAAAACTGAAATTACTAAACAACCTTTACTAATTTTTTATTTACAATATCTCGATAACAAGATGTTCATTTTCACTTATTTTTTTAGCTATTTTAATCCTTAACTCAAGACTATGCTTAGCCATTATTATTTAAGGACTTCACGAGAGCCATACTAATTATACCTCCCGTGTGCAGCAAAAGAAACAAGGTTAGATGTCATCCATGCTCCCCTGTTCCTAGCCAAAGCTTTCATAGTGTCAAGGTCGTCGGTAGTTTTTGAATTTCTTTAATATTAATCAGGTTTTTTGTAAAACTATTTTCATTGTTCTTCTAGGTTGTCTACGATATGTTCGGTGGGGATGTTTATTCCATCCTCAGCACGTGTCCGAAGAGCTTCCATCGGGATTCCAGTACTTCTAAACTGATGGGTCTAGTACTGTATCTCTTATATAAAATATTTTTTGATATTCTCGTAGGCCAAGTAGTTCCTGTTATTTTTCTGACCTCTGTGGAACGAGTCTAGTCTTTCCATATCCGCTGATGAGGTCGCACAAGTTCCAACGTTATATAAAAGTACGGGTTTTATGAATGAGTCGTATAATAGGATTCTCATTTTCGTGTTGATACCTCTTTGATTGAGCCATAGATTCTTCATTTTATATAACGCAGTATTGACTAGAGTTTTCCTACGTAAAATATCTTCGCTTTCTCCCATAAGTGAACTGAATATTTTACTTGTCGCCACTTCTCTTCTAGGACGTTACTCATCCTTCTTATCTCTGTGAATTCTGTTTGCTCTCTGTTCACAGTAAGAAACAATTTCCCTAGTACATCTGGTGCTTTTTATAATAGGTGTTCCAGGACCTCTTTGTCTTCAGAAATTATGTCTACATCGTCCGTCTTTCCTTGGTATAACGGTCTAAGTTCCCTTCCGTCTTTCCTTGGTATAACGGTCTAAGTTCCCTCATAGCGGCTTCCAAATAAATTGTGAATAGTAGAGGAGAAAGGGGGTCTCCTTATGGAGTGCCCGTGTTTGTTTTCAATTTTCTTAAATAGGTCTTTCCGACTCTCTCAAGGAGCTCAGTGTTGGAAAGTAGAANAAATTGCTCCTACCATCAAATACGCTTATTCCGTCTGGAGATTTTCCTTTTCGTTCTTGAGGATCGATCATATAAATTATCTCAGACAAATAATCACATTTTTTAGTTACCTTTCAGAAAAGCCAACTCTGAAAAATGGCTAAGGTTCCCTAAGTTTCTGCAAGAAACCAGGAAACCCATTCAAAAAAAGATTTTCCATACAGAGGAATCTATTTTATAATGAAGAAAANCCTACCATCAAATACGCTTATTCCGTCTGGAGATTTTCCTTTTCGTTCTTGAGGATCGAGCATATAAATTATCTCAGACAAATAATCACCTTTTTAGTTACCTTTTAGAAAAGCCAACTCTGAAAAATGGCTAAGGTTACCTAAGTTTCTGCAAGAAACCAGGAAACTCATTCAAAAAAAGATTTTCCATACAGATGAATCTATTTTATGATGAAGAAAAACACTCCAGTAGAGTATACAGGCATACAAAAAACACCTCCGGAAGGTGGTGGAATAACTTAACGAAATTTGAAAGTTAGGTTGGGATCACTTAGTTGGTTAAGCACATATATTGGTGGTCTTTAAGTTTCATAAATATTAAGACTATAAGTATTAAGGTTGGAATAATTAACTATGCATCTCTCCAAGAGAGGAAATCCCTATAATAAAACAAATCATCACTTTTGGAAGGGACAAGCCACCAAATAACGTTTTATACTGTTATCAGAAGAGTGGGTCACCATCATTGGCAGTTTAGGTGGAGATGTCAGGGGTTTACTCAAATTCTTATTCAAAAAAATTATTTTTTGAAGAGATCCTGGGTCAAAGATAATAAAACAAATCATCACTTTTGGAAGGGACAAGCCACCAAATAACGTTTTATACTGTTATCAGAAGAGTGGGTCACCATCACTGGCAGTTTAGGTGGAGATGTCAGAGGTTTACTCAAATTCTTATTCAAAAAAATTATTTTTTGAAGAGATCCTGGGTCAAAAAAATCAGGTCGATTATAAACTAAAGAATTCCCCATTCTGACCAACCATAATGATTATCGCCTGGAATAGTGGTCTTCTTCTGTCTTTTGGGGGTAGGTTTGGTGAGTTTACTATTATTAAAATGTCGTTCAATGTGATTTTGTAATTGAGAGTCAGTAGAAAAGGTCCTCTCACATTCGGAGATTATACAACGGAATGCCTTTCCCTGAATGTGAATAACCACGTGTTGCATTAGTTCATAGTCTGTCATTGACTGTCGGCCATATCGACGACACTTTTCCCATCGGCATTGGTTTGTCGAGTTCTTTAGTGTTTGATTGTTTAGATGGACATCCTGAATGTGTGAGAATAGACTAGCTCCAGTGTAGTATATTTCTCCACAACCATCCCATTGACACTTTTGAATAGTGCATTCAACACTCATTGTGGTGCTGTCCCCATTGGAGGCAATTGAACTGGGGGGAATGTTCGATGAAGTCATACTTTGAATTGACATACATTCATCAGTTGACTGCTTTGACGATGTGCTTATACGTCTTTTCCTTCCCATTTCACTTTAACTTTAATTTGAATATATTATTTATTCATTTAATTGTGTTTAATAATTAATTTTTAATAAAATTTGGGATTTTTTTGACATTATTAAAGAATTACTAAATGAGAAAAGCTGTTCAGGATTCTCGACCCTGCCGGACTCGTCTTTACCTTTGTCGGTCTGGGATCACTTAGTTAGATGAGAACTTTTCTCTTTGACCCAGTGATCCTAGGGATAATAATAATAATTACTACAAGTGTTTATTATTATACACATTAGCAAAAACAAGAAAGTTATAAGATACGTTTGAGGATGATCCTTTTAATATGGAAGAAAGCTGTTGTGAGGATGATTCCAAAACCAGGGAAGCCAAAGAGGGATCCGGCAAGCTACAGACCAATTAGCTTAATATGTTTTTTCGCGAAATTGAATGAACAAAAGGATAAGCAGAAATATAGAAGAGAATGACTTTCTGATTCCGGAGAAGTGGGGTTTTCGTCCCGGAAGAGGCTGTGTAGACTGTTTCTTTCTACTGAATTTTGAAATCATGAAAGCAAAGAATTCCAAAGGCAAATAAACTTATTATGTCTTGACATCTCGAAAGCATTCGACAGTGTATGCATGAAGCGTTGTTAAAGCAGCTTGTATCAGCATGTGTTTCAAGATACCTATTTGTTTGGCTAAGAAATTATCTTCAGGAAAGACAATCTTTTGTGAAAGTGTTTGGAAATATATCCGATGCAATATCATTCAAGAGAGGAGTACCAAAAGGTTCGGTATTGAGACCTATTTTGTTTAATATATTCATGGCGAGTTCTCCACGTCCAGGGAATATTAATACTAGTCTTCTTTTTATTCGGATGACGTAATCTTGCTAGATCTTATAAATAAATCGGGGGAGTACCAAAAGGTTCGGTATTAAGACCTATTTTGTTTAATATATTCATGGCGAGTTCTCCACGTCCGGGGAATATTAATACTAGTCTTCTTTTTATTCGGATGACGTAATCTTGCTAGATCTTATAAATAAATCGATTCCCTCGAAAACATGTTTCAAATTGGAAAAATTAAATGTTGGTGATAAAGGTTTATGCTTATATCTAGAAATATGTACTGTTTCCTGGATTGTGAGTAACAGAAATAAGTCAATAATTTGTGTTAATAGTGGAGCAATCAAATATATGGATCAATTGCAATATCTTGGTGTTTGTGTTAACTCGAAGGGTTCTTTTATAGATTTTTTCTCTAGAAAAATGTACTGTTTCCTGGATTGTGAATAACAGAAATAAGTCAATAATTTGTGTTAATAGTGGAGCAATCAAATATATGGATCAATTGCAATATCTTGGTGTTTGTGTTAACTCGAAGGGTTCTTTTATAGATTTTTTTACAAATAATTTTATTATCAAATGAATTTAAATTAAGGCATCTGAATAGCCATGCTATTTCCCCTAACAATAGCCAACGAGATACGTTCTCGGAACCAAATATTAGACCAAGAATAAAAGGAAAAAAGCTATCGCGATGTTAAAATGAGATACGCGTAAGGTCTATTTAAAAAATTGCACCACTTGATAAAATAAATCTTGTTTGGTGCAAGGGATCAATAATTTGAAGAGGAGATTAGACCCATCAACTAAGACAAACTCATTGGCTTCTACCTGTTTAATTAGTAACGAGTTTGTTATGTTAATAAAATTATCTATCTGTTCATTGACGTCACTTGTGCCGCACCCCGGATAATCTGTGCAGTCAGACGCCTTCATGCTTTTTTTGAGATTGCGATTTTTTGGAGATCGTCTAAATTTCATTTGCTGGAGCAGTAGGATCCATTCCAAATATATTTACAAATAGTCCCCATCGAGTGTTCCTTATAGTGGTTCACTAACCTGATTTCAAAAAGTGGATAGAAGACAAAATGTTGAATATTTTATGTTCATCTGGATATAACAGGTCTAAAAAGACGAGATTGATAGAATTTCTAATTTTATTGACAAATCAAGATTCTGGAAAAGAAAAACGTTTTGATGGTGGTCTTTGAGTCGGTTGTTGTTCTTTACGTTAGATCCCTAGTGTCACTAGCTTATCAAATTATAAGATTCTTTCATGGAAAGAATCATGTGTCCTTAGTCCCACTATTGTAAAATTCTAGTGATTGTGCCAGAACTGACGGAGTTGATTTGTTATTTCCCTATCAAGCAACTCCTGCTGAAACTTCATTATTTCCGTATCTTTGTTTCGATCTGAATTTCAGACTAACAACGGAACCTTCTGAGAAAGATTTTCATTTGGGATCTGCCTCCCAGTTCATCACAGACGTCTTTAACATGTTTTTGTATGAATGTACATAACACTCCTAACAAAAAAATTTGTAGTCCCTCAATGTTAGGAAAGACAAGGACACTCAGAGGGTTTCAAGAAAGCCATCTTCTAAAAGTAATTGAGCCTTAAAGTGATGACTTAACAAACCCTAAAGTAAATAATGGGAAATGAATGTAGGATTAAAATTTTCTATTTTTGGTATATTTCTCTACTGATTCATTGGGGTTGTTAATTAACGTATAGATGCCTCCTCCCCCGTGTAGGTCTGAAATCACGTAGTTGGGAACTTTGTCTTTTTATTTTCTATTTTTGGTATATTTCTCTACTAATTCATTGGGGTTGTTAATTAACGTATAGATGCCTCCTCCCCCGTGTAGGTCTGAAATCACGTAGTTGGGAACTTTGTCTTTTTCCTTTAACCCAGTGATCCTGAGGTAATAGATACTTGGTGGTCAGATGACTACTTATGTTTGATATTTTGTCTGCTTAGATTCGTCACACATTTTATAATAAATCAGTTTGTTCACATCTTTTGAAATTACATACAAAAAGTCGATTACTATGGCAGAATGTGTCCTCACAAGGATGGTGGCCAACGAGCAAGTGGGTGAATGGTTTAAGCAGATATTCCTCCATCAGTTTCCATTCTTCGGGGACCGAACATGTCAACAAAGATTAAAATATAGCTGACAGTCGCGTGTTGTGTTTTCCAACTGACTTTGCCAGCTGAAGTCTCCCAAACAAAATTGTAAAGTAAACAATATCAGCGACTACCAGGTAAAAACGAAAACAACATAACTCTGATCTTCAACAGGAATATTCCGCGTGCATCTTTGAAGGTTCCTGGGAATCCTCCATATCTGATCCCGTGTTTAGAAGATCCACAGTTGACACAGTTTGTTTTCGTGACATCTGAAGACGAAGAAACCATAACAAGCAATAACGTGGAATTTATTATGACAATTAGATCGTTTATTGTGGTCACTATTCACGTACCTCCTTTATATTTTTGAAAACATTTCTATCGCAAATAACTGGAAGTGGAATCAGTGATCGTGATTTGTGTCCTTACTTCTCTCCGAGACTTATATTGTTATAGAGACATACTATGCAACACGAGAAATCGATTCTTTGCCTCGTCTCACAGCCTGTAGAGGTCTTACCTGTCCTTGAGGAGTCTCATTATTTCCTTAAGATCTTCATCAAAAATGGTAGGTAGACTATCCATTGGTCGACGACGGAAACGCGGAGCACCAGAGCAAATTGCTTTTGAGTAATTTTTAGGAGGTCGTCTAAGTTATCAGCATTTTCCAGTCGCATTTTGACATTATTAGGTCATTACTTATGGTTAGTAGAAAGGGAGTCCATGGTCTGCCTCGAAATGGACTAGTGTCTAAGAAATATATTAGACAGACGATAGGAAATACGATTCCATGCCCTCATTTGCTGGAGCAGCAGGATCAATCGCCAAGATATGTCCAAATAGTCCCCATCAAGTGCAGGAATCTGCCAAGTAACACCATTAGTTTCCCTCTGCGTCCAGTATTGAACGCTCGGGAGAGATCAATCCTCAGTACGTGAACAGCCTTCTGGAATCTCTGCGTCATGGCGCATATCCATCTATGTGTCCATGCTATATCCAGCGTGGACCTTCTTCTTCTGAATCCACTTTGGCTCAGAGACAGATATTCGTCAACAGTGGGAGAAATCCTATCCAGAACAATCAAAGATAGTAGTTTCCGTAGAGTTGTTAGAAGGATTATAGGCCTGAGATTTTCTAACAGTCCAATCGGCTTTCCATGTTCTGTATAGGTATCAGAATTCCCTACCCTAGTGGGACAGGCATGTGTTTAATAAAAATGTTATTTAGCATGCTGCATAGGTGATAGATAAGCCAGTGAGGGCGGCGAATGTTTAGAAGTTCCCTGTTGATACCATCAATTCTATAACTCCTGTTGTTGTTTAAATTTTGCAGAGCCGTGTGTATCTTTGCCATCATAGTTGGCTTAGTCGAAGATCTGTGGTGTCCGACAAATTGAGTTATGAGTTCGTCGTCACCCCTGAAGAGCAATTCAAAGTGATCAGCAATATTCTCTGCAAATTTTTTGTCTATTATTCGTCTTCTATTCTTGTCAATACGCTCTGTTTTATAACCGGATTGCTCTGAACTATCCGAGACAAAATTAAGTTTCTCAACCTCTTGTGCGTACTGTCCAAGTGTTTTCTCGTGGAGCAAGCGTACTCTTTTCTTTATGTTCCTCAAGTTAGAGTTCATTTTATTTTAATAATGATTTCTTTTTTGGACATTTGGTGGACTCAGCCCGGAGTCTCAAATCTTTTTGTGTTCTCGATAGCAAGTCTATTAGTTTATAGTAAAGACAAGCCNAGCAATATTCTCTGCAAATCTTTTGTCTATTATTCGTCTTCTATTCTTGTCAATACGCTCTGTTTTATAACCGGATTGCTCTGAACTATCCGAGACAAAATTAAGTTTCTCAACCTCCTGTGCGTACTGTCCAAGTGTCCTCTCGTGGAGCAAGCGTACTTTTTTTTTATGTTCCTCAAGTTAGAGTTCATTTTATTTTAATAATGATTTCTTTTATGGACATTTGGTGTACTCAGCCCGGAGTCTCAAATCTTTTTGTATTCTCGATAGCAAGTCTATTAGTTTATAGTAAAGACAAGCCGATTGTGGTCATAATGAGGTACCTCTATTGCCTAAATATCTAAACTTGAGTGGACTAACTGATATACAAACCCATAAGTTTGAAATAAAGATGAGTAAGTATACAAAGTCTTGTTAGTCTAAAATTAAAGTGTAATTTATATCAAAAATCTCAGTTTACCCATTTAACTACAGATAGGAGTTCCACAGCGATATCCGCATCACATTTACAAGATGCCAGAAGATTCTCGGAATCACACGTTATTCGTCACGCTTTAGGAATCATGACTAAGGGGCTTCGAAAGTGAAATGTTTTAGGTATACTGCACAAAAAGTCCTCCTCCTGTTATCCAGATCACCATGTTTTTGTCATCAGGTCACTGGTCTGACCATTCCTCCTAGAGATTCGTCCTTTCATTCTCGAGANGCATCACATTTACAAGATGCCAGAAGATTCTCGGAATCACACGTTATTCGTCACGCTTAAAGAATCATGACTAAGGGGCTTCGAAAGTGAAATGTTTAAAGTATACTGCACAAAAAGTCCCCCTCCTGTTATCCAGATCACCATGTTTTTGTCATCAGGTCACTGGTCCGACCATTCTTCCTAGAGATTCGTCCTTTCATTCTCGAGAATGAAGCATAACTCGCTCCGGTGGTAGTCCCTTCATCTTCCTTTATAAGAAAGAGCATTAGTTGCTATTCACTCGTAAAGAGTTCATGAGTTACTAAAAGTTGGGATTAATTAATTGGTTGACACATTTTTTCTTAATGTCCTTGATCAAATAACTTGAAGACAACTCAGAGTGTAACGAGGACATAGTTGTGACCTATCGGTGGTTAAGGTAGTGGGATATAAAATATATATTCCTAAACAATAACTTTATGCAATAATGTCACCTATAAAAGACACGTGTTTGTTTAATTATATTAAGTGAAATATTTAAGTTAATTATTCCCCATTAAGTCCATCCATGTCAGGATTATTAGAAATATATTAATAATACGAAATAATACCAATTCCTGTAATCTTTGATTCTCGGCTGTTAATTGTTCTATTTTTATAGATAACTCAGAGTTTTCAGTCCTCAGTCTTTCCAACTCTGAGACATCCCCCAATGGTTCTCCTATCATCTGTCTAATATATCTAAATATAGATAATGAATACTCCATTGGTTGATTAGGCTTCTTTGTTTCCTCATACAAATTGACAAGGACTATCAAATAATGCCAAATTGTAACCTTTAGTGAGTTCACTTATTACTTGTCCTTTCTCTAAATATCTTCTAAATTCTTCTCTCTATAATATATATTTACTATACTTTTGCTGATGCCATTAACGCTATTACTATAGATATATTTTTAAATTATAACATATTAATTATATTTATTATATATTATTTATTAGTATTTAAATAGGTTTCGACATTCTTTTCCTTTAACTGTGGTCCTGTGACAATAATAATACCTCGTCGTCTTTCCATGTGGAGTGATTACTACTTTATGGCGAATACAAATTGTAATATTAAGTAGTTTATTATCCATTCAATATTGATAATGCTTAGCGGCTATTTGAATGTCAATGAAAACAATTTAGTTCAGATTAAATTATTAAAGTGACATACAATCAAGTCTACTAGACAAGTTTTATTACAAGTCGTATAATCAAGAAGAGATATCTTCTCAAATTAAAAACGGCTTTTTATGGGAAAGTAGAAATTACCTTTAAAGGAATGCCGGTGATTCCATACAACTATCACTTGGATTGTATTTAACTTATTNACATTCTTTTACTTTAACTGTGGTCTTGTGACAACAATAGTACCTCGTCGTCTTTCCATGTGGAGTGATTACTACTTTATGGCGAATACAAATTGTAATATTAAGTAGTTTATTATCCATTCAAATTTGATAATGCTTAGCGGCTATTTGAATGTCAATGAAAACAATTTAGTTCAGATTAAATTATTAAAGTGACATACAATCAAGTCTACTAGACAAGTTTTATTACAAGTCGTATAATCAAGAAGAGATATCCTCTCAAATTAAAAACGGCTTTTTATGGGAAAGTAGAAATTACCTTTAAAGGAATGCCGGAGATTCCATACAACTATCACTTGGATTGTTGGATTGTATTTAACTTATTTCTTTGTGTTAAATAAATAACATCAAACCAAATATAATTATAAATACATAACCTCAATGCTAAATTAGTCCTACACGTGGTCAACAAAATGTATATCAGTAGTGTTTAATCAATTTGATGTGGTTAGAATGTTATAGAAGGTTTCTCTCCTTTTCCTTGTGACTTCATATGATACAACTATCCTAGGTGACGCTTTGTACCAAGGAATTATAAAAGATCATTTGCTCTAAGGGGCTCCCACAACTGCAAAGAGTGGATGTTTTTTATTCCCCTGGTTCTGAATGAATTTATATGTGACATTGGAATGTCTCTGATTCTGTGACAGTGTGAACTTGATAAATTTAATTAGTTATTTCTCGATCCATCCAAGGATAATGAATAAAACCAAAACTAAGAAATCGAATAAACAAATCAAAATAATATAAAACACAATATATTACTAATCATCAGAGGATTTAAATGATGACAAAGTAGACAATTCAAATTTTCTTCTCTTAGGCTCAGATATTATAGTCTCTTCAATGTCCTCATCATCAACAATATCACAGACAGCCTCAGTGTACTCACTACCCAACTCATCCTCCTCAAACTCTACAAAGGAAATGAACCCGTCAGTTGAGGAGACAGCCAAAATCCTGCCATCAGGAGACCTACAATAAAAAACCGCCAAACCAAGCAAGGTCACTCAGTGGCGTACAGTGAAAGTCCCCAATAAAAGCAAAGGGAGTGATATGTTCAGTATCGTAAAGTAGGACATCGTTCAATGAGGCAACAGCAAATATTTGTCGATAGGGAGTACTTCCTGACAGTCACAAATCAGTAAACCCAAAGGACGACCAGTATTCTCTGGTTGACGTAGTTTATAAAGCTTTGGGTTAAATCTGACAGCCCAGGTGGGGACAGAAAAGTGGGGAAGCTGAAGAATAGGTCTATCACTAGTAATATAAACAAACCTGGCAAAATTATTCCGCGAAAAGATGTAGGAAGCGAATTGAGGTTCCCGTTTGTTTGTTTGTTGGGCAGAACCAGAAGGGACAACAAGTAATTGTCCGTCATTACTAAACTCCATTCTACGAAACAGACTGCAGTGACTTTCATCACACCAAAGTCTCCGTTTGGTTAAATCATCATTCACGTAATTGTACACTGAATTTATCATTTTTAGTTTTGTATTATACACACGGAGTACTCTATCATTCCCAATTGAGGTAATAAACTGTCCACGTGGGTCAAAGGCCACACCCATAACATATCCACGACTGTCCCTGACTACTTTAATGGGTTCGCCTGTGTGATTGATGACACAAACCTTTAGTAACATTCCACACGATGAAAGTATTATCAATAGAACCAGACACAATTCTCTGTGAGTCGGTTGACCACTGCAGAGACTGAATGTCGTACAAATGCCCCCTAATAATATAGCCACGTGCCACCTCAGAGACTTACGAGATATCCAAGTTTCCTTATCTGACTCAATCTGTCCAAAACCGGCTGTTTTAATTTCAATGATAGACTGATGTCCAATGTAAATAACGGCAGCTAATAATAACAACAAATCAAACAGACTCCACAGAAGGCCACATATTCACCTGCAAATGTAAGCAATCAAAAAACCGTCGGGGGAGAATCTGATTGTATTGAGAGCACCACAGTCTTTGCGAATTGTTGATAAATATTCAACATCAACCTTACCACTTTCACTGATGTTGACTTTCCATATCTTATAGTTATTATTTATAGATTACACGTGCAGCCCCATCTACAGCCACTGTCCCTAGTCGTGGGAAATCCTTGTATTTCTGTTGATAGTCCAATGAGTTTACTGGTTCTCTCTCATGCCACGAAATCTCAGGCGTGAAAAGTCTCATAACAATTTAAATAATATTATTAATATATTAATTAATTCACTTTTTTAATATTATATTTATAACTAGAGGTTCTCCTTTTTCAACAGATTTAGTCAATCCAGGACTCCATATCGAGTCAGATAAGGAAACTTGGACTTCAAAACTAACCGCAGGTAAAGCATTGGTATGGACACCGGGATCATTTAATTAGAAGATAACTTTTATCATTTTTCTAATGAAATTAAAAAAATTATTCAATCTATATATGCCTAACAAAAACTGCACTCTGTTATTGTCATGGCTCTCAGGGATAGATTATAAAGCAGTTATTTGGATCATACAAGAAATTCTAGGTACTCTGATCCTACCGTTCGATAACTACGCTTTTCCCAATGAACTCATTCACTAACTGTAAAAAGGACTACAACGTCAAATAACATTATTATTCTATTTGATATCTGACTAACATTATGGGAGATTAGGGACCCTTTTGTAAAATATTTGGAACACCAGGTGACAGCAGCTACGAATGACGATTCTAAGATCTTTTCAAAAACTCTTGGAAGCGACTTTAAATACCAATCCACCAGCAATAGCCGATACTAACCTATTCAAATCCATCATGGTCATTGACAATTTCATTTTCTTCTCTACAAAGTTATAATCAGGATGATAAAAGGGTCATCGGCTATAACTTTGAGTACACAAACTGGAAGCACTAATACAATAAATAAAACGGAAATTCACAAGGGTGGTTAAACTACCAATCTCTAAAATGGCCACCTATGGTTATGACTTTAACGACCAGTTCTTCCATTTGGAGGGACCAGAAGTAAATAAATAAAATCCCCTTTTAAGAAAAATGTCAATAACTACAATTGTAGGCAGTGACCCACGTGGAAGCAGCTGTAATCACCATAAGGTTTTACAAGACAATATAAACAAAATCATAAATGCAATTCATAACTCTATCCCTCTTGGATTATTGACGACAACAAAGCTGTTTTTTGTCTCGGCCCCCCTTCAACTTCCCAACCACATTGAATTCCTATACTGATTACTGGAACAATTGCTTTTGGTTGTCATTTTACTGTTAATCCCCATTTTTCCTTATTCGAAATGACAATGAATATTTCATCTTTCTTTATCAGAGATGCTCTATTAAATTATATTTTTGATAATATTCTAGGCTTTTTAGCTTAATTCTTCTTGGGAGGTCTCTCGCACTCTGGAAACACACTTCAAGCAAGGCCGCAGCTTCACGGATGATTTCAACTATATACGGTCACATTGAACGAATAAACAGGGGTCATAACTATATATCGGAAAGACATAAACTGGTTGGACGTTTTTTAAGAAGTGAAGAACCTCTTGGAAGATGACGTTGTTATAGAAATTATTGGGACATCATTTGCAATTTCAAAAGGAAAAATTTTCTTAGTTAACGTATACTTCACCAATCTGGCTTGTGTCAGAAAAAATATGTTATGCCTGACCTATCTGTTCTGTTTAAAAACGTTCTCATCTGTGGAGATTTGAATGCAAAGCACCAACTTTTGATATCAAGTTAACCCTCTGACATAAGAGGGAGATACTGATATCACTATCACAGACGGACTCATTGACGATCACTCCGACTCATCAAAAAATAGAACACCCTACAGAGTTACTTACCACCGACTCCTATCTCTCCTTCCCTGAGTTCAATAAAGTCATGGTCGGTCATTTATGACTCAATCAGCCATCATAATCTTCTTAAGTCCAAAAAAGAAACTTTCGTTCTGAGGAAAGTCACTTGGTACTACAACTCCAATGTGTCAGTCTCTACTGATCAACTACTAACAACATGCTAAAAACCTATATATGTTTTTCTTTTCTTGATAAACTGGCGGCCTATATCAACTGCATTGTCTTGGAGGAATGGGAAAATGTACTAAAACAGACTAGAACAAGTCTCTCCTGCAGATGGGATTCCCATTATTTTACTGAAAAATCTGAGAACAATGGGCATTGCCATCATAACAAGACTGTTTAACACATCAGTTAACGAAAACATCATACTGTCTATATGGAAACCTTCTCATTTATGATTAATTCTGAAACCTTGGAGACCAAAGAAAAATCAAGCCTCATTATTAAAAAAATAGTCTTTCATGTGGGTTTAAAACAGAACGCTCAAATTCCATCAATTTAACCACACTTTCAGAGTTTACCCCCAAAGGATTCTCAACTAAACCCAACATTTGAAGACGGTTCGTTGGATTTTCACTAAGCGTTTGACTGTTTCAAATAAAAACTTAACTTGAAAATATTCAAATCGGAAATGGCAGAAATTTGCAATTTTAGGAGATATTCTTAGAGTTTTGTTCAAAAATTGGAACAATGTGGAAACTGCGTACCCAAAAAAGTAAAATTCCATGGAACAATACTTTGTGTTCATATGGTTTTAATAGGTCGAAGAGGAAAGACTTCGAAGTATTGTTTTTTATGCGTGATGAAATTATTATTGTGAATAAGAAACTAAGTTTATGGATCAAGGAAGAGATTTAGAATATCAAATTGGTGATTTGAATAGAATAGAAAACGATTCTATAAAAAATCTTAATGTATGTCAGGAGAAGGAGGCTTAAATTTCAATGAGATGGAATGAAGAAAATAAGAAAAATTCTGCTAGGGGACTAGAAATCCTGGTCATGGGATCATATGAAACTAGAAACTCACATATGCAACTAATCACCTCCTATATATGGAAGATGTAAACTGTTTTCTCATCAAAGTGATGTAATGGTAATGTTGTGGAAGAAGTCATCTCTAAGAAAACTCGATTCCTAATGGAATGAATATTGGAGTTCTTGAAGATAAGAAAACTATTGTTCTGAAAGGATAAATTATGGAGATCTATAAGGAAGCATCCATGCGAATAGACAATTTTACGAAGACGGATTGAAACTCAGTACATTGAAACTTTGTAAACAAGCAATGAACGAGTATGAACAACATTGGTTTGATTGATGTTGAGTATTGACGACCACATCCACTCGCGCCGACAAACAAAGAATTTATCTCGGAGGACCTCGAATCTGTCAGTCACAAAGCTGAAAAATGCTTCTTCAATTGTATGGAGATTTGGAAGATGAGGTTAACTACTAAGATATGAAATTCTACATTCAAGAGAACACACATGGACACTATCATAGAATTCATTTCTCGAAAGTATAGATGCAAAGGGATTGGGGCATATACTGCAGAAAATTGAGAAGGAACTCCCAGACTCTGGTCTACATCAGTGTTTGAAGAACAGTAAATATTGTTGAATTCGCTGAGTGGTTATTGCATGGAAATAACTCCCCCGCAACCGAAGGAAGGCTGCGTCTGCTTCAGGATCGCAACTTGTTTTTTGATAACGGAGAAACTAAATGTATTCATTACAACTCAGCAAGGAAGACTGCCAATCACCAGGTGCGGAAGAATGCTGAACAGTTCACAGGTGATGGGTGGCATAACGAAGTGGTCAAATGTTACATTTCAAATTTGCAGAGATTCGAGTAGATACCACGATCAGTACGGCTGTAGCGAACGAGAAACCATAGAATTTCCTTCATTACAAGAGAATGGAATCACTTCACAAATTTTCCTCAAACTGGTTGAAAGCATCTCCTAGTGTTGTTATATCTCTCAGTGATTATAAAATGTAAGGTTAAAGGAACACTAAGGACAATTAAATACAACGATGATATCGTGATGATGTGTCATTTTTAATATTAAGTTGAACAGCAGAAATAATATCATCACAATTAAATAATGTCCTCTAAATATTACACCAACACATACACTATTCCTTAATATACACAAATCACTATCCTTTAATGTACATTCCATCTCATATTCTACAAAATACAGAGGATACACTGTCATTATCCTATTATCTGTTATAAACAACACAATCGACAAATAAGTCTACATTAACCAATACTATTACTTCCATCCAATTTGGTACTTCTTCCAATGATAAATTCCACAAATTACAATAATTATACTCAATCGACTGCAAATCACAACTTTTAGTAAAATTAGGCAATACATTGTACTTCTTCAAATACTACACTTAACATCAC
>RDEW01000057.1:204041-214805 GCA_011109175.1 Dicyema japonicum | reverse complement strand
TTACTGAAATACAATTATTGAATCTGTCAGGTACGTCTTCCGCATTTTTAGAATTCTTCTGCCAATATTTTACAATATAACCGATAAATCATTGTGATGGAATGCTTATAAGCATTTTAATCAAAAATATTATTTTTTTACTTCAATAAAATATTTGCAATAAAAATTAACAGCTTCAACCAACTTTCCCTTCTGGTTAGATTTTGAGTTTATTCCGATTTCAATAAATTTGACTCCTCTTGTCAAAAAATATTAAGTTTTTAAAGTATCCTCTAAATTTTACACAATGGTTGTGAAGATGTTGAAAGCAAGTAAATAATACTTTCAATACTTGAACATACCATACCCTCTCCATATCAACAATAAAGAATTATAGAGATCTCTCCCAAATTCCCTTAGCATATCTTCATTTATCAATAATCAACGAGTTATTCTGACAATGGATGACACGATATTGATAATATTTTCTTGGTAATAAAACTCTATAAGTGTATTCATATATTTCTGTCACTGAATATCGGTTTAGTCAATCTAAACAAAACTTGTTTAGTGATANAATAAATTTGACTCCTCTTGTCAAAAAATATTAAGTTTTTAAAGTATCCTCTGAATTTTACACAATGGTTGTGAAGATGTTGAAAGCAAGTAAATAATACTTTCAATACTTGAACATACCATACCCCCTCCATATCAACAATAAAGAATTATCGAGATCTCTCCCAAATTCCCTTAGCATATCTTCATTTATCAATAATCAACGAGTTATTCTGACAATGGATGACACGATATTGATAATATTTTTTTGGTAATAAAACTCTATAAGTGTATTCATATATTTCTGTCACTGAATATCGGTTTAGTCAATCTAAACAAAACTTGTTTAGTGATAACCTCAAAATAAAATACAAAATTATTATAGATGATCCCAGCTTCCCTCAACAATCTTCGCACTTTTTCCCGGCCTTCAGACAGCGTTCCGGAACATTTTCTTAAAAGGCGATCTTGTAAAATGTGTAAAAAGTGCGTCATGTGGTTCACCATTTTTGGAGGCGGCATATACAATCTTAAAATTTATCGAAAAAGAACCATTTGTCTACGACCATCAAGAGGACTTCTCCCAGGATAGCTCTTCTTCCACAATGGAACCTTTTCCTTGTTGAGATTATTTTAATTTATATAAAAAATAAATAATTAAATTAATATTATTAAGGTGTATTTTTTCATTTCATTTATTTAATGTGTGTCGTAAAATATTCACTGTTACAGATTGGTACGCCTCTCAAATTAATAAAGGGTATTTATTTTATAAAATAAAGAAAACTTATATAAATGTAAAGCTACAGTTTCATTGATTCAGGCAGACTACACATTTATAGTGGACACTGGTTCTCCCTGGGACTGCGATCACATTCTCAGTGGTATGTAATAACTACTATTAAGAACTTGAAAAGCACAATCTAAAACCTTCTGATATTGACTATTGTATTTGCACTCATGGTCATCTGGACCACGTGGGTAACTTGGGACTGTTCGTAAATTCAACGATAATTGTGTCAAGTGATGTCTGTAGTAATAATATATATGATACAACATTAAAAAATGTTATAATATTAATTATGATAGGAATATAACATTGGCAAATATGTCAGAGTCATTTCCACTCCTGGACACGTCTCTAATGATATTTCTGTTGTATTGAGGGACACTGTTAAGGGGACTGTTGTGTTTAGTGGTTTTCTCTCTCTATTATGTTAGGAGATATATTTGAATGTAGAGAGGACAGTGAGAATGAGGCATTATGGAAGAGTAATAGTTTTAATGTTGACCAACAAAAATCAAACAGACAAAAAATATTAAACATGGCGGATATTATTGTACCCGGACATGGGGATGAGTTTGAAGTCAAAGATAACTAGATTACTTATTTATACTTAAAAATATCACTTTAATTTATATAATACTGGGTGTAAGGTGGATCATATGACGCCTCTTAGGAATTGAATAAGGGAGATAGGAATCCGTCGACCGAGTATTTGGCAGTGTATTAATCGAATTCACATCTAAACGATGCAAGCAACAACATTGAGCATGATGCTACCTGATCTCAGAGTTTAGTTAAAAGCATTCTCGCGTTATTTTTTTGTTTGAGCGGATGACACCCATCTAATAATGTCCTTGTTTTTATCGTACTCTCAGTCTGCTTACTCTACCCCGTTTTCAATTTCAACTTCAGTGGACTCGTTTGAGCATTAAACAACGGAAAGGTAAAGTTAGCGTGGCGTACCTAAAAGAGGTGAAGGTGAAAGTGGATCCCAGTGGTGAATAGAAAATTATTAAAATTAATGAAACAATTAAAATTAATAGTAAAATATATTTTAAATTATTAAAAGGTGTCAAAGTGTTATAGTGATATGCCTTCATCAACAGGTTAGGACTTATAATAACAACAATATAACTAAATGTTACATTAATAGAAGTTATCCTGTCATTACTACAAGAAGATGACAACGAAATTAAGGTTAGTCACTTACTAATACAAACAGATGGTCGCCATTGAAAAACTAAACTTCCTAACAGAGACTAATTGGTTTGAAATGACAGGGGCACTTCCAGAACTGTTTGACTTATAAATATTTCAGTGAAAGACTGGCCGACTCTACAGATTTCCCACACAACAAACTCTCTGCCCTTGTCTGCTCAAAGGTTATTTTATTTCTTACACAAGATATACTATCATCTACAATCAATAGAGGACTCTGTCTATTACGCCTACCTAGCTAAGGAACTCTTTGATGTGAACGAAAAGTCCCTTTATTCGGACACAGTGTCAGGACAGTGCATTGAGATTTACAATCTTTTGTTTTTGAAAGAGGACAAATCTACCGACGATTCAGAGTTTGGCTTTAGAAAGAGAATGTCCTTGCAATCATACGATCTTAAGGATATTGTCTTTAGAACATTCATACGCTGTCTTAAAGATGATAGATTTGATCAGGTTGACGTGACGACTTACTTAAGGCCTTGGGAGTGGCATGTGAGTGTATGGACGTTGACATGGCCACCACAGTGATCTCAATGTATGGGGAAGATGTAATTGGTCGTGGTTATTGTAGTTTACCCAACTGGAATCTGTTTATAGACGATTGTTGTGCTTTTATGAGCCTGGAAATGAATTCTTTGACGAAGTGGCCTACAAGATCATTGAAAAAATGAGCGATTTTACCACCAAAAATTATTATTTTTTGTTAAAAGTATGAATTAAATTTATATTAATTTAATCGTTTTTATTCTACATTATTTTATTTATTAATATAGATTTTAATAAATTTGAACGACTGTGCGAAAATAGTACATGTTTTACTGAGTTTATGTTCATCAGATGTACTATTAAATGTATAAAATAGGACTATCATATGGCATATCAGCTGGCATTTGACATTCAAGACGGAATGCAGTTGTCCTGTAATAAAATAATACAACTCATACAACAAAATAAAGAGTACTGTTACATTGATATTGCAGGAACACAGATGAGGATTCTGTTGTGAGAAAAAGAGTTCAGGATTTGTGTGGAATATTGGATGGATCTTGCCCTAATAAATTATATTTACAATTCCTAATCGCCAACAGTCGTGATTTGTCGCAAACCATATTACAATTTACACAGGTGCTGTCGTTTGTGTTACCAAAGGGACGATATAATGAACAGGTCTCCAATGTAGCCATAGTTGTTGCCAATAGTTTTATGAATTATGGTTGCACGTGTGACTACCTCTTTCGGTAAACATTGATTGTGTTATTGTAGCCATATGAAAGACTTTATGTCAAAGTTTAACAATTGGGGACGTTTCATTGCTACTGGCTCACTTGGAGTTATTCACAAGGTTGGTACCCTTAGTTTATAGTAGGGGAATGAATCGAATGCAATGACAGTGCTTGATAACTACCTGCCAAAGGATACAGTGCATAATTCTCGTTATGCAGTTTCTGGGGGATTATTTGCTCTTGGTATTATTAATACTGGGAGAGGTGGAGATGTGGTGGAATATTTAAGTAAGCACTTTACTCAAGACCAGTCAAATGTGAGTGTTTGTGTTATTGTAGATTGTACGACATGGTGCTGCCTTGGGAATTGGAATGGCTGCCTTTGGTAGTAGAAATAATGGTATTGTAGTTATTAGTACTGTTAGGACTGACCGATTCACTGCTTAATCCAATCCACCATGATGATATTGTTGGAGAGGCAGCAGCCATAGCATTGGGGATGGTACATATTGGGACAAGTGATTATCATATAATGAAAACATTAAAATCAGTATTATAATGTAATATTTGGAGATCTCTGAATCTAATGAGTATGAAAAGACATTGAGGGGGATTGCCATTGCCTTACCATTATTAATGTATGGTAGCAAGTCATTGTCTATTGATGATATT
Organism: Dicyema japonicum; assembly: GCA_011109175.1. Classification (NCBI taxonomy): domain Eukaryota; kingdom Metazoa; phylum Dicyemida; class Rhombozoa; family Dicyemidae; genus Dicyema; species Dicyema japonicum. The sequence goes on along the minus strand of RDEW01000057.1, from coordinate 210,368 downwards.
CGAAAATTTGTGAGACAACAGAACCCAATAATGAGATGGTGTGGGATGTATTGCATTGGATTGTCGTACTGTGGGACTGGTAATGATTGGGCTGTGAGTAAATTACTTCATTACACTGTCACTGATGCTAATGATGATGTTAGACGATCAGCTGCCATTGCCATTGGATTTGTATTATACAGGTTGTTTTATTATGTTTATTAGATATCCATCCTTGTGTCTCAAGACGGTTTGTGCCCTAATGGACAGTTACAACCCACATGTCAGATATGGCTCAGCTATGGCTTTGGGCATTGCCTTTGCTGGTTCTGGGGATAGAAATGCCTTTTGTGCGTTAAAGACACTATGGAATGATCACTCATCTTTTGTCAGACAAGGGGCTTTCATTGCCACTGCCTTTGTCCTCATACAAAGCACTGGCGCCAATACTGAATTTGTTTTCATATTCATTATTCCAGCAATTATTCACAAAGGCACTCACGTCCTCTATAAACAGTAAACATGAAAGTGTAGTCTCAAAGTTTGGAGCACTTATTGGGTTGGGGATTGCTTATGCTGGTTTATGCTTATGTAATATCACAGGAAGTGGGAATGTCACTATTAAACTTGAGAATGATGACGGACATGAAAACACTAAGGCAATTGTCGGGATGTTTCTGTTTCAACAATTTTGGTATTGGTTCCCCCTATCCCTCACTCTTTCAATGGCATTCTCACCCACTGCTGTTATTTTGGTTAATGAACAATTCAATGTACAACATTTTTATATTTTAGTTGCCTGAAATTACTTTATCATGTGAAAAACCCTCCTCAGAGTTTCAGTATATCCCCCTGGTAATAGAAAAGAAGACTCGTCAAAAGAGTCGTTCAACAAAGAATGTCCAGGGTGGAATACATTCACGTCTGAAACGCCGTAAAATAGATTCGGTGAGACTTATCATTATTGTAGTCTACAACTGGACATGATAGCAAGCAAAGATCTGAAAAACGAAGTTATTTGACCTAAATAATGTAGGCTTTGTGCAAGCAGTGGAAGAGAAAGTGGAGGAATTGATGAAAAAGGGAGAGGATCTGTACAACCCTGCAAGAGTAGTGCCCCAACAGGTTATTGTGAGTAAAGTAATTGATAGAGTGAGTATATAAACGTGAATGCTGATAAATTTGTGATGGTGAAGGAGGTTGATTTGTTGTTGTATTGTAGATATCCCATGGTGGGAATATATTTATGGTAAAGGGAGTGGACTCTTCTATTGGAATTGTCAACTTTAGTCTTTCATGTTGTTGTATGATTGTATTGTAGATGAGAGTGGTGTTACTGACGTTATTGAATCTATGGATGTTGAACAGAATATTGAACAGACACAGTCTACTGAGGATAAACAGTAATTATTCCCTTTTTCATGTTGTTTTGTTGTTTAATTTGTTATATTAATTATTGATAATTAGCCTACAGAAAGATAAACAAACTCGCACCTTAGCGTCGCTGGTTTGCTTTACGAGAGTCTATGTTGGTACTCCATTACATCTATGACAACATTTATGCTTGTCTCCGTAAAATATAAATCGTATAACATCGGGAAGGATATTAGAGTATTTTAAACCACGTTGCTATACAACCTACTGTACTCTTATAGAACATTGAGATTTAAATATCTTGTATATTAGTAACTTCATAGTCACGAGTTTAATACAGTAAGGTCCCTTCAATTGACACAAAATTGTTCCTGAACTATTTGTGGCCAATTTGGGAATTTGAAAAAAATTACCTCCAACAATTATTTTGTCTTCTTTTTCAGAGTTCACCATTTCGTCTTAATGGTTTTTTCCTTTTCAAAAGTCTCCGATAACACCATTTCGTCGTATTCATTAATTATCGCTTTATTTTTATAGCATTGAATGTCAAGAAATATTTCTGTCCAGAAGGACCAAAATGGCAGTTTTCCTAAAAATTTCAATAATATTATTTTCTCAATCATTTGGAATCATCTAGATTTTTTTGTGCAATTTATGATACCATGTCTGTCAAATTCATCTTTTTTATAAGATTCATAAACTGAAATGTTAGTTGTGTTAAATAAAACAATTCATGTCTATTAAATTGAACTTTGAATGTTTTAATGATCGCAATAGGTTGTATGAAGCCTGTACTATTTTCAGGAAAAAATAATATTTGAATGATCTTCAATTTGGAATTTATACAATGAGCAGGACAATTGTCCATTAATAACAAAATTGTTATTAACCAATCATTAAAAATGTTTTAATATGGACTCTCGGGAATTAAGAATATTATTCAATGTTTTTTGTGAAATTCGAATAATATATAAATCAGAAAATCTGTGAGCGATTGTTAGGCATGATGTAGCATTATTCTCGTATATCTCAAAATTTATAGTTTTTGGAAACAATTACGCACGTGAGACCCGGTGGCTACTCCAGTTGATCTCTGTTGCAATCGTGAGAGGCAACGCAACGTCGATAATGTCGGCGGGGTCCACTTTGGATGGATTGCAGTTTTAAATATGCTTTACTGGGGATAAATTAACTGATTATTTTATTTATTTGAAATATTAAGCCTTGTATAGTTGCAACGAGAAGCTTTCGAACACATAGTAAAAATTTTAGTTAGAAATTTTTTAATAAAATAATTGAGAAAAAGGTTAGTAAAAATAAATTTTATGTATTTTAATAGTGTTACCAATTTCTTAGGAAAATTGGCTTTTTTGAACACATTTTTGAATTTTTAGCCATGACTTTAAGGGCTGGCCAATTAGAGGGACTTCACTGTACGCAGTTACAAAAGAAATGAAAAAGCAGGTCACAAAACAGGCCTAATGGGATTTGTCATTTTACGTAATATATTGAGTTAATTGAACTTGAGCCAGTAACTTACTTTTCGTCAAATGTTGAGAAATAAGTACATGTAAGGTGGGTGAACGTGAACCGGTTGTACAATCCTAACTATTTTATTTAACCCATGACCACAGTAAAACCAAACTAATTATCACTTGATCCCAATGCATTCTAACAGAGACCTCATCTTTGCCGGTGTTCTTCCTTCGTGTCCGCGTATGAACGTACAGGACGGCTGCCTGAATTTTCAAGGCCATCTTCCGGTGATCTGGAATCAAGTCTCATAAGGGCATCCAGAAGCGTAGGTCCGGTTCGGTGATCTTCACAAATCCAATTCTCCGTTACTCTGTAAACCCTTTTTTGCATTTCCTCAATTTTTCTCATATTTGTCCAGGATATGGACGGTCCCCACGAGGAGAATGCATATGAGAAACATGGCTCAATGTATCGTTTGTATAAGTTCATCAAGACTGGGTGAGTACCACTTTTCCATATTCCCGATATACTTTTCAATACCTTCAGTTTCTTCTCGCATTTCAATATAATGTTTTCTACGTGAGGTGTTAAACAGAGATGCATATCAATTGTCACACCCAAGATCATTTTACATTTGTGGAAAGGGATGCTACGACATTCCAAGTGTTTTCAAGTAACTGTGCTTATTGAGCCGAAATAGATACCTTGATTACATTAACGTCATTTAATTTTTATGGTCAATTTTCACATGTGGTTGGTCATCATAGTGGATTATACTGCTTGAATGAGAAAGACCAATTCTGCACAGTATCTAAATCTTTAGTTTAGGACTTTGCTGTGAGATATTGGCATAATCATGGAACTCCACTGTCCAAGATCCTTATCGGGATCCTTATGTATGCTCTAGGATTTAGCATAGTCAAGGAACTCCACTGTCCAAGATCCTTATCGGGATCCCTATGTATGCTCTAGGATTTAAAACTAAAACAAAGAATGCACGTGTTGGAGATGTAAAAGTTGGGAGAACTCCAAAGGGGCATATTCTGCACAGCAGTTGGATTTTATCATATGTCGAAGTTTTATAATTTAATTAAATTTAGTATTGTAATGAAGGATACAAAAATGTTTGGGACGACACCCAAAATGCGGCACATGGAGTAAAAGATTATTATTGGCTAGGATACGAGACCATCAAAAGCATTAACGAAAAAGTTGCTCAAATTTCACATTTCAGGCAAATTATGTAAATACAACGGATTAGCTGGAATATTTGTGTGGACATTAGATTTCGACAATTTTACCGGACAAGATTGTCACAATGGAAAAAATCCTCTGATTGGGGCAATCCACAAGGAAACAATATTTATCCTGGAATTGTAATTTTTAGTATAAATCAAGGATTAGAAAAGATCGACCAAATCCAGTGTATCTCTCAACTATGGTGGAGCAGTAACTAATACAAGTTATAGAAGAATATAATTTAGGTAGCATCTGCAAAAGTATCGGTTATTATCCGCTCGATGGCTGTACAAAATTCATGAATTGTACACAAATTGGGAGTACAGGAAACGTTCAAAGTTGTGCAAATGGTCAACTCTTCGATGTCAAAACGAGCACGTGCAAATGGAAGTCCTTGGTTAAATGTGAGGGCTCCGAACCTGCATCTCATTCGAATACTGAAAAAAGTTTAAAATAGTGTCATCTAAGAAACCACTACTTCGACTACCAGTATGACTACAGAAGAGGCAGCGACCATGAGTTCTGAGGACATTACATCGAACAGATCCACCGTATCTCCCAAGTCTAGTGCAGCTGTGGCTTTTTTATTCAGTTTTCTAATAGCTCTTTTCGGATTACACTAACAATTTAAAAAATAACTTTTAACACTAACTATTTTATTGACAGATATCTGACTTCTATAAAACTCTCTACTCTAACGTATTCGAGGAACTGATCACCACCTCAAACTGTGGAATTAAAGATAGGTGCCTCCCCACTGTCGAACAATATCTTGGTTACAACAATTACAACAATAGTAAAATGCTTGAAGTGAAAATTAGTACTGATCACAATAATAAAGAATCCGCTACGCCCTCAAGTCTGAATATATCAAAATCTTTGTACTTTAATGTACAAAATCTTTGTTTTATGTACTTTTAATGTATAAAGTTTACGATAAGGTTGTAAATCTCAATTAATTAAAAAACATAGCATTTTTAAATTATGAATTGGATAATATGTCGTACGCCGAAGCTGCTACCGCGCCAAGGGCTGTCATACAGTTTTCATCCGATATCATAACTGTCACTAAAACATAATCAATACAAGTACCTTTTCTTTTTTATAGATAATTATTTTTTAATAATTATTAATAATTTTTATGAAAAATTTTCGCCAATTTTCGTCTACATAACTTATTTATTGAATATAAAATAATAATCCATGCTAGAAAAACTTGTTACGTTAACCTAATGGCCCATAGCAGGATTTTTATCAAAGATAATGACAAGCACCAACTTCTACAATCAATCATTGAAAATCAAGACGTAAATATTTCGAAACTTAAGAAGTACCGCTTAAAAAAGAAAGCTGAAAATTTTATAATTATTGACAGAAAGCTTTATCTCAAAGCTGTTGACGGACAACACAAGCTTGTGATAACATCAACAAGCACAGAAGAAATGAGAAATATTACTCAAGAAAATCACCAGGCAAATCATTGTGGACATAATGCTTTGGATGCGCTTTGTCGAGGGAGATTTTGCGGAATTAAAAGATCAATTATTCGTCAAGTGGTAAATGACTGCAATGTTTGCCAGTTCGCAGTGCCACTGAAATAATTTGACGATCATTAGGTTATTTGTGTAGATTTGAAAGTCAGAATGATCATTTTTCTTGGTTGTTGTCAGTTATAGACAACGGCTATATCAGAAAATTGTGTGAGGTTTACAGAATTACTCAAATCCAATGACTAAAAAGGTGCTTCGACCCGTTAAGTGGGTTTAAGCTGAGACTGTTGAAAGTGTTTGGGGAAAATATACAAATTCAATAAATATGATTTTCAACCCAAATAGACACGAAAATGTCGACCATGGAAACTAACCTAACTTCTGACAATACAAACGTTGTTACAAATTACATGAACAAATGGAATACTGTCGGTACTCCTAATCTGATGGAAGGCCCAGTTGCAGACTTGGAATTGATAAATGCTAATGACAAACAGGTTCATATTTGTGCTGAAAAGGACTTGACGTCAGGAACCTGTTAGCCCTCTTTTTTGGAGAGGCAGAGGTTCTACAAGTATGAAGTCTGTTCTTACTATCATTGCGGTGAACGCCCGATCCTTAAAGAGAAGGAGTTCTGAGATTGTGCATATCCTATCCACCAATCCCGTTGATTTATTAATTTTTAATGAAACCAAGTTAAAGAGTGAGAATAATTTTCAAAATGAGGGATATTGTTCTCTTGATTTTAAATGGAAGTTTGGTTCGGTTA
>RDEW01000057.1:122781-191048 GCA_011109175.1 Dicyema japonicum | reverse complement strand
TTATCTTTGAATAACCTTTTTTGTCATTGCTGTCCTTGTGGTTTTGGGTAGACCATGTGGAATACTTGAATTTTTCATAAGCATTGTTGAGAATCAATTTACTGAAATATTATAGACTTCATTTATCAGAACACGGGCAGTCAAAACTAATCAACAGAATGCTCTATGGAAAATGACAGAAACAATTTGCTGCATCATGTTATCTGCCCACATTCTAAAAATGAAAGGCATACGCCTTTTGTGGTGGTTTTGTTTTCTGCTTTTTAACCTCAAAGTTGAAATGCAGCAATCTTTTCCACACTCTTCAATACGTTAAAACTATCCCAAGCAAGGATCTTCTCAGAAAAGGCCGCGCCACAGGAGTTTATTTCACCTTTTTGAACATGAGGTACTTTGACGGATTGCGGAAAAAAAGTCAAGTATTGAAAAAATTTTTAAAAATTAAAAGATGCTAGTAGTATCACAAAAATGCGATATAAACTAAAAAAAGACAACTTGACTTTTTTTCCGCTTGACCTTTTTTCCGCTTGACCTTTTTTCCACTTGACTTTTTTTCCTACAACCACTTTGACAACTGCACTATAAACGGGAAATCAAACAGTTTTGGAGAGTCAAAAAATCTAATTCTTTAACTTGAGAGCCTTGGTCTAACACTTTAAATCAGAAGTCACAATTTTTGATTCTCGAAGCTTGAATGGAATTTGATCCGGGGGCCTTGGAGACTCCAACAAATCAGTTAGAAGTACTTTATGTCCACTTAAATGTGGTGGAATCAACGACACTCTCAAAAGAAAGGACAATTAAACAACTACGTTTATACTTCAGGTGATGGTCAACGCTCATGTGTCCTTTTCCTGCTGAGATAGGTTCTAAANGGAATTTGATCCGGAGGCCTCGGAGACTCCAACAAATCAGTTAGAAGTACTTTATGTCCACTTAAATGTGGTGGAATCAACGACACTCTCAAAAGAAAAAACAATTAAACAACTACGTTCATACTTCAGGTGATGGTAAACGCTCATATGTCCTTTTCTTGCTGAGATAGGTTCTAAAGTGTTATTAAGTCTTTTGGATACCCTTCCTTCCTGAAACTGATCGGCTTGGACAAAAAAGATACAAAACGGTAGAACGGAATTACAATCCTTCCATTCAAATAGACGAAACCATTTGTATGGAACACCACAAGCATCGACTCACTCCTAAAAACATCGTCGGGAGTGAAGTAAATATATTTCCAGTCGCATAAGAGAAAGAGAAAAAACTTTATAACTTAATGTCTGCTAAAATAGATTTTAGAATTATTTTTCCAATTTTGAAGACTGTTACTCAAAAAGAGAATATTTATTAGCAATTACATTAACTACCACCCACACGTGCAGGCTCTAAAAATGATCCTCAAAGCTATTTCAAATTTTGTTACCAGGATCCCACCTGTTCCTGACGATTCCTTTGTTTAAAACTGCGGACTTTCAATGTCTCCAGATCCGTAACCTCTCCCACGCTCATGAAGAAGGAAAACAAGGACTATTGTTCATAACAAATCGATGATAATACTACTGTATACAAGTATGTTGTAAGTATGTTGCCACTCAACACTACGACCAATTAACCACTTTATTATTATAACCATATTTGCAATATAAAAGTTATATTATTCCTTATGCTATTCCCTGGAGGATCCAGTCTGTTAGACTCCTTTACACTTCTTAGAAATTGTGATTTTTTGAATTTCTTCTGAGTGCTTAGTTGTCTTACATCTCTGAGTTAATCTCAAAGTTCCCGAGTTGTAGATCACTATTGGTAATACAATTGTATAGTCGTACTTTTACTGGTCTTGAACTCAGTCAGGTCGATTTTAGTCTCTTCAGTGCTACAATGTGTTTCTTCGTTGAACATCTTCCAGGTCGCTAAGTAAAGACTCGGTATTTTTACTTTCCTTCATTTTTCAAATCTTGCTTTTTTGTTTAACTCAGTTTTTTTCGTTCATTTCAGGAACCACTCTCCAAATACTCCAGGACCATGATTAAGAGCAATCCGGTATCATTGATGTCCTCGGAAGTAAAATACACGTCATCCTGGATCACTAGGCTTGGATGAGGGTTCTACTGGAACGCGTAAAAATCACGGCATTAGTCGGTCTGTTTTTACCCTTGGTCTTTGGAATAATATTATTCATTCAATATTTTCTTTGATGATTACATTTCCTCAATCATGTCCTCACACAAAATCAATCAAGTTGCGAAATTTAACTAATAGTCATTGTCGGGTGAGAAAATCCAAAAAAGGGATCACTCAGCGATAACTACCATTTCACTCCTATTGCGATAGAGACTTCCGGGGTCGTGGGAAAGAAGACGGACACATTTCTCTCTAGTATCTTGCTTCGAAGAGATGTAGCCCTAGCTGGGACAGAGGAAATGGCGGTGATCAGAGGGAATGACTTCGCAATCGCGGGCTCTTCTAAACCATGGTATCCCTGACTCCGTTTCGAGTGATTAAACTATTGATAATCCACATTAACATAACGAAAGAAAAATAAAATACCTTCCCTAACATAAACTAATTCCATAAAAGGGAATAATCTTCGGTCACCGTAATAGGACACATTAACACAATATATCGCATTATTGGCGACAATAACAAATGCTAAATAAGCTACAGTTCATCATAAGTTACTTTAACAAGAAAAAGACTAGTAATGCAAAAAACTCGGAATACAAGAATCGACAGTCTCTGGGTATGGTTGATCTATTCAAATCTTCACCTGGTGTTGTTCCACCTTCGAAAATTCAGACACCTGCAGTCCCTAAAAAATTGATTCCACCAAAAAGAAGGGCGCCACCAGATCCAGCAAGGACTTTGGCTGCGCTCTTAACTCAATCTCAGAGAAATTCAGCTCCTCGATATAAAGATGATTTTATTGAAGAACCTTTTTCCGTCTCAACCAGAANAGCTATCCGAACCGGTAGCAAAGCTGACTTCAGAGATTCATGTGAGAGATATAGACCCTGAGAGGATCGGTATACGTCATAATAAATCAGATGACCACACTGAAGTCATCAAAAAGGCGAGATATTTCATTTTGGACCCAGAATTTTACAAAAATATAAAAGACAAGATCCCATCCGCTGTTTGGATACAATCAATTTATGCGGGAGTCAACTTGTTCTTTGAAGAAGGGATCATGGTATGGAATGTGTAGAAATAATAGGACACTGACATACTTCTTACGAAATTCGCAGGGGATATGGCGGATATGATAGGGGAATACGTTATATGCCAGTTGATTACATATGAACGGAATTTCCACGAGGCAAAGTCATTTCAAAGGCAGAGAATGTGGTATCAGCCTGTTGAGATTAAAGGGACACGGAGAAATTCGGCACATATAAGTCTCTTAAAAACAAAATTGTTGGAATTCTAGGATTTGGTGTCATTGGAAAGCAAGGTTTGATTTTTGATTAGTTAGTCGCCAAAATCTGCAAGTCTTTCGGGATGGTAGTGTGGGCCCTGAAAAAACGAGTCATTACCGTAGAAAAGTATGACTTTATCGACGAATTATTGTAACTAATATATTAAAAGGTCAGTACAGCCGACAAAATGACACACTTGTTGGAGTCCTGTGACTACGTATGTAATATTTTGCCGGCGACTCCGGAGACCAATGGGATCCTTAATTCTAAGCTCCATCATTGTGCTAAAAAAGTAATAAATGGCGGAAACTTTAAGAAAAGTGTTTTCATAAACGTTGGGAGAGGAAGTGTCATCTCCAACCAAGAACTCATTCAGGCTCTTGAGTACTCCTTTGTATGTAAATTAAAAGGAATGAGTGGATAGCCGCAGCTATTTTAGATGTCCTTAGCGAGGAACCGCTTTCTGAAGATAGCAGACTCTGGTCTATGCCGAATGTAGTAATAACTCCTCACGTGGCAGGTTTTACTGACACAAGTCAAGTAGCGTTAATTAATCAAGTAAGTTAGCCGAGCTATTCGTCCACAATTATAGCTGTCTTAGGGAAGGATTACCTCTCAAGTACTTGGCAGATAAATCCGTCGGTTATTAATGTTATTTCTCCTAATTTACGTTCATTAAACTTTATCTTAAGTAAATTCTGACTTTATTCTATAAATTAGTTACTATGATTTAAGTGTACGGTAGATCTTGGTTAGAGACGATGATAATATGCATGTTGACTGATCAGTTAAAAATGGAACTATGGCAATTTCTATGGAAACTAAAATTCCTAGCATGACATTTTATAGTTAGTTAAGTAACCCCGGCCTCACTATCTTGTAGGAGACCAGCGGGTATAAAGTAGGATGTATCAAATTCGGTCGCTCCATAGATCGGACAGTCTTGGTATTGTAGACGAACATTGATTAACTCAGGACGTACAAAAAGTGGTTTGTTGTCTACTTGAAGAGGTTACAAAAAGGAACAGATGATATCTTTTACATCATCCAGTTTACACATCTACGTTGGTAGAGAGAGGTAATTCCCACATCTTAGACGAATCAGGTTTACCCGGATGTCCCTCGGAAAAAAGGATTCTGATTAATCTATTGGAGGATGAGGCCGGCGTAGTAGAAAATGAAAATGAGAATTTATGGCATCTAAAAATGAATAATATATATAAAATTTATAAATCAACTAAATAAATTTTTTTATTTATTAAATTAATACAGGGTTTTCCTATTTATTTAATAACTTTGTCATAAAATTTAATAACTTTGTCAAAAAATTTAATAACTTTGTCATAAAATTTAATAACTTTGTCATAAAATTTAATAACTTTGTCAAAATGTTTAATAATTCGTCAAAATACTTAATAACTTTGTCAAAATGTTTAATAACTTTGTCAAGGGTCAAATTAAAAGAAACCAATTTTATAATTAATTGAAAAAAACAACTATAAATTAAAATTCTTCATAAGCCAATGCTTTAACTAAATAGCTCCGCATGTGGCTATACAAATTATTGCACACATCTGATGGAATTTCTCCGATGTTTTGGATTGCGTTTATTAATTCCTCAGAGTACCTACAATTTTTCTTTTTGATGTTATTTTTCCAAACAGAAAAAAACTCTTCAATTGGATTGAGTTGAGGATCTTCCAAATTTGGATCTCATAGAACAATTGACTCCCATTTCGTTTATAAAAATAAGCCGTTGATTATCAATTTCAATTATTTTTCTGGCAAATCTATATCTTTCTTCCATATTTATTGTAGAATTTCTCGCCATAGGTACAAATTGAATCTTTTTAAAACTATATCCAAATGTATCTAGCGTCCTATTTATTGTCGATAAAGAGACATTTTTTCTTTGCACATCAAATAAAGAATTTTTTAAATTCTTCAGAGTAAATGAAGCATCTTCTTCAATTTTTTTAGTCAAAAATAAGATGTCCGATGAATTAAGTTTTTTCTTTCGTCCACAATTATTTTTTGTTGAAGCAAAACTTCCTGTATTTTTGTATTTTTTGACGATAGAAACAACTGTCTGATAGTTAATACAGATGTCTTCGCTTATTTTTGAATAAGCCAACCCTGCTTCATATTTATTTATAATAAGTTTTCGGTTATCCTCGGATACAGTAGTATTTTTGTTTTTGTAACTATTCATTTAATTCAATTTGCGCTAAAATTTGTATTTATAGGAACTTAATAATCCAATAAATATAAATAATGATCTAATAAATATAAATAATGATCTAAAAAATATAAATAGTGATCCCAAAAATATAAATAATAATCCCAAAAATATAAATAATAATCTTTACAAAGTTATTAAACATTTTGACAAAGTTATTAAACATTTTAACAAAGTTATTAAGTATTTTGACGAAGTATTAAACATTTTGACAAAATTATTAAATTTTATGACAAAGTTATTAAATTTTATGACAAAGTTATTGAATATTTTGACAAAGTTATTAAATTTTATGACAAAGTTATTAAATAAATAGAAAACCCTGTATTATCCGATGCTTTTGATCTGTGGTGCTGGAGGAGGTTACTAAGAATCCCTTGGACTTCATAAAATAACAAACATCGATGTACTCAAACGGGTAGAGACTGACATTTCGCTAGAAGGAAGAATCGTAAAACACAGATTGGCGTTCTTTGGGAATGTTGTCCGCTCTGATTCACTGGAAAGAACCATTATGCTGAACAATATTACTGGGAAGAGAAGACCTGGCCGACCGAGGACTTGGTGGCTATCCACGGTGGAAGACGTCACGGGAATGCCTATATCAAGGCTACTCCAAATTGCAACGGATCGGGGAGAGTGGAGGAAACTCGTTCATGAGATCTCCAAGGGTCGGAAACGACTTAATTGGATAACATAACATAAGATTATCCGGATGGTTATGACCTGGGATGGAGTTGTAAAATTAATAATAAAATTTATAAAATGAGGCACCCTCCTTGTTAAGTCTATTTGAGGAGGAAGGTTACCGACTACCATCCGAAACAACGGGTCTTCGTGAAACATATTTCTACCGAAAATGAAATTGTTGGCCACTTAAGGTTTTTCATTAAAACAATTGTAATAGTGGACAGTATGTCACAATCTGATAAATCGTCTATTAAAAAATATTTAAAATATTTAAAAAACCATTGGAATTTACAAATCTTATTAATTGATAAATAAAATATCTATAAAATAAATTAATTAAATTAGCGTGCTGAAATGCTTCTGGTGAAAATTTAAAGAGAGATCATGGAAAAAATAAAGGAAATGAAAGAGGAGTTAAACATCTTAAGACGGGAAAGAGGTCGTTTAACGAAAATTGCTATAAATTTTATTTTTGACGAACAATGAACTTACTATAGGAGCGATTCTTTTGTATTGAAGATATTGAGTTGAAACTCAAATCCATAGAAGTAATTAAATCGTTTAGAATAATTTTAGGCTAAGCACAATTTAACCTATAATTACGATGGGTCCTAGAGGTCGCCAAAGAGGTATCCACTATATGATGGTTTAGATACTGCTAAATACTGTGTAGTAGAGCAAAATTTTCCGATTTATTCCATAGAACCTGAAAATGGCGGGGAAATTATAGAAGAAATACAAATTTCCTTGAATTAATTGAATATTTTTTAAAGAGTAAAACATTTCATATTAGGTATACGACCATAACATTAAATTCTCTCTTGGTGATCCTAAAATTTTAATTAAATAAATTAAACATTTCGCTAATGAGTAAATTTAGGCTTAGGGATCACATTTTATTAATTTTATTTAATTATAATTTTTTAAATTTATTATTTTTTAATGGTAAATCCATTTTTAAATAAATTTTGATGCGTGGTTAATTGGTTAAAGTTTTCTGCTTGCTTGTCTGTTCCTCCTCTCTCTTCTATTAGAGTGGCGTCATGTGATCCACCTGTCTATGTGACGCCCAGTGCCAGGCCGGCACGAAAAAGGATCATTTGCTCTCCCCACTCCACTGGAGGGTTTCCACAACTGCATGTAATGGACGTCTTAACTTTTATGCTGTTCTGGATGGACTCTGTTTTTGTAGAAGTGTAAACTGGATACACTTAATTAGTTGTTTACTTTAACTTCTTTCTCGGTGTATCCGGGGTTATTAAATAAATTTTTAATAAATTCAGTATTTACTTTTATTTTAATGGGGATGTTGGTTAGCTGAGGGACAAAAAAACTCGTTTTTTAACTAACTATTAGCTGGTGATGTATATTATTTATTAATGTGTAGATTTTTAAATTTAGACAATTTAGTTGTATTTTGTAAGTGACGATTTATCAGACTGTGACACAGTATATTTTTGATTATTGACTAGATCTCCAATATGTGCTGAAATAGATGAATAGTAGAGAAGATCCAACGAGACAATTTGTCCTCTTATTGCTGATTCTCCACGATATTGACTATCGGTATATGACAATATAATTTTAAGCGGGAAATTTACTTGTTTTGTGTTTTTTTCCGTGTGAAATGTGTATCCATTTATTGCAAATTGTAAAGTTAAATCACATTATGGCGATGCAACAAATTAATACCAGGAATAAATCGTTCTCCGTCGAAAGAGCTATTTTGCTAATTTCAAAGAATTTCACTAAAGATCAAAATTTTAAAACCGAAAAAATTAATGACTATTTGATTTTATTATAACAAGTACTGTCAACTTTGGGATCACAGCTTTGGATGTTGGGTTGTATAATAAAATTTTTTATAAACACTTATTATTATTTTTGATTTTAGATGCGAAAATAAAAATTCTAAAAAGGATCTCACTCTACCATGGAAGGGTTTCCATGATGGTGGATATGGATGATGTGATGTCTAGAAAAAAAGCGTTTCGCTCTGACCATTTGAACAGGATCACATTAATAGTTGAGCACTCTCTCTTTAACCCGGTTATTCTGGCAATTTCGCCTGTCCATATCCAGGCGAAAGAAAACCGATTGTCCAAAAAGTTCCCACCCAAACCGAACTCTCTGCAGAATGAGAAAGGCACTTTCGTTCGTAGTGGGGACAACGGAGGGCCACTTACGTTGGATAGTGCAGTTGAATGCGGCAACTGGGTCGCCTAACTGTATGACGTCACATCTGTTTATCTTTCCTAGTGATTCCGGGGTTCTACGTAAATATCTCAATTTAGTCTTCATGTGGATTTTGAATGTAGCTTAGGATGCACCACATGTCAAATTTCAAATTCACTTGTCCCCAAAATATGACTGGCTTAAATATATGAATGCTTAAAATGGAATTTTATGTTTTGATTCCATGCTGTAGTCCACGTAATTGGAAAATTATTGCAACAAAGCCATTATTCAAATTCAAGTAATTAAGTATACCGAGAAACTCTCCACGAAATAATCTAGACTTGATGGAAGAGAGATAGACCAAGATTAAGAGGCAGTTGAGTGTCAATCACTAGACAGCCATGTTTCCATTATTATACCTCATCTTCACAATTATTTAAGAACAGTCATGGCAGAACTTACAATTTATTTAAGGATAACAGTCGAGCTAATAAATCCGAGACAATTATTCCAAGGCATCAAAATGTTCTTGACTTTTCGTTTTTTTCTTTTTCTTGTGTGCGAGTCTTAGAAGGCAATTCGGTTTCGTCGAGCACACATATTTTTTGTAAACAGCAGCAAGTGCTTTGTCGGAGACCCGATCGACAAACTTTCTCCAGCTTAGAGATTACCCTGAGTTAACAATTTCATTTTAATCTTGATATGTTATTGTTGAAAACAGTTGTAGGGTCATTCTTGACTTTGCGATATTTTCCAGTAATGGTTAACATAAAGTAAGTTTACGTGCATAGTTGGCCGGAATTGTCGAAAAGTAGAACATCCCGAATTGAAGTCTTTCTAAGCCACTGCTCTCCAATAACGGTTTGCAGTTGCCTTCAAAAGAGCGCGTCAAATTTGCAAGCTTTTGTTAGTCAATTGCCCCGACCTCACAAACATATAAAAGGCCGACTGTCATCACATTATGAAATTGAAACAACTCTTCTATAGGTGATAAATAAACACGGAACAATTAATTTGTCATATTATAATTAAATTAATATTAAATTTACGAAGTAATTATTTAAATTAATATTAAGTCCTCGTGTGTCCAATATGTATTTCTATAATTTGAATCTCCAACCATCAACGTGTATTGAGAAGGCAATTCATGGGAATTTTAGTGGCGGCAAACAACAGGAGATTGTCGTTTCACGGTATCTTCCAAGAGTAACAAAATAGTGGAGATGCCCTCGAATTGCTTTCAATAGACGTTTCCACTGGTAAAATCACTTCCCTATTGAGAACCGAGGCATTTGCAGTAATCCGGGACATTCTTCCCTTCAAACTCACAGGATCAACCAAGGATCTCATAATTGTGGGATCTGACTCTGGGAAAATTGCAGTCTTGGAGTACAATCAACATAAAAATTGTTTTGAGAAAGTAAATGAACATCTGCATTTTAGGTTCATATGGAGACTGTGGGAAGGTCGGGATGTCGTAGAATTGTGCCCGGAGAGTTCCTCACAGTTGACCCTAAAGGGAGAGCAGTGATGATCGCGGCAGTGGAGAAGCAGAAGCTTGTTTACGTCTTTAACAGAGACACGAACGCCAACCTGACTATATCCTCACCACTGGAGGCTCACAAGTCTAATACTGTCAACTTTGGGATCACAGCCTTGGATGTTGGGTTCGAAAACCCTGTCTTTGCCTGCTTGGAGATTGACTACGAGGATGCCGACCATGATCCCAGTGGAGAGGCAGCTATGGAAACCAGACAGCATCTTACATACTATGAACTTGATTTGGGACTAAACCACGTGGTTAGACGTTCTTCCGAACCTATGGAGGAGTATGCCAACATGATCTTCTCTGGTAGTGGTTCCAATTAGTAGTTCCTTCTGACAATGACGGTCCCGGAGGATTGCTGATTTGCGCAGAGAACTTTGTGATTTACAGAAACTTTGGGGATCAACCAGATATTCGATGTCCCATTCCAAGAAGACGAGTTGATTTCTTTTATAATTGGAGGATTATGAGAGTTATGAACGAAATATGATAATTGTTTGTGGGACTCTCCACAAGACCAAGTCAATGTTCTTTTATCTGCTGCAGAATGAACAGGGGGATGTGTTTAAGGTTACGATTGTGAGGGACAGTGACATTGTAAGGGATAGGGGTTACTATAGGTCACCGAGATAAGGATAAAGTACTTTGATAGTGTCCCACTCGCTCAGTCGTTGTGTGTCCTCAAAAGTGGGTTCTTGTTTGTTGCTGCTGAGTTTGGAAATCAGTAAGTTTGGTGTTATTGGTAGTCATTTGTACCAGATTGTGCATTTGGGAGAGGATGATGACTCCCCTGAGTTTAGTAGTGAATATGAGGATGACTTTGACTTTACCCCCAGACCATTAAAGAATTTGGTTTTGGTAGACGAAATGGAGAGTTTGGCCCCAATTCTTAACGCACATGTATGTTAGTAGTTTTATTGGAGGTTGGGGATTTTACTAATGAGGACACTCCCCAGGTTTATGCGTTTTGTGGAGTTGGTCCTCGATCTGGGTTGAGGATTCTCCGTCACGGACTGGAAGTGTCTGAAATGGCAATCTCCGAACTCCCAGGGAATCCAAAGGCAGTGTGGACAGTAAAGAATTCTGTGAGTGGTTGTCCTCTATTTTACAATTCAAGAAAAATTTGACAGTTTTATAGTCGTCTCCTTCCCAAATGCTA
The DNA here is from genome assembly GCA_011109175.1 of Dicyema japonicum. Taxonomy (NCBI): domain Eukaryota; kingdom Metazoa; phylum Dicyemida; class Rhombozoa; family Dicyemidae; genus Dicyema; species Dicyema japonicum. The sequence continues at coordinate 179,823 of RDEW01000057.1, read as the reverse complement.
CTCTGGTCCTCTCAATCGGTGAAATTGTTGAAGAGGTCACGGATTCTGGTTTCCTGGGGACAGCCACCACCATAAATTGTGGGCAGATGGGAATTGATACTCTTGTACAGGTATAATATAGATAATTGTAGGTTCACATGAACGGAATCCGTCACATAAAAGGAGATAAGCGAGTGAATGAGTGGAAAGTGCCGAGTAAACGACAAATCGTTAGTTGTGCATTAAACATGAGTCAAGTAGTGATTGGGATGACTGGGGGACAAATTGTGTACTTTGAATTAGACTCAGTCTGCTGTGTAATTTAGTGTAGACTGGTCAACTCAATGAGTTTACTAAACGAAAGGAGATGAGTAGTGATATCATTTGTTTGGCTATTGGGACAGTCACCCCTGGACAACAGAGGACTCGCTTTGTGGCTGTGGGATTGGGTGATAGCACTGTTAGGATTCTCTCTTTGGATGTTCATAATGTTGGATTGGTTTGTTACTTTAGGATGGTCTTTGTGACTTGTCTCTTCAGTCACTCCCAGCTTTACCTGAATCGTTGTGTATTGCATCAATGTCCTCTGAAGACACTTTGTACCTCAACACTGGTCTTCAGAATGGAGTGCTACTTAAGGCTGTGCTTGATCCAGTTACTGGAGACCTCTCCGACACGAGGACCCGCTATTTGGGAGGGAGACCGGTCAAATTGTTCCGAGTTTCAGTACAAGGCTTCGAAGGGGTTTGTTTGTTGGATATATTCAGATAATGGCTGCCTCCAGTCGATGTTGGTTGAGTTACCATCACCAAAACAGATCGTATTTAACCCCCATTTCTTACGTGCCGTTAGAATATGCTCACAGTTTTTCCTCTGATCAGTGTCCTGAGGGAATTGTGTCTATTTCTGAGAATACACTAAGGTGTCACTTTGCATGAATTTAGAATAATATCATTGGACAAATTGGGGGTCATATTTAACCAGACGACAGTTCCATTAACGTTTACACCCCGACGAATGGTAGTGAACCCGGAATGTGGAGTGTTTATGAGCATAGAGACGGACAACAATTGCTTTACAAAGGAGACACTAGCGGTTATTAATGATCTTATTAGTAGACGTCAATTCCTGAAGTGTTTGGAGTCCCTAAGGCTGGGATAGGTATGTGGGCTTCTGTGGTGAGGCTTAGTCTCCCTGGGACTGGACAGACCCTGCAGAAAGATGAACTTCCTCAGAATGTGGCTGCTGTGAGGTATAATGTGGTTTTAATGAAGTATTACATTGGCTCGATTCCCCACAAAGACCCCACATTTGTATTTGTTTGTTGGGACTGCCAATAAACTTGTATTAAACCCAAAGATATGTTCTGGGGAGAGTTATACTGTTACAAGATAAGTGATGATGGTCAAAGTATGGAGTTACTGCACAGAACCCCAGTTGAGGATGTTCCTGGTGCCCTTACTCCCTTCATGGGTCGTCTTTTAGTCTCTGTTGGAAAGTTGTTACGACTATATGAGTTTGGTAAGAAGAAGATGCTGAGAAAATGTGAGAATAAGAAAGTCCCCCACTTTATAACAGCCTTACACACAATGGGAATAGGATTATTGCTATCGATGTTCAGGAGAGCTTCCACTTTATTAGATATAGAAGATTCGAGAACCAGTTGGTGATATTTGCTGATGACTTTTACCCCCGTTGGATAACGTCTTCTATTATGGTTGATTATGATACTATTGTTGGTGGGGACAAGTTTGGCAATATATTCGCTGTAATTCCTCTTATTTACTCATAGAGTCGACTTCCTGATGATGTCAATGATGATATCGACGAAGACCCAACTGGCAATCGGGCACTCTGGGACAGATCTCTCATGAATGGAGCCTTTCAGAAGGCTGATTTGCTTAATAACTATCATCTGGGACAAATTGTTACCTCCATTCAGAAGGCGACCTTCACACCTGGGGGATCGGAGACTTTGGTTTACACGACTATCTCTGGCTCGATTGGGATTTTGGCTCCGTTTAGTACTCACGATGTATGTGTGGGGCCTAATTCTGTAGGAGCATGACTTTTTTCAGCATTTGGAGATGTATATGAGGAATGAATCGCCTTCTATCGTTGGGAGAAGTAATCTTGCTTATCGTTCGTCCTATTTTCCTGTTTTGGTTAATATTGCGTTTACTTTAGCACGTTGTTGATGGGACTTTATGTGAGATGTATAATTCATTGGATTATGCCGCCAAAAGTATATAGCGATTGAGTTGAATAAGACATGTGCTGAGGTTATGTGGGTTTAATATGGTAGGTTGCCAAAAAGTTAGAGGATATACGCACTAAGTTTGCCTTTTAATGATTTTTGTTGTATATCTTGTCTGTTTTTATGTCTTCTTGGCTATTAATATGATTACTCCATGCTCTGTGTATTCCCACATAAGAGGGATTAATTGGGTATCCCTTTTGAGAACTAGCCGATGGTATTCATCGTTTTTTCAAAATCGCAGGAATTTGCTATCTTTATTTCTAAGTGATGTCCTTGATAGCAGAAGGATTTCATATAAAGATATTCTTCAGGGAGGATGGATAGAATTGATTGTACGTCTAATATATTTAATAACGAGGAGAGGAGCTTTAGTTCCCCAAATTTAGTGCTTTAAGGAATTCGAAAAAAGCATTATTATCGACAAGGTATATACGTTCTGTGGTTTGATGGTTCTAATTCTTACCAATGTCGTCTCTGTTTCTTGCTGTTTCCTTTACAGGACGAATCAAGGAATTTGGAAGCGTTAGACTTAGATTCCGGGAAATATTACATTTGGTGGCGTTTAGTGTAAATTCTCAGTATATATTTAAGAAAACGGACTCTCATTCTCACTCAGTGATCTCACAATCTTTCGCGGAACTCAATCGAGATTCCTCTTCATATGCAACCCTTCCAAATATGGGTCTTTTGCTTCTTTTAGAAACGCGGGAAATCCCGGCTATTGCTCTGAAAGGAGTGGATTCGCTTTCATACAAATGAAGACGCAGGTTTTCCTCAATTGAGTTAATATGGTTGATCCTTGAAAAGGAGAGGGAAAATCTCTAAACTGAGAAAGTACCTTTGATCGTTCAGATAAAATGAACCAGCTTCTTCACCCCTGAATCCGTGTTGGAATCCTCTGGCATGAAGAAATGCATGGTGGACCATTTCTTCATTCTCATGTGTTTTGGATTCAAAGATAGAGTAGGGTTTGTGGCTTATGCTGTCATATCTTTTTACAAGTACATCGGGGATACATTCATACCTGTACAGGATTGTATAATTGTTCTCCCCACTATGCCCACCGTGTTTTCTTGATGACCAGAAGACCTCTTATCAGGGTCCACCTACTAGTTCTCTACAGAACCAAATATACCTGTCGGATTTCTGGGATTGTTCGCTCTTAGCTGCAACGTTTTTGTTAGCCACCGGTTTCTTTCACTTGAAATGACCGGTGGTAAATAAATAAAGTATGTCAGGGTTTATCCCTGGTAGTTCAAGTAGGAATTTTTTTAAGCCTTTTAGAGTTATCCACGGTGACGTGGTCGATGTGTTTTTCTTAACACTATTCAAAACAGCTTTCCAGTTCTTGATATTTCTTAGTTCAATTTTGAAATTTTTAGAAACGCGGGAAATTTCGGTTAATTTCTCACTCATCTCTTTTAGTCTGTTGATCTTTTTAATAAGGGCTTTTGTTTTAGTGTCGAATCTCATCGAAGATGATTCAGCACATAGGAATGAATCTTTTTTTACGCCTACAGAATAACTTTGTTGATAAATCCAACGTCCACGTAATTTGAGAGTAAGTTCTCCATCCGGAGAGAGTAGAAACAACCCTCAATGAAGACGGGTAGCAGGTTGGGGAGTCGCCTTCGTGTTGTCGTCATCATGTGTTTGTTCTGGTCATTAAGGATTAGTAAGTCCTCTATGTTATCTTATATGAGTAAGTCTCTTCTATCCAGTTGTTGGTTTGTATACCAGAGGGGCTTTTCGCATTCGGTAAATGACCCAGTTCGGTTCGATAGCACGAGGAAATAAGATTAAGGAAAGTAACTATCTTCATTCGGAAGGCGGAAAGGATTATCTTAGTGGTAAACTGTTCAAGAGGATTCTCGGGGAGGAAATGAGTTGATATTTTATTCGATAAATCCTCGACCTAGATATAACTCCTGACGATTTTAAGTAAGCCTCTACCTCTTCCGAGTCTTCGGTCTCTGCGAAACACTAAGTATTCGGGAAAAGTTGGCTCTCGTAAATTGGATCAGTATCTTGGGAGATCAGCCATCTGCTCGCTATATCTAGTTGTGGAATTCAAGAAACATTCTGAGTACGAATTCAGGTCGCTTTCTGCTTGGCTCATTTCACTAATACGCCCTCGTGTCATCTGAAGATCGACAGTGGATGATGTTTTTCTATTTGTTTGTTCTCGGAAGAAGGGAGATCGGCTTTGCAAATCAATCTCGTCAATCATCAAAGCAATCTTGAAGTAGCAGTCTGGATGTCATAATCCCGGGAAACAATAACGATGTCATCGGCATAAGTGAGAAGAATATCATTTTCGACTTCCTTCGTAAGGAGATCGGCCATGAATAGGTTGAATAACAAGGGAGACATAGGGGATCTTTGAGGAATACAATATTTAATTAATTAATTATTACACCGAGAAAGAAGTTAAAGTAAACAACTGATTAAGTGTATCTAATTTCCACTTCTACAGAAACAGAGTCCATTCGGAATCAGCATAAAAGGAAAAAGACGTTCATTACTTGCAACTGTGGAAAGCCCTACAGTGGAGTGGGGGATAGCAAATGATCCTTTTTTGTGCCGGCCTGGCACTGGATGCCACTCTAATAGGAAGGGAAGGGGGAGGAGCAAACAAAACAATCAGAAAACTTCACCCAATTAGCCATGTAGCACCACATGGGCCACGGGGCGAAGTACTATGAGGAACACCATTATGAACAAGTCGGGAGAAATTGTAGCAAGATTAAACATGCCTTTGTTAATTAATAAAAAATATTAAAAATAATAAAATTAATTAAATATTAAATCCTAGCAATGAAATCAAATGCAATATCTGCAAAATATCCCCCTTTGATTGATCCAACGAGAAGTCCTTTGGCGTATGGGCGGGATGCTTTTCATCAAATTGTTAGCATTCTTAACCATTCAGAATATCAAATTAGACTCCGACAACATTATGACTCTTCATAGAGCTCTCCGTTCTCTCTCCGACTTTGTCCATGATCCAGAAAACGCCTACATATCAGTGAAGGGGGACCTTGGGCACAAATTGGCACGTTTCCTCTCAAACAGTGACGATGTAGTCCGCTGGATATCGATTAAATGTCTCTTCACAATATCAGGTACCCCAAATTCATAGTTCGAGGACACGCATGTGGGAGAGAATTCATAATTTCCTACAATGTGATCCCCCTTATCGCTAAATTGGTGGACAAAAATGAGTTCAAAAATATTAGAAAGCTGGCACATGGAACATTCGAAAGGATTTCCAAAATATCAGAAGGTAGATGATCCCTTAATGGAAGGTGCCGAAAGACTCATTCATTTTGGAATGGTTGTCAAGTTTGTGAGACAAGCAGAAGAGGAGATTGACGAAATAAAGGTACTCACTGAGTCAACTGCAAGGTCATTGTGTTGGACACTCTCCACAACTGTCTCTGCATTGACACCTCCATCGCTATCGAGCAGAATGCTATCAAAGTCTTCCTTGTTCTCTTGGATGTCCAGTTTGCAGGGATTCGGTACAGGGCGGCGAGGAATCTCATGGATCTGGCGTTTTACTATTTTTTTCTGTAAGAGTGTCCCCCGAAGGTAAAACCAAAGCAGTCGACCAAGGATCCATTCCAGTGCTGCTAAATCTCCTCAAAGATGCATCCGAGGATGTCAGGGCGTATGGATGCGGAGCACTCATGCTGTAGTTGTATTATTAACCAGACTCTCTGTGATTACTAAGGGAAAGTACGCTGCGGTGGACAATAACGCTGTGATTCAACTACTCCCTCTATTAGAGGACAAATCGGACCATGTCAAGACGAATGCTCTGCGAGTATGGTTTTGTTCACTGGTAGTGTCTCACTTGTTTGGCGGAGGTCCCTTCTGTGCGCAAAACTCTGTTAGGCTACCTTGACAAGGTAACCAATGAGTTATTCCTAGATAACTTTTCTTATTGAAGAAGGCACTACTCACGTGTCCAAAGTGGCAATGACCGCAAAGAATGTGATAACTTGGACCCCATAATATGGATTACTATTAACAGATAATATTCTTAATAAAATTAACAAGCTCACGATTGCGTGAAATACAGGGAATAGATATTCGGTACCATGAAAACCCATAGGACACGTTATTTCACTTCTCCCTTTGCTGGTTGGGATGGTAGCTCGGTAGTTGTGATTCCCTAATATAACAATGGTGTAGGTTTCGATCCCCCCAACTGGCTCTTGGTCGAAGGTTTTTTTCTCTCCCTTTGTTCTTTATCCTCTCCTGTTCTACTAGAGTGACGTCATGTGATCCACCTGTCTCATGAGAACGCTTAGTGGCGGGATGAGATAAAAAGGATCATCTGTTCTCTCCCACTACATTTGAGGGGTTCATTCGACTGTAAGGAATGTATGCTTTCTTCCCTTTCCGCTTATTCTGGATGGATTTGTAGTGACATCGGGAAGTCTTTTTGCCCCTGCGAATGTGAGAACTGATACTTCGCGAGACATATACAGAAGGCTGACGAATTCGCTTTCTTCTTAGGTTACAACGTCACTGAAGCCCACGAAGATTGCAAAGATCAGTCTAAAATTCAATTGAAAGATATTGGTTGTTCCACGCCAACTTCCCCAACAAAAAATTTTCCCATGAGGTGGTGGTTTTTCCAGTTCTTTGATATATTTTGTGGAGTCTGAAATCAATAAACCCGGGTATTTCTTTCAATTTTGATTTTTCCTCAGATTTGTGATGGAATTTTGATTTCGCGTTAAAGATTGCTTGTCAATCGGTCATAGCAAATATTTCGGACAACTTGCGTCAATTACAGCTGGGAGTGGGAGTCAGAGATGAATGCGAAGTGGGGGTCCGTGTAGGTTAGGAAGTGTATTTATGACACCATCGGGAGCAGTGGACCTGTGGAAGGACCTATACCGTGATGTTCCGTGGGCGCCATTAACCAGAAAGCGTATTACTTTTGTAATGAAACCTAACCCTACAAAATTGTAATGGATCGTCCGAAATCACTTTACCCCTTACTGATAATAAATTTGATCCCCCGTTATCTGTGAATACAAGTAATGAAATTTATTAAGGTGAGACTAATGTGTTCCAATTTCGCCAATGAATTCTTCAAACTCTATTTATGTTAGGCTTAGACTTCAGTATAACTTTGGAATGTCCTCCAAAAAGTGTCTGATTAGAGGCGAGATCTTTCTCTTTTCGGCTGGAACCCAATATCGTTTTTTTGATTTTATTAAGGAACCAATAATATTTGTGAAACCCTTCAAAGGATTCCCTTTATGTCAACGGTGGCCATAAAAGTGCCGCCGAAAGAAATTGATCCCATTTAGTGATCTGAAGGGATGATGAATATTTTGAGGCATACAGAGCACGTGGTAAACGTGAATCGGATCATGAAAATACGAAGAATGCAGAAAATGGTAGACGGTGATGTAAGTGTAGGTTTTGTGATATTATGAATTGGGGGAGACTTTTATAGGTTGCAGAATCTGGAAGAGGGTGGTGGATATATTGAGCTCGTGGAAAGGACTTGTGGTAGAGAGACACTGTGCTTATAATATCAAATGAGTTTCTTTTTCCTTTTTATATTTCCTACCTAAGTAGAGTGTAAACACGTGGTTGATTAGTTGATCTTTTGGTGGTGTTGGATTTTGTATTTATTGGCTGGATATTGGTTTGATGCCACGTGGTTATGTTGCTGGAATTTCTTCATCCCTTCTGTTAGTTGCTGGTTTTCTTTACTTCGGGAAACTAAAATGATAAAACCTCTCATTGAACTTAAATAAACCAGGCGAACGGGATCTATAATTCCCTTGCCCCCCTCAAGGACGAGTTGCTAAATTTCTTAGAGTGAGATGATTGCAGTTTCCTTTATTGAAAATGTTATATTTTTTTCTGAGTCTAACATTTTGTTCTTCCATCTGAGAAAAGAACGAAAGACCTTAAGAAAATCGGGGGATGCTTTAAGGATAAGGAAGACTATGATAGGCATAGGTACATGGCAGAGGCGTCAGAAGTAGAAGTTAACTAGTAGTTTGATTTTCCGTTTTGCACGTGCTCTGTTACGTCTTATGACAAATCGTAAGTGCCGATTATAGCAAGAGAATGAAGTGAAGTGGTCGTCAAGGAATCAGGAAGTGTACAGCGGTGATTCTGAAAAACCCTGTAATTACCACGGCTTAAGGTTCGTCCATCTTAAACGAATAAAATTTATATGGGTTCATCCTTAAACAAAGAGAATAAAGATGAGTTTGATTTATGGAAAATATTTTTGATCCCTTCTAACTCTGAGACCTGTCTTCGCTGTCCCTAACCTTATTTCTATATCGAAAAAATTATTTTTACAGCATTTTTGAGCACATAGTTACCTCAGTTTAAAGAATAAATACTTCGAATTTGTGATTTAGTATTCCACCATTAGATGATGTCGATTAAGGTTCTGTAAATTTTAATTCATAGGAGGTTCAATCCGAGGACTTTGGCTGTTATTTTGAATACAACACTATCCACTTACACCTGTTTTGTTGATGCTAGAGAGGTTTATCATTAGAATGAATACTGTTGCTCAGTGGGTGGGAATGTTTATTATTGTCTGTTTATTTACCCCAGTCCCTTAAGTGGAGGATACCGGTGGCTAACTGAAAAGTAACAACTCTCCTAAGAATCAGCTATTCCTCCCAAGCAGACTTATCCAAGTACAAACCGAGACATTTGCGTATCTGATGTCTTCCAAGTCCATTAATAGGGGCCTTGAAGAGATGACATTAACTATGCCTTAATAGATCAAGCAACTCTGTTAATTTTTCAGCCCCCTTTAGTTTTTCTAGAAAGGGGGTGTTGAGGGCACAAGTACTCTGCAACAACATCAAATCAAGATCTCGCTATTTCCCAAATGGGGTCCCTCAAGGCTCCCCACTATCACCCCAACTCTTCAATCTCTACATAAACGACATGCCTCGAACCTGTAATGAAAACTGTCTAATCCTCTCTTATGCCGACGATATTATTCTTTCCTCCAAGAACAGAAGCATTCAATCAGCGACTCAGTTGGCTCAACAAATGCTCGACAAGCTGGAACTATGGCTCTTGAAGCGGAGACTCGACACATCAGCAGCAAAGTCCATTGTCACACTGTTTACCACCTACAAGAGACAGCTCTGTATCGAACCAAAAGTCTTTATGAAGAACGAAGCTATCTCTATTAACTAAACACCGAAGATTCTGGGAGTAACCTTTATCCGGCATGTTGAAAACAAAGTAACTTCTGCTTTGAAGAAAATGAGAATTTTAAAAGTGCTCTCAAAAACACTTAGAGACCAAACTGGTGGCCTTGCCACGATTTATGAACAATTCATCCGACCAACGATGACGTATGCAAGTTCTTCATGAACAATGCAGATCTCACGATCTTCCTCATTGAAACTATCCGCAATCGAGGAGACTGCAATAAGGTTAATTGGACCAGATCACAATATCCAACCCATTAAAAATTTCTTAATCAAATTACAACGGAAACTCTTAAAAGAGGCTATTTTACCGAGCTGCCCTCTATTCCATACACTATCGAATTATCTACAATCATACAGAAATTTTGAATGAAAAGTACTAACAAAATTATTAAAATAATTATGTTTATTTTAATAATTTCATTGTTGAAATAAAACCAATATACTAGTTATCGATATTGGAAGATCCATTATCCACCCATTTGCGTTAGTGGAAGTGAATGATTATTTTCATTGTTTCTGGACAGAAACTCTTCCAAGTTTTCCATAGTGATCAGATCATGTTATTCTGAACATATAATTAAACCAAAAGTCAACATTTTAAAGTTATCCCTACTAAAAGCCCCTACACACGGTACCAAATAATAATAATACTGCACTTTACGAAAAACCATGTTAGCTATAGCTCCTGTTAGGCAGGACACACACTTTATTTAAGAAAAGAACAGTTATGATAACTAATCGATGAGGGAGAACCAGGGAATGCTCTTCACTTCTTTTACTTTATGTTTGGTGTGAGTCCTCTTGTAGAAGATCCTGTTCCGCAGTGAGATGTTCACTGATTACGGCGTCACTCGTCAAGCCAAAGCATCGTAGATACCTGGTACCTTCAGCAGGAATGTACAACAGCAAGATTGAACTTGGCTTTTTCCCTGCACTCGTTACACTGCACCACCCGGCCATACGGTACTAAATACATCAGGGGTGTCAACTCATTTAGCTTCGAGGGCCGCATTTATAATAATTTTTTATCAAGGAAAAATTATTTATTTAATGAAAAACCAAAATAAGGGAAAACTAAATATGTAATCACCATCTTCTAATCGTGCTTAGAGCAACTTCCGGAGGATTGACATCTTTTTTCGGATACAATTTTTGATATGTCGGGCTCAACTATTTTTGTAGTCACGACTTTTATTAAAGCCGATTAATTTTCATCAGTGAGTTCTTTGAACAGTTTTTGTTAATTTCATAAATGAAAAAAGTTGTTCACACACATATGTCGAACCAAACATAGCAATTATTTTTGTAGCAAAATTTTTAAAGTTTTTAAATTTTTTTCAAAATGTGAAAAAAGCAGGTATTCCAACCTCCAAATATTTAGCCTTTAGTATAGAATCCTATTGGATCTCCAACAATTCCATTTGTAAACTTTTATCAGCATTAAAAGCGAATGGTGCTGTGAATAATGAAAATTCTTGTTCAAAAGACGAGAAATCATTAAATCTTTTATGAAATTCCTTTAACAACAAATCCAGTTGTCCTACATACTTGGAAAAATTCATTGCAGTATGTGCACCAACAGTACTCCTCGTTCTTTACACGTAGGAAAATGAACTAAATCTTCATTCAATAGCTGAGACTTCCATAATTTTATTTTCGAAACACTTGATATCATCTGACAACTGAGTTATGAGCATGTTTTTGCCCTGCAATTCCAAATTAAGGTCGTTCACATGTGCGGTAATATCAACTGCAAAGAACCAAATCTTGGATCCAAGATTCACTTTTCATCTCGTCTGTGTTTTGACCTTTCATTTCCATAAATAAAATTATTTCCTGTTTTAAATAAAATCTTTTGACAATTTTGTAAAGAGATGACCAACGTACTGTAGTATAAAAAGAAAAATCGCTGAACTGGTTATTCATATCTATAAACAATTTACTGAATTGGCTGTGGTTGAGGGCACTACCCCTAATATAGTTTGTTGTTTTCGTGATCAAACTAATAGTATTTTTTATTTTTAAAATTTTTGAGCACAAATTTTGCTGATAAATAATACAATGAAAATGCGCAAATGATGAGCCAGGATTTAACTTTTCTATTTCAACTCGCAATTTGCAGCAAATCCAGCATGTCCAGCCATATTCGGAGCACCATCGGTGTACAAACATACAAGTTTCTTTAAATCAAATCCATAGTCAAGGAGAATTTGTAACAGTTTGACAAAAATATCTTTACTTGTAGTAGTACATTGGTACAAGTTCGAGAAATTCTTCGTAAATATTAAAATCTGAATCACAAGCTCTAAAAAGATTGCTAATTGTGCAATTCCGATGACGTGCAATTCAATTAAAAAATATTCAAATTTAAACAATTCAGACTTTAATTGTTGTTTCAAATGCAGAGACATTTCTTTGATATGTTCGGCAACTGTTGTTTCTGGTCAAAGAATGTCTTTAGACAAATGAGCATTGTCTGGACAAATAATTTTGGCTGTTTTCACTAGATATTGCTTGATAAAATCACCATCACAATATGATTTCTCATTCATTGCAAGCATTCTGCTGATTTCATAGCTTGCAGTAACTGATACAGTACTTCGCTTGTGAATTTTTGTGAAATACGTACTGTTTCATTTAACGAACTCCACTAAACATTACTGTTGCGCATGAGGGCCGCATGTTTGACAACTCTGAAATACATGGAAAAAGTAAATACATCTCCATGTAAACCAAAAGTGAAGAATAAAAAGTTTATTAAAATAATAAAAATTAAGACTTGTATAGTAAAAGCGATAGAACACTCCACGTGAGGCAATCGCCATTCTATATGTCTTTCCTTCTCATACAGGTCATCCAATTTTGTAGACTAAAATAAAAAAAACAGACCAATCTAATTTTATGCAAATCAATTCTCGCCAAAGCAACTCTTTCCCACTCGTAATGAAGAGTGCAGTCCTTCACTGAGTTTTGACAAAAATCCAGACTGTTCGGGATTCCACGGGCAACCAAGTCCTCTATAGGGAACCCACATACCTCACCAGCTGATCTCTAGTAGTAAATCATAAATCCGACAGGGAATGGCTTGGAATGTTCAGGACACAACAACTTCAGTCTTTTGCAGTAGGATTTGGTGCTAGCCTTGTAGTGATCACAGAAAGCAGCCTCAACGTCATTCCGGGAAATATATGAAGAGGTATATGAGTCTGGGACTCACACTACAATCTCAATTAATAAATTACCTTCCTAAAGCACTTATCGATGTGCTTGGAGTATCCATTGATGTATACCTCACTCCTACAAACAAAACAGGGCAACAGGATCCGCTCAGTCTCATGTCTTTCCTGCAATGAGATCACATGCAACCTTGGAGGTTGAGGATATTTGGGATTTTTTGGCCTTCTTTATCAGTTCTAGTAATCTTCCCGTCCTTTGTCCAAGTTTGAAATCTCAGTTTGTGTCTTCGCAATCTCCTCCCTTATTTTTGTTATGTTTTGTCGATCGAACTGCTCAGCGCTGTAGGTTTGAGAAAAGAGCTCTTCATTATTGTCAAACGCTTTGCTTAAACGCCTTAATGTAAGTGTTACTTACTACCTCTTTGCTAGTTCGACTCCACACTCGTCTGAGCAGTAACTCGAATTGACTCGACTACGATATGTACAGTTTGGACCCTGACATTGACTTCCGATTATAATTTTCATTTTTAACGGTTTTCTTCAATGTCTCACGGACAACAACGTAGTAGACCTGAGTCTTCTTTTTAAATTATTTAAATATTAATTAATTATTATTTTCAAATAAATAATGTTGTAATTTTTGGCATTGTGGAAATAATAAGTCTCGCCTTCTAGAAGTTTTTTTTTATTTATTAACTCCGGATACACCTAGAAGTTATTGAGGTTGGTATAACAAAATACGGTATTGGAAACATTGGGAAACCACAGACGTTGGATTGCTCGATCGATTATGGGGACTGGGATCACCTAACTGTCTGACGTTTTTTATTTCTTTTTCGGCCATCCCAGGGTTTTAAATAATAATAAATTAACTAACTAAGATTGAGGGGGAGACGTACCTCTATTGCATGGAATTTCTACTTAACTTCATAATGGAGGATAGTACTTGTATTACTTTTTATCGTGTGCAAGACGTAGAGGGGGATCTAGGAGACATCAGAAACTCGAAAAGGAAGTATCTAATTTTAAATCCAGCCTTGCCCAAAATTGAATGACCTTGATGCTAAAGTTAGAAAGAAACCATAAAGCCAGGAACTAATCAGTTTGAGTCAACTAATATTGAACACTTGTATTTCTGAAATAACCCCATTAAATCAAAGATGAATTATGTAGTGTTTTTTCAAACTTTCTTATATTTCTTCACTCTTCCCCAGTTTATTAATTGTTGAGTACGAGTTTCTGTAGGATTTATTAGATAAAAACAGATGGAAGATACTAGACTCATCTGACTGGAGACCAACTCCTTACATTAGTGACGCACTCCACCTAGTCCATGCCTTCTCAGGTCTAACTTCTTTTCTTAATGGAGACATTATTACTAAGGTCTTTTATGAGAACCCCTCTCATACAATGGGGGTTTATAAAGTTGTGGTAATTTCAAATTTTTACTCTGCCTCTGCGAAATTAGGCAATTGTCCAAATCTATCGAAAAACCGAGCATATCTAATGTCATGTAATCCGAATTTCTTGGCTGGCTGAGGTGGTGACGCGCCTCAATTGAACACGTGTCTAGCATAAATATCTATGGCCCTCACAGTGGGTGTGTTATAGGGAATCCGAAGAACTTGATCAGTTCTACGAGAAATGGGGAAGACAATGACGGAACTTCAACCCTCCTATTGGCTGCTCGTTGCAGGAGACTGGAATGATGGTAAGAGTCGGAGAAGGAGATAAAGCCTACATCGGTCGGCACAGAAAAGAATCAGAAACCTCCGTGGATCGACATGGGCAGATTGTATTGAAGAGTGGAGACTGACAGTGAACATATGATCGTCTCCCTCGTTTTATATGGAAACTCCGCAACGAGGAGAGTCACCAAGTGCCCCCAAAAAGCGGGGTGCCCCAAAAACAGGGGTTTAATAAAACAGAGATTTTAAACATCAAAAATCAATTTTAGAAAAATAATCAGTTAATTTATCCCTAGTTATCTTTTTACTTTTAACATTTTCATAAAATTAAGTCAAAAATCGTAAAATTCTTTGAGCATTTCAGGAGATATGTAAAAAATTTTCTTCTCTAACAGATCGAGCGAATCTTGCGTTTCTCTTAGAATTGTTTCCTTGTTTATTGTTTTCTAAACCTTCGTTGTAAATATTATCAACGAATTCGTCACTTTCCCCATTCAATGTTTCGTTTACGGCATTGTTGATCATTTCTTCTGTAATGTATCTTCAATTTTTTACGGAATCACGAATCTTTTCAATTTGATTCCAACAATTATAAATATTAAACTTAGATCAAGTTTTTTCCCAGCTTTTAGAAATTAGCAGAATTACATGACAAGGTTTATTTTGTTTATCAACCGTTGAATTCATCATCCTCCTTCAAAACACAAATACTGAATCAGATAATTTGAGTAATAATCTTAAAGGGTCTGATAATTCCCATATCCAATGGTTGCAAATACGGTGTTGTATTTTTTGGCAAAAATAAAAACTCAATATTTGAGCATTCAATAGTTTATGACATCCCGCATTATCAAGCAATATTAATACTTTCCTGTTGATTGTATAAAATCTTTCATTTATCCGAGTCAACCAGCTCATAAAAATATTTCCAGTCATCCATGCATTTTTAGAGGATGAATATGAAATTCCCAATCTTTCACATTGAAATTTTTGAGACATCGAGGGTTTTTAAATTTTCCAACAATCAATGGCTCAAGTTTTTCCCCATGGAATTGCAACAAAGAAGTACAGTGACTCTTTCTTTTTCCTGTTTAAAGACAAAAGTGTCGTCATTTATTCCTACAAACGACTTTCGTGGAGTTTTTTTATATAAAGAGCAGTTTCATCACAATTAAAAACATTTTGTCTTCCATATTGAATAATTTTCTCGTCAAGAATTTTAAAAAACTCATTGATGTAAGTCAAGTCACATGAATTTTTTCTCCACAAATTGATTTGAATTTAAGTTCATGTCGCTTTTTAAATCTGTCAAGCCAGCCGTTTGAAGCTTTGAAAGTATCAAATCCAATTTTTTGAAGCCGTATATTAAAATTATATATATTTATTAATAAAATATAATTTTATTTACTTATAATTTCATTCCCCACATTTTATAGTGCCCCAAAATTTCCATATTTTTTATCGATTTTCCATTTTACTCTGCCAAAATGTTGGCCAAAAAAAATGCCCCAAAATCCGAGGGTGCCCCACCCCTGGGGTCTGCCCTAATTCGGGGTCGGACTGTACTTATATTTAAAGCAAGTTCTTATCAATTATAATTGTAAGAAATTCTAATTTTATAAAATTTTTACTTTTAGCACTAATAATATAATAAAGCCTTTTCACGAGAGCCATAGTATTTTATAGCTCCGCATAGGCAGGACACACACTCGTCAAACCATTTCTGCAATCGTAGATGCGTGGAACCTTCCACCAGGTGAACAGCAGCGAGATTCGAACCCGTAGCCTAAGCCACTTAAGCCCGACACCTAACCACTAAGCCACCGGCTTTTAGCACTAGTTTTGTGAAAAAAGGAAAGCCAACGATGGTGCCAAAATATACGATCAAGATTTTTTGAATTCTCCATTCAGAAAAAAGTCCACGAAATCATTTATTACCACCAATCATATTTCGGCCCCCATCATACAAATAGAAATTAATTTCGAAGGATAAATGTCAAATTTCTTTAATACTTTCAAGGAATTCGTTAAGCACATCGATTCCTTTTATAAAGCCTTTTAATGAACCAAGAGAAAAAAATTTTTCATAAATTTTAAATCCAAAGTGAAAACCTTTTGTGACCATTTGTTCGGTATTAGAGATATCTTTACTTGTATCAACAGCAAAAGAATAATATAAAAATTTGATGACAACACAAAAAAATGTAAATAGCAATTTTAATAACTTCTCCGTCAGAATAAGCTTTCATATTTACACAAGAAGGTGACTAATTTTATAATATGTTGGTAGTTGATGCTTATGTCCACTGGTTTAAACTTTGGACTTGATTAGGAATTTTCTCTATAATTGATGAATGACAGAGTCCAGCACTACACAAAGAAAAAAATTATTTTTCCAAATCAAGGGCTTCCATGTAATCCAAAAATAAACCTTTTTCTATGATAATTCTTAAAGTTCTTGATAATGCCTGCGTTCATCGTTTTAAAGATGAGCAGTTGTGTTTTTTGGAAGGAATAGAATTTAAACGTTTTCAAAAAATATTTATTTATTTCGTATCATGTTATTCATCAATAGGAATAAACATTAAAAATTTCTGTCGTCATCCCTTTTATTTGCATAGTCCTATATTTTCAAAATCTTTTTAATGTGGGTCTTTTACTATTTCCAATAACAAAAAATTAATTTTTAACAGTTACATTAGTACTGATCCTCACTTTTGATTGCTTATGCCTTTTCTATTTTTTATGAAATTGTTCTTGAAGGGAAAAAAATTCCAGTTTCATCCAATACGTCAGGGTTAACTTCTTTTAACTTAATCATATTTTTGTCTATTCAATTAATTTCATCATGTGCTGAGCTTCTCAAGAACTTTTATTTTAAGATTAAATCTTCCTTTACATTTGTGTAGACTAATTTCTTTTCCAAGCTTCCACTAAATACCTTAGCCTTTGAAATGATGATACCTTCAGCAATAGAACCATTAATTTCATCGATCCTTGAAATACATTCAGTGAATTATCGAATTGACGATATTTACCACTGTCTTGTTAATCGTAGGTTCACAGTTTTCCAATTTTCACGGTTTTTTAAGAATTTCTGAAAAGTGTCGAAATTCCCAAATAAATTTTCATTTTATATCACAGAAATGGGATAATTTCTGATTGTCATTTTGATGTATTTTTCATTTCACAAATCTTTTTTCTATACAATAGAAATTTCAACCACTATGCCACGGGCTTAAGTGGCTTAGGCTACGGGTTTCGAATCTCTGCTGTTCACCTGGTGGAAGGTTCCAGGCATCTACGATGCAGAAAGGGTTTGACGAGTGACGCGTCATCAGTGGATACTCACTGCGGAACTGATTGTCTAGAAAGGACACTCACACAAGAAAAAAAGAAGTGAAGATCATTCCTTGTTCTACGATTAGTTAACTGTCTGTACTTAAATTAAAGTGTTGTGTCCTGCCTATGCGGAGCTATAAATACTATGGCTCTCGTGAAAAGGCTTTATTATTATAAATTTTCAACCTCTTTCTAGCCATGTGGCAATTATTATTATAAGTGGTGACGTTTCTTCTCTGTACAACGGTTAATAAAAATGTCTAGAAAACAGAATACAAAAGAATATGCTTGTCCAAAAGCTTCTTACGTTCAATGCTAGAGGAATATCTAAACCTCAGTCAAGAAATCCTCTGTGATGACCTAGAAAGATATAACGTTTCTATTGGCTGTATACAAGAGACGAAAATTACATACTATCTCGATAAAAACATGAAAATATCGACTAATATGGCTACCCAGTGACTCAAAACACTATGGTTTTGGATTCGCCATTCACAGAAAACTATCATCTGACATTCGCATTTGGAGGGTGAATGACAGGATCTGCGTAATACAGATCCATCTGAACAACCAATGTTCTTCTAAATATACAACAATTATAAATGTATATGCACCACACTGTGGAAGAGTGACAAACTACGCGACCGAACTGGATGAATTCTACTCAGCATTATCAAAGACGTATAATGAATTTGAGTCGTCCTCACTTATATTTATTGCTGGCGATCTAAATGCAAAAATTGGAACATAAAACAACTCAGAATACCCTCATGGGAAGACACGGACGTGGGAAAGAAACTTGCCTGGGACCATACTTGGCCATTTCTGCACGGCAAACAAACTGTTGTTGTACCGCTTCTCTTTCGTGGATGTCAACAAACCACTTGGATGGGATGGAAAACTAGTCCCAATATACAACAAATTGATTATATTATATGCCGGATCAATGACTAACGCTCTTATTAACGCACGCTCATACGAAAGTTCAACAACTGTCAGCGACCACAGAATGGTCATCTTCAGCCTAGCGAAAAATAGTATCAAACATAAGAAACACAATAAAATTACAAACAATAATATGAGAATTCAAGAAATGGATATGCAACGGAAAACTGATCTCTCATACAGTCATAAATTACAAAAAATACATGCTCTCATCTGAAGGACCTAACAGTAGGAATTTCGTGGATCGCACAAAGAATATAATAAACGAAGCAGCAAGCCAGTACCTCGGCACGCAGCAGATGGCCAGTATAGGTCGGACGATACATGCAGAATTAGCAAAAGAGTTAGCAAAAGAGTTAAAAGAAATTCATACAAAAAATTCTAAACAAAAAAGACTATAACGAAAGAAAAGCCCTTCAAGGACAGAGGGACAAAATCCAGAGAAAAATCAGAAGACTGAACAAGACACTCCACCAAGAAAAACTAATTCGCAAAATCAATGAAGTATCCAAACTAAAAGATAATTCACAAATGTATATGGCCGTTCGCGGGTGGCTTAGTGGTTAGGTGTCGGGCTTAAGTGGCTTAGGCTACGGGTTCAAATCTCGCTGCTGTTCACCTGGTGGAAGGTTCCACGCATCTACGATGCAGAAATGGTTTGACGAGTGACGCCGTCATCAGTGAATACTCACTGCGGAACTGGATTTGTCTAGAAAGGACACTCACACAAGAAAAAGAAAAAAAAGAAGTGAAGATCATTCCTTGGTTCTACGATTAGTTAAAATTAACTGTTCTTTACTTAAATAAAGTGTGTGTCCTGCCTATGCGGAGCTATAAAATACTATGGCTCTCGTGAAAAGGCTTTATTATTATTATTATTATATGGCCGTTCGTTTACTACGCCACACAAACCGGAAGGTTGAATAATCATCAAAGACAAAAATGGCAAGACATTACTGAATACTCAAGAGCAAGCGGAGGTAATTGCAACACATTTTGAGAAACTTTTTAATTTGACTGCAGCAATCCCCTCCCCCCCCCCTTCAAAGGAAAGCCTAGACCTTTGAAAGTAGCAATTACAATTTTGGAAGTAAAAATAGCCTGTCAAAAACTAAAAAATAACAGAAGCCCCGGACCAGATACGATAAACCCAGAATTATTGAAATACGGCCTTGACCCATTTTTTGGAAAAATCGCTACACTACAAAATGAAATGTTTTCAACTAACTCAACTCTACCCCTGGGAACGGGATTACTAATACCTATACAAACCCAATAAACCCAAAGGACCGGCTGAAACTTACGATCAATTATATAATCAAATTCTCTACGGAAAGTCTTAGCTAACATTGTATTGGAACGAACAAAAGGACCCGCCTATGACTGACTACCCGAAAGTCAAAGTGGGTTCAGAGAAGGAAGATCAACAACTGATGCAGTCTGGAGTTACAGATGAAGATGTGCAACACATCAAAGATATTGCAATGCCACCCACATTCTGGGAATAGATCTATCAAAAGCCTTTGACTCGGTTAACAGGAACAAATTGATGACAGTGCTGGAAGGGTTTATTGACGAATCAAGTCTGAGAATGATCCAAATCCTTCTATCTAACACAGAGCTCCTTGTGAGAGTAAAAAAACCTACTCAAGAAAATTTGAAACAAAGACACGCACTCCTCAAGGAGACTCCTCTCTCCGCTACTATTCACAATATACTTGGAGGCCGGTATGAGGGAACTGAGACCATTATACCAAGGAAAAATAGAAGTGATTTATGCTGATGATGTCGACCTAATCTCTGAAGACAAAGAACTCCTGGAACATGTACTAGAAAAAGCACCAGATATACTTGGGAAATGGTTTCTCACCGTGAACAGGGAAAAAACAGAACGGATAGAAACTCACTCGAAGAGAAATGGAGACACAAAGAAACTTGGCTCACTATTATGAGATAGTCAAGATATCATACGGGAAAAACCATGACAAACGCGGCATTACACAGGCTGACAAACCTATGGCTAAAACGGAAAGGGAATAACATAAAACAAAGGATAATGTTATACGACACATTTATCAAACCAATTATCCTATACAACTCTGGGACCTGGGCCACCTCTAAAGAGGAATTGGAGAAGCTAGACTCGTTTCACAGGAATCATCTAAGAAACATAACTGTAATATCCTGGCCATCCAAGATCTTGCGGAATGTACTGTGAAGTTCGGATTAATGGGAGTTTACTGTACTTTGAGTCGCTATGCGACCTTCGAAATGATAGGATGAACCATGGAGGAAGACCAATAAGCTTTGGTCCTTACTTGGAGACAATGAGGGCATCATTCCAAGAAGGACCTGCGCTGAACAAAGTTAAAAATAACTGAATTGACGCAAGAAGATAAGTACATCATTACGGCTAAGGTTATACAGTCCCAATGTTAAATATCTCATCCCATTAAGGTGGTAAATAAGGTCAGTCTGGAGCGCGTTAAACAGAATTGAATCACTTATCGCTGAGATGTAAAATTATAAAAGAGAAAGGACTTGGCTAATTGAGGACATTTCCTTGCAAAACACCTAGGGAAGTGCGCTCTCGATATGAAACTAACTGTTGTCCTTAATGGCTTAATAAATTTAAAAAAAGGTCAATTACTGTAACATTTATTTTAATGTAATCGTAAAAAATGTAACAGTCATTATTTCCAAGGCTGAGAACAGAGGATAGATAAGAACTGATTCTTTTTATCAAAGGAAAATCCTGGGATTGAATTGGCCAAGGAAATAAACAAGAAAGCTTTATACAATGTTTGCTCCACTGGTCCTTTGAGCTGATCTCAAGTATTCCAAATGAAATACGGAACACATCTGGACGACTTGAGAGAGCGCCTTAGTTTGACAGTTTCTAAAGCCACGTGTGTGAAACTATAACTATTATTGTTTACGTATGGTGCTTTAATAATAATGACTCTAGGCTAAGGCATATTCAGACACAGCAACTCTCCGATGCCAGAGAGGTTATAATATCAAAACTCACTTAAATGTTTAGCAAACACCCCCCAAGATACCCTTAAAAGTATCAAACCAGAAAAGATTAAATTCAAACACCAAATAATACTAGATTACAAGTTTAAGTTGTCTTTGTCTAACCAATACGCCAGTTATCAGCATAAAAATGGAACCCACGAGAAACAGGATGACATTTTTAATCTCAGTGTCATTACTGGGGATGCAAGGTAACCTTAGAACAAACTGGCCGCAATTAAAATTAAAATAATGATTCCCAAACTTGCAAGCTATGAATTCATTGCTTTGCTGACATTCATTGCAGGTTTCAACTTCTACCTTCGACTCACCACAATACATGTCTAATTTTTAGCCATTTAAGGAACCGCTTCTGGAGACACTGAACCCAAATAGGAAGTGATACACACCCAGGAAGACATATGATCTTAAATTGTAAATTAATCATACCCGATTGTTGATAAGAGAACTAAACAAATAGAGTACAACAACATATGACGAGACATCGTAGATGAAATTCAAATAATAACTTATTTATATTAATCTAAAATTAAACTTATATTTATTGAAATTAAATTAAAACCTTGTTCTTTTGGACTTCCAAAGTAATAAACACCGATGTACTCAAATGTGGAGACGGACATTTCGCTAGAAGGAAGAATCGTAAAACACAGATTGCCGTTCTTTGGGCGTGTTGTCCGCTCTTACTCCCTGGAAAGAACCATTATGCTGAGCAATATTACTGGGAAAAGAAGACATGGTCAACCGAGGACTCGGCGGTTATTCACGGTGTAAGACGTGGAGGAAACTTGTTCATGAGATCTTCAAGGGTCGGACACGACTTAACTGGATAACATAACAAAATTAAAATAGTTCATCACCAACCTTGTTTAATTTATTCAAAACAACGATACCTCCCCAACGGGGTCGTTCAAGGATTCCCTTTATCACCAACCTTGTTCAATTTATTTACAAGAGACCTTCCAAATCCAAAATACTATCCTTCTGTCTTATGCCGACGATCTCATTGTCGCAGCAAGACACCAAAACCATAAAAAAGCTGCGCGAAGGGTTCAGGAGACCCTCGACATTACGAACTCATGGTTCCTCAAAAACCACATGAAAATCTCCCATGGTAAGTCGAGCACTTCGATTATCTCATCCTACAGGAAACATACATCCTTCGATCCTAAATTAACTTGGAATGGAGAGCGTATCCCAGTTAATAAGAACCCATCAATCATTTGAGTTACATATGACCTGTTGATGACTTTCACACATCATGTGGACACAATAATTTTAAGAGTTCAAAAAAAGATGGGGATCCTCAAGACCTTTGCTAGATCGCCAATATCTTCACTTTCTCATCTCAAATTATTATACAAACAGTATATTCTACCGACAATGGAAGATGCATGTACGGCGTACACCCTTGTCAATATCCACGCAGAACAAATTAGAGGTCATACAAAACCAATACCTCCGGATCCTTCTTAAATGTGACAGAATGACTCCTACGTCAAAAATGAGGAACACATTAGATGACAAAAAAGTTATGGAACATCTCGGTGACGAACAACAAGAATTCTTGAAAATGGTGCGATCTTCTGGTAGCCCCTTGAAGATGAGTTTCTTGCCTACCAGAAGTATGCTCGCAAATTTGAGATCAAACTTCCCCCTTTTGGACGATCATAAAAGATTGCAAATAAAGTCGAAACAAAGGAAGACGCACTGACACCGGGATCACTTAATTAGACGATAACTTTTTCCTGTGTTCCCGGGGTTATAATAATAATAGTTTATATGGCGTCTCCATATTGAAAATTTAATAAACAACAAGATGGCTTCTCCAGTTGATCTCTGTTGCAATTGTGAGAGCAACGCCACGTCAAAAATATCGGCGGGGACCACTTTGGATGAATTGCTGTTACTTTTAATTTTAAATTATAATTAAAACAATTTACATTAAAGAATTAACAACAATAATATCAATCCCTTCACAAACGCAATCAAAATACTGGGGATAAAATATGACCCTCTTATGACCTGCAAACATGTAAGAAACGTTATCTCCTCTTCCAAAGAAAACTAAATTTTGTAAAACGCTACTTGGATACTACCATCAACCGGTTACTGCTGTGTGGCGTGGGTACTAACCTATCCTATACCAACCTAAAGAAAATAAACTTTCCAAAAAATAGTAGCGAAAGCCCTACAAAGGTTCACCTCGCCACTAAAGCCAATTCCGTTGAGGAACTTGTGAGTAGAAACGGGAGCCCCGGTGAAACCTCAAAATTTTCGAAAAAGTGATTTATCAATACAGGAATTATATCGGCTCTCGGGAGAAACACTCGGGAAAACACCGAGGAAGCTTAAAGAGGCTGGGATCACCTGACGACCTCCACTCTCTTATTTTGTCGATGATTCTTGGTTTTAAATAAATCAACAACAATAATTGACGACTACTTTTTATTAATAACCTTGGATATGCCTTAAAAAGGTTTTAACCGGTTCTTGAAGTCGGAGTGGGATGGATCTCCTTTAAGTACCCGCCATTATGGGAACCCTAGAATGTTCCTAATATTATCTGAAGTTTGCGAAAGTAGACATTGTGTGAACTCTTAGGACATTAGGTCTTCATAAGTAGTCCACATTAGTGAGGGGATACCATTGGGTACATGAAGCAGCTATAGACAACTTTGCAGGACAAGGTCTCTGTTATGGCCAGCAGGTATTGTACACGGAATGAAAGTCACCCCTCATGATTGCGAGCCCTTTGTTCTAGAAGAGCTATCGTCTCATTCTAGACTCTCATTTCTTCAGTCCTACAAGCCGCCTGATCAACCTGATAAATTCGAAACCAAGCACACCAGATGTCTCAACGGGGATTGGTTGGAAGCGAACCATCCCCATTCTACGATATTTCCTCTATTTGGTATCTTCAACAGTTCTCGCTGCGGAATCCGCGCACAACGATGACTTGAGCCGATTCGCGTTTGAGAAAGTATCCTTGCACGTTGAGTCCCAAGCAAGACACCTCCTTTGGCATTAGTCATTTCGTCATCCGTCCTCTGTCAAGTCCGACGGATTCCAGAAGACAAGTAAACCCGGCGTCTTCAATAGCCATCATGACGGTCGAGTTGAGCATGCTGTAATTAGGGAATCTCTCGACGCTCAGTCATGACATAGGATGCTGTCCTTTCATGTCAAGCATGCCACAGCGTCATCAAATATTTAAGATAGAAACACTGAGCGAATACGAGGAGATTATTGGGGGATGCTGGGACCATGGCCGTATTTTTTGAAAATCAATATTATAAGCTATATAACAGTTACTGTGAATATTATTAAGGAAACTCATCAAATCGACTAACAAAATTCGCACACATCTCTTGAGTTGCTTCATCAATTTCACTGTTTTCTTAAAATTATGGACATTCCCACCCAAATTTAGTAGATATTGAATGTCTCCCTTCAGTCTCTTGATCTCTTCCTTAGAGTCCATTTCAATCTCTTCCAATTCCAGGACATAATCGTTGGCACTACATAGAATATCGTTTTTTGTCAACTAAGATTCCAACGGTGGCATACATTTCCGCAATAACAAGGCAGTGCAGACTCGAGAATAGCAATGGAGTCGGATATCGTATCTCTTCGATGTTTCTCTCTGCTTTTGTGTTCCTTCTTTTTTGCCAACTTTAATAGATAACTATTTACTACAAGGTTATCTTCTAGTTCTCTGAAAATGCTTGTAGTCTCCATTTAAAGAACTTGTTATCGCCGTTTTTAATATATAGCATATTGTTCCTCTAAAAGTTGGAAATAATTAGTTCCCCCAGTTCACGGAAGTAAAACCCCTTACTTCCGAACCACCTGTTTCATGCGTCAAAATTTTGTCTATGTAGATGAGGAGGGGTTGCCTCAGTCATTAAGTAGATGTTTACCACAGTAGAGGTATGTCAGCCCCATTTCCGGCCAAATAACTACAAACGAGTCCAACACACATCCCCCATGAAACATCTTTAAATTACACCATTGATTACCAGATTGGCACAAAAGGTTCATTCGCTTTAACATTCACAACCGCAAAAAGTGGACCTTGTGGATGATAATAAAAGTCTCTGGTATACAACCGTAGGAATCACACGATTAGTTAACAATGAATTACTGTTTATTGACACGAAGGACAGTTGAAATACCATGGATTCTGTCTTGGAAGTCCTGGAGTCTTTCCTTGAGTTACTCCCCACTGGTTTAATCAATAGCTAGCTATATGATGATGAGAGACAAATCCTCTCCTCCGTAATCTCTAATTTTTTCAGTAGATTTTCTGGGTCCATAATCAGTACATCTTTGCGATGTATCCGAGATTTATAAATTAAATTAATTAAAAAGCAGACACTCATAGAAATCAGTCAGAAGGATTTGCTGAAACAAAAAAGCTTTCGATTATATTAAAACGCCGCTGGACACCCCTCCATGCTCGAACCCTGACTGCGTGGCAGGGCAGCCGCTATATAACCGTTTACTCTCATTTTTTTCCTTATTATTATTTTTTTTTAAAAAGTAATTTTTTTTTTAAACAAAAATTTTTTTAACAATTAAACAAATGTCAGTTGAGGAAGCCTGCTGCGTGGATTGCGAACGAGTTCCCTCGGAGTATGGCTATTCCTATCTTTTGTCTTAGCCATAACCCTTCTCGTTGATCCCTTTTCTTTCTGGCAAGCAATCCTCCGAGTTCTTGCAAGAATTCAGCCGTCATTGGACCAACGGCTCCCGATGATTCGGTCGCAACAGGAGTAAATCGGTAGCGATCCCCGAGGCAAGAATATTTCTTGATTTTTAGGTTTTCCGCAGTCGAAGCAGCTGCTCCAGGTGTCTGAACAGATTTAAAAATGTTCGTGCTTGAGAACGTGTCTATGCAAGTTGCGTCCCAGACCAAAGATCTTCCAGACGTGAAGGGGAAAAGGGTCATCCCGTCAGGTCTCTACCCATCTCCTCTATCAAGACCCACTGGTTCAAGCTGTGCTGGGAAGCCTGAAGCCTTCAGAGCTCTGACGATCACATCATTCAGAGCATCATGACGTGGTCCCCTTCCGGCGCTTCTTCTGCAGGACAGCGGGTGCAATCCTTTCGCATCGACTGTTTTCCCGCATCGGCATCGGTGTTCCTGGCAAACGTCTAGTCCCAGCCTTTGTCCGATTCCAATCCTCCTAAGCAACATTCGTAAAATCATAATAGTTATAATTTCACTCGTGCAGCATTCAAAACAATTCTCTGAACCAACTTCTTCCAACCTCCTCGATCGTAGGAGAGTTTCCTCAACTCGTCCAGGTCGTACCCACTTCTTAGACGTTTGTTCACGAGCTTTAGATCTCCGTCAAGTGTTTCAGGTAGTGTAATACGCCGGCGTCCACAAAAGCACGGTCCTTTCTCATAGAGTAGTCCTCCATTGATATGTTTGATGGAGCGCCCAAGTCCATATGAAAGATATGTCCAAATAGTTTCCAGCGCATATAGCAATTTCGAGACTCAGTGGACCCGTGCAACATCTCTTGTACAGCGATTCCTTTTTTATTCTTGCTGGCCAGTTCAGTCCTAGTAGGGATCAAAGTTGTCTTCGATGGAAAAAGTCTAGTCCAAGTTGTTCGGTTTTTGACGTTCCCCAGGTCGATGAATTGTACATTAGGATCGGCTTGACAAAGGCTTCATACAGTCTCAGACGAAGTGATGTGCAATCGTCGTTTGCCAATCCACTCTTTTTTCAACTTGTTCATCGTTACCCAAGCGAGGACTTTCCTTCTGGCAATATCTTTACTGTCTACATGTAAGAGCCAAGTTTGTTTGTTTTTCGCCATGTTTCACTTGATCTGCTTTCCATTCTCTGATTTCCACAATGTCAGTTTTTGCGATGTTCATTCCAAGGAACCATCGGCTCAGCTCAGCAGGGGCCAGCTCGAGAGTCGAAGTAGGGCCGATTTGTCTTCTGACACAAAGTCGACGTCGTCCGCATAGGCAATTTCGACGATGTTGCCATCATACAATTTCCGAAGATCTCGTAATGCCGCCTCCAGATATATGACAAATAGTAGGGGGAGTACCAACTTTCACGGGATAACGTCTTACCGATCCGCACTCTGAGCTTTGTGTTAGATAGCAACACTCTGATCATATTGACAGAATCTGAGTCCAAGAATTGTTTCAGTATCTTATGAAGTAGACCACGACGGACCGTGTCAAATGCCCTAGAAAGGTCTATTCCCAGGACTATTGTTGCACTTTCAAATCTCTGGTTGATAGCGCAGCGCCACTTGTGGCTCCATACTACATCTGCAGTGGATCTTCCTGTCCTGAATTCACTGTGACTAAGGGATAGATAGTTGTCTACTTGTTCTCTGATTTGGTTCTACGTAACTAATCCCAGACGTTTCCGTAAGGTGTTTAGCAGGATTATTGGAAGTAGGTTTTCAACAGGCCCAGCATGCTTGTTAGGTTTTTGTATTGGTATTAATAGTCCGGATCCAAGAGCTGGGTATTCTTTTTATAAACATAGAGTTGAGTAGTTTTGCCAACTTGTCTGTTAGTGCAGGTGGCCCATATTTGACAAGTTCTGAATTGATTCCATTCGGTCCAGGGGAGCGACCATTCTTAAGATTGACCATTGCATTTGAGATTTCGCCAGGTGTGATAGCTTTATCAAGTTGGGTGGCGTATCCACAAGTATGATCAGATATTTCTCCGCGGACGGCTAATATATCCTCGAAATACGACGCAATATATTCAGCCTGATCTTTGGGATTTGTTAAGAATCTTCCATTTCCGTCATGGAGTTTGAGCTTGTTTTTGTTTTCTTTGTTGAGCAGACGGATTGCAGTGAATATTTTTGATGAGTCTTTTAAATGTTCAACTTCTGCAGCTCTTAGATCAAGAGGTTAGTGGCGTGCTTCTTATTCAAAATCTTTATGGTTTTCTGGGTGGATCTTCTTCTAGACTTCAAGATTTGTTTCCTGTCCGTAGTAACCTTTAATTTGCATGTGTTTAATCGAGTCCATTTTTTATTTTAGTCTCCTGCAGGCAGTATACAGAACCCCGGTATTTCTCAACATCCGAACATAGAAGCTGCCTCTTAGCCACGTTATTCAGGCCTCTGACATTGAAGGTTAGGATAGTCAGGTCATTAAATTGTTCTAATTCCTTTGCAGACATAGGTGCAAGAGAGGCTCGTCACCATCTCAACCAAAATATCTTTCCTTAATAAAAAGTTTTATTATATTAAAATGTAAAATAATATTTTTTAAATTATTAAATTTTGTTTTAAATTAAATATATTTATTTAATAAGTTATTAAATTATAATAAATTATTTCTATTTAAAATATTGTTTTTCTTCCTTCTTGTTGTGTGTTTAATTATCATGAACAATAACCTTGAAAATAACCTACCAAACGAATCAAATATTGATGATTTTATCTTGGACTCTGAACCTTTGTCTAAAAAACAAAAAACAGAAGACCCAAACCAACAGAGACCTTTAATGGAGAACTTTTCTCTTGCTGGGTTTAGTTTTGGTCTAGAAACCGAGCCCCAAAACAATCCAATAATCCAGAAACCCACAGGTATTCTTAATTCTGACATCGAAGATGACCTTGCACGCTCAGTTAAAGAAGACTTCAGCCTTAACCTCTTTGAAGAATCAGAAAACGGAAAACTTATTTTCTGTGGTGGAAGCTCATTCCTCGACAATCAACAGCAATCTCAAGAGGATCAACCGAGTTTGGATCAAAATACCCACGTGCAGACAGATTTCCTATCAAAAGCTGATAGTACATTTCCAGAATCGATTGATTCCACCGAGAATGAGCCCACGGAGGAGATATCAGTTCTTTCTGTATTTATTTATGTGAATTGTCAGTTTCAGTGTAATGTGTGGGAGTTGGAGAAGGAATCTAACAAATTCAAGGAGTGCGGTCCCTGTCACTTTGATCTTACCGACATTCCATCAAAGAGTGCTCTCGAATAGTTATCCGATCTACGCTGAATGGCCGACTACTCGCTGACTCTGTTATTTGGAGAGAATTGCAAGTGTGGAGTAAGAATAGTGGAGGAGTGGTGGTCTCCACTCTGAATAACCTCGGAGTACTGATATTCCATTACATTAAGGTTACTTTTTCGATTATTGCAGGTTAGTCTGGCAGAGAGGTTGAGAAGTGCTGTTAGTGAAAGGATTATGAGGGCTCCCTCTGTTGGATCATTTAATGTATATTTATTTGTTATTGGTAGATTAATGGTTGTTTAGATAATGTGGGGGGTGATTTTGAGAATATAATAGATGATGGAAGTAATGATGAAACTGAAGATGTTCATAAAGAGAGTATTGGAGAGGAGATTGAGGATGTGTCTAAAGAGAGCAATGGAGAGGAGATTGAAGATGAGTTTAAAGACAGTAACGATGAGGATGGTAGGCCTCAACTTAGTGATGGAGAAGAAGAAATTGAAGAAGAGCTTAAAGAATGGGATGATGAGCCTATAGAGACTGATGAAGAAGAAATTATAGATTGTGATGGAGTGGAGATAGAAGAAGAGTCCCGAGAGAGTGATGTGGAGGAAGAGCTAAAAGAATGTGATGAAGAGGAAATTGAGATAGAAGACGATCTTGGAGAGAGTGATGAAGAACTCAACGAATTTGATGATGTGGAGATAAATCCTCGAGAGAGTGAAGAAGAGCTTAAAGAATGTGATGAGGAAGAAGAGGTAGATGAGTTGGGAGACTCTGAGAATGAGGAGGGTTTTGATTTGGAATCTCAGGACGACTGGGAAAGTCAAATGGATTATTCTGAGGAAGGAACTAAAGTAGAGGATGAAAGTTCAGAGGAACCTGAAGTTATTGTAATCTCCAGTGATTCAGAACATGCTGATATCCCTTATAAAACTGAGGACTCCAGTGCCCCTGACAGTGCGGAAGTTATGTCCTCTGATATGAATTCTATCACCGAAGACAGTCACTCCATGGACGCATTCTATTCTGCTGGAGATAACCTTAATGATCAATCAGGGGATTCTCATCCTAACACACGTGGAAATGATATTAATGTGGACGTTGAGACCACTTGTACGCTAAATGATACTACTATTGGTTCAAATGTGGATAAAGTGGATGATAACCACGTGTCTGAGATTAAAACAAATGATGTGTCGAACTCCCTTGGGTTTTTATCCAAGTCTGAGAGTGAAATCCCATTTGAGGAGTCGTCAAAGGAGATTACTGATGGACTTTTTGTCAACATTTGTAGCGTATCGAGTCCGAAGACGTGTGCTTTTACAAAAAGTCATGAAGAAACTGAGTTCTCAGGAAATATGAAGGGGAGTTCTGAGCCTTTCAAAATGGACATTTCAAGTCATCTGAGTAATGATTGTGGAATGAAGGGGACCCTTTTTGAGCTGAATGTCCACGCCAAGAAGTACAGTCATGGTGTTAAGTGTATCTGCTATTTCGTTGATGAGACGGACTATTCGAGATTGGGTGAGACTGGTGGTTGTATTGTAGTTGTCTCTGATACAAATAGTCATGTATTGATAGACCACGTGATTGAGGAGTCGACTATTGTGAGGTCGACTGGTAACACAGTGATAATGACTGCTTCTAAGGCTGATGGGTCATTGGGGATGTTTAAAATATCAGTAATTAATGGTTGTAATATTTAGATGAGCAATTATGACGATACTCACAGCTTTTATAATTCGATTTTACAGAGAATGAGTAGTTCTTGTAAACATGGCCTGTATAGTGAGCATTCCAAATCTAAGAGACAGTAGTTATTGGTTTTTAGTTTTAGAGCAAGGGATATTAGTTAATTTGACTTTAGTTTTTCAATAAATTTATTAGAATAGTTTATTATTTTACATGCGCTATATTACGTGGTGCTACGTCCCTAATTTGAAGTTTATGATTGTTTTGTTTGTTCCTCCTTTTTCCTTTCCTACTAGAGTGTGATTGCCGGCACAAAAATGATCATTTGCTCTCCTCCACTAGAGGGTTTTCCACAACTGCAAGTAATGGACGTCTTTTTCCTTTTATGCTGATTCCGGATGAGCGATTGAACATATGCATACGTTCTTTCACTTATATTCATACTTCCACGAATGTGAAGTCACTAGGCCATCCCATATGAGTACAATCGGGACAATCTTGACCTCTGCGTGGTGTATCAACTCCAGCTTTTTGGAAGGAAGTCATATTTCCTTAGCTTTTCGCATTCCACCTGCTGTAGATTTTGGGAAGAGGTTACTCCCACTTCGATCAAGATAATGTGGTTCTTTTATCAAAAACGAACTGGTCTGGCTTGTTATGCTCAATAATTATGTCCGCTTTTATACAGGTGTCAACTCTGATTTCAACTGAGTCATTACAATGGATTCTACTGAATGAGTCTTCAGTTACTTCTCGTTTTTGAGACCAAACTCTCTGCAAAAGTGGAAATGTAGACACCTCACGACATTGTTATGTCTTCTTACATAATCCCCATGCAACATCTTCTCACACCTTGTGGCACAATGATCCACGGTCTACCATTTTTTACAACGGTGCACATTGCATTTTGTTCTCCAAAAAACAGATTCCTATCTTTAATAAGGCAGAATAAAACTTCCGACCTCGGGGAGTTATTCCCTTTTAGAAGCCAATGAGAGGAATCCTCTATCTTCACATAATCCTTCAACAAATTCTTATAAATAACGGAATGAAGACTCTTTAATCGAATTTGATTCACTAAACCTTCTTTTTTTCATGTTCGATATCAATTTTATATCCAACTCAGAAGTGTCTGCCAAAACAAACTTGCATTCTTTATCTGCCATCATCGAAGTTGTCCATTGTGTCTCTGAAGTTGAGTTGGTATCTCAGATTTTTCTTGCCACGAAGCAAAGATTCGGAAGGATACCTAGAGGTGGCTGGAACCTCGTACTTAAAAAGTACAATGAAAAGTAATAAGTGTTCCAGCCTATGGCAGCTAAAAAAGATGCTGAAACCTGAAAATCGGAATAACAATGAAAAAAATGGAGGCGAATGTTTCAAAGGGCAAAATAATACTAATGTGGAATTTCCACCTTCAGAAATTGCCTAGAAAAACTAAAAGTTCAAATTGAGAAAATTAAGTCAATTCCAATATCGTCCAACTGCAATACTATGTGCGTTGTCCCGAATTATGGGAAAAATAATATTAACACGAATCAAAGATATTGTACCAAATGGAGTATTCCTGCATGGATTCAGTGAAAATCATTCTATTACGACTCACCTAACAAAATTAACTCAATATATATCTGATGGATTCTCCTATCCAAAACCCCATAAAAACCGTAATGGCTTCAATAGACTTGAAGAAAGCATTCGACTCCGTATCCCGGACGCTACTTATATAGATAATTTCTGACACTCTTGTAAATCCAAACAAATGGCTGTCGAATTTTCTAAATGGAAGAAGAGGACAAGTGATGTCGACAACAGAAAATCTAAATCCCGTTTATTGCCGAATGGTGTCCCTCAAGGTTCACCTCTCTCTCCCCTGCTCTTCAACCTGTACACCAATGACGATCCCGATACATTGATACTCTCATACGCAGATGACATTGTTCTTGCGACGAGAGACTCTAACTATGAGAAGGCAGGGATGAAACTTCAAAGTTATATTAGTATGTTGGAACAGGATTAAAGTTGGATACTCTCCTGACATTCGGCCAACACGTCAATGACTTTATTACCAAGGTCAGGAGGAGGACCAACATATTAAAAATTTTGTCCCGATCACCAATTGGGCTTACTACAGAAAATTTACAAACAATATATACTGGCAGTAATCGAATACGCATGTCCTTCCTGGAGCTCGATGATTTCTGAATCGTCGTCTCAAAAATTAGAAGCCGCACAACTTGCTGCCTTGAAAATAATAAATAAGAAAACTGTGAATAACGTATTGAATGTTAAAGAACACCTAAGGTGGAGAGTGAAGTCATTTCTATAGTGGGCAATGAAAACCGGCTGTCCTCTTTCACTCTCTATATCTGACTATCTAGAAAATGAGGGGAATCTATAGAGAATGAGACCGTCCCCGTTTCTACCAATTCTGTTGGATCTTCGAGGACCCCGAACGAGAGCCAGAACCCGGAAAACTTAGTAGTTAACTTTTAACTTTTTCTAATCCGGTGATCTTGGGGTAAAAAAAGTCAATTCCAAGGGATACTCAAAAACCAACACCCAAAATTATGAGAAAGTATGTCAGAGTTAATGTTTTGTCGGGACTAAATTATGCAATATATTATATTACGAAAGATAATCCGCCTCAAGATATCAATCAAATTACTGATATTCTATATGCTTCACAGTGTGCTTATATGGCTTTAATTGCGAAGGTTAAACCGCAAAGTAGCTGGTTGGAGAACATTGAGAAAAAATCTAAAAGCTGACGGCAGAACTAAAACTTGTCAATCGTTTTTCCAGATAGGCTCTCCCTGTGTTTAAAAAACAAAAGGTTATGGATGTTATTTGTGCCTATGGATACAAAAGGGCCATAAAAGGGGGAGGTTGCCAGATTGAGGCTCTACTATGTGACCTTGTAGAATTAAGAAGAAATAGCTGTACATTATTCGAGGAAGAACTTTCGTAAAGACAACTGTTGTTTTGAATTAAATCGAAGAAGATTTTATCGGAACCTATCAGCAAGCAATGGAGATGGTTTTGATGATTAGGATTGTATGTCGTTCTGGGAAAAAGTGTGGATTCGTTTGGTCTATTATCTGACAATCAGCTGGGAACGAGGAAACATTGTCAGGGCGCTAAGGAACAGGCCCTTATTAATCAATGCTTAAATAAGGAGTATGGAAACGCCCTTTATTCTGCTTGGGTTCATGTGAAGAAGGCTTTTGATTCTGTTGACCATGAATTTTTATTTCATGTATTGGACTGTTCAGGAATACCCCGTTGGATTGTTAACTTTGTAAAGATCAGTAAAGAAGTAAATCTCCACTTAGATGGAAGACGAATTGGTTCTGTAAAGCTGGGACGTGGAATTCTGCAAGGAGATTCTGGTAATGGAACCCTAAAGCAAGACCCTTAACTTTATGTCCCCAAGACTCCAAATTAATCAGGAGGATCCTAATACTCTGACTTATTCTACCAATCATTTGTTATTCATTGATAATCTAAAGATATTTGGGCTAAAAGAAGATACTGTTATTAAAATGATGGAAGTTGTTCGCGAGTTCTTTATGTTGCCGGCTTGGAGATGAATTCAAAAAAGTCAGTCTCTAATGTTAAATCGTTATCATGTTGTGAGACTCTGGAAGGAGTCAGTGGATATCGACATTTGGGTGTTTTTGAAGAGAGGGAAGTAATGTTCTTAAAAGCAAAGTTATGGAGTCCATACTTGAAAATATTAAGAGTAGAATAACCATGCTTTCAAAAACTATGTTAAATTATGCAAACTTATTTCGTGCAATAAATGAATATGCAATTTCCCTAACTATTATATTGGACTAATTAATATTAACTTTATGAATTTGATGATATTGACCAGTGGTTCTCAAGAATTTGACCCAGGGGACAAATCAATAAATTATTTTATTTGTAAAGGCCGCCAATTTTTTTAAAACTTAATTAATATAAAAATAAAGCAAAAGTAAATTTATAAACCATTAATCAATTAGCTCTTTAAAAACTGGTACAATGGAAGATGTCGAGGTCCCTAACAACTGACTTAGATGCATATCTGTCAGTTTATTGCGGTATTTGTTTTTTATTTGAACCATTTTGCAAAAAATGGATTCACATACATAAGTTGATCCGAACATTGAAATATTTATGTATGCATTATTCACAAGATTCTTAAATTTTCCTTTGGGTAGAGATTGGTAAAATTTGATAAGAGAAGTGTTGTTAAATAAAGCCTTCAACTGTAAATTGGCTGTCAATTCAGTCAATTTTATTTGGAATTGTACAGGAGATTCTTCAAATTTGACGATGAAGGGCGTTGTAAATATTTTCATTAAAAGTAATTAATTATAAAATTCTAAATTTTTATATATTTGTAAATAATCTCACGAGTTTACTTATAATACTAATTCTTTTCCCTGTGATTACAGCCCCACAGACATACTTTCCGCCTTTTACATATCTCCATTTTATTTGTTCAACAGAACGCCCCTAGGAAACGGCGTTAAATAATCTTTGCATATGGCCAACAAACTGTAAAGAACTTTCGAAAAATCGCCTTCTCAGGGAGAGCGTGGAGGAATATAACATGGAAAATTGTCCACGATGTTGCAGAGGCAACGAAGAGATAAGTTTCTTTTAGTTGCGTTTTTCAAAATAACAACAAGGGGCAATATCTCCTAGAATTCTTTCGAGTTTAAAATTCATGCCTAAGTATCTTTAGGGTGCTTTATCTTTTAGATTCTGATATCTTTAAAATGTTCAATTAATTGCAAGTTTTTAAATTCTCTAGAATCAATTTTCTTCGCTATTTTGCGAACGACCCAACATATTAATAAGGATGAACCTTTTTTTCGAACACTCATTGGATTTCCAATACGGGCCGAAAATAGACGCAGGTTATTTCTTGACCCCCGATATATTTGAAATAGATTTTATCCAGTTCTCCTGATCGGAGTGAGATACATCCTTCACAAGCATCACTCACATCAGCCATTGCGGAAACCCCTTTACTGGAGTAGGGAAGCGGGGGATTCTTTCCTTTTCGGATGCCTGCGAAGCATTGAGCGTCTCGACCGATGAGGAAATGAATTAGGATTTTAAAGGTGGCACTGAACTTGCTGTGCACGTGGTTTTAAAAGGTCAAATTTGAAAAATCTTTAGAACATCCTTTCTAGTTGGAGAGGTCTTACAAAAAGAAGGTCTCTGAGCTATCCATGGAAGGGAGACATGGAACCGACAGAACAGGCTTTTGTTTTTTATCTCAATTAATTCTCCCACGTGGGTTGATCAAAAACTAATTTGTAGTGTCTATTAAGTTTTGGCAAATACTGTGCAGAACAGATAAAAGTGTCCACCAATAAATACTTATTTGAAAGCCAGAGCAGATTCCGTGAAGGAAGATCCACCGCTGATAGTTGGAGTCAGACAATCCTATGTACTACAAAAAGTTATTAATATTCTGGATGGGATCTCCCTTAGGAGACAAGGGAGATATGATCAAGAAAGCGTTAGCTAATGCAGCTATGCGTATACTAATAGAAGGATGGTTGAAACTCCAAAGGCAAGCACTGAAAGAGTTGAAATCCTGAGTATACCTGGACTCTATGAAATTGATAGTTTTGGAGTCCTGAATGTGCGGTCCGAGAGGATGGTCAGAGGACTTTGCCATCTTGAGGAAGTCCCAGTGACGTTCCGTAAAGTATTTCATGATTGGGGGGACGTTTAGTGTTCATGCATCACAGGCGTACTCGATACTAGGTAGAACGAATCGTTTGTATAGAAGCTCTAACAATGGGGGGAAGATACTGGAGAGTGAGTGAACGCCTTGAGAATTCCAATTTTCTGTTGGATCCTCGTGGATACTAGGTCCACTTGATGGGTAAATGTGAGTATGGAAATTCGAGATGACTCCAAAGATTGAAAGGGTTTTCTTAATGTGAAGCGGGAAGTCATACAATATTATTCGTGGTGTTGCCCGTAATTTTTTACGTGCTGAATAAACGTCATTACATGTGACTTGTTTAAATCGTTTGTTTTGTCTAAAATCATTATTTATTTAGAATCTCTGGATCACCGAAAAGAAAGACAAAAATCATTAAAAACCTTAAAATTAAAATTTAATAAAGTTATTTTTATTTTTTCGGTTAAAAACAATAAATATTTAAATTTGCACGTTTTGTCTTGTTGTTTATTATTTTTGTAAATCTCAGCTATGATTATTACTGTTTTCTGATTTTGAATGTTGAAATATTCGCCCCTATCTGAGCTGAGTCATATTTATCTAAATTGGGGTAATCATCCCTTTTTTTAGTTTTCACCCAATTTGAGCCTATCCATACGTAGAATACTTAGAAACAATCCCAGTGGGATTTTATCACTTGTTCTCTTATTGACATTCCTGACTTACTAATGCCCCGATAATATACTAAAAAGGACACTTAGTGGTCGACTTGTATGCCCCTATCAACTACTTAGTGATTTTATATATATTTTCGAAGATGACTAGGCTATTGCTTATGTAACCCAATTGATGTGCTCAAATACACAACAAGCTTGTTTAGTAATTCGAACAAACGTTCCAACACCCTTCCACGTGACAACCATCTTGGTAATGTATGAATGATTTTTTGAACATGGCTTTATAAGATTTTCGATATTGTATTTGCCTCTTCACAATATACTACAAGATAACTCACCTGTTTAATTAAAATAACTCTATACTTCATAAGATGCTCTGGTTTACTTTATGTTGTCGTCTAACAAAATTTGACATTTCCAACTTGCACCTTGTAGACGCATTCAATATTTTTTGAATCTCTTATGCAATTTTTGCTCCCATCTCCTCAGTCAAGTCCAACAGGTTCGATGATAAAAAAGGATAAAGCATACAGGCAGCTGACGCTTACTTCTCCTGTAGCGTGTATTTTTGACTTAGCCTGACACGAGTGACACGTAGTGCAGAAAGTTTTAACCTATCATGCTACACCCATCTTCGATAACTAATATATTCTTTGAGCCTCCTCTTAGATTGTACTAACTTCATGGAGGTATCCATTGTGCTCATGTCTTCTTCGTATATTCATATTTGAAGCTTGGCAGTTTTAGCAAACTGAAAATATTAAGCAAGATTGGAATCACGTGGGAATCCTGATGGGCGAGATCCCACTGGAGATAGCTCTCCTATTTTTACATAAGACTCCCTCCGGTTAGGAAATTTATTATATTTTTGAACATCCGGACTTACTATGTCCATTTGTTCCTTTATCACTTGTTCCCTTATCGACAATCCAGGACTTACTAATGCCCCGATTATATACTTTAAAGACACTCAGTGGTCGACTTGTATACCCCTATCAAATAATTATTGATTTTAAAATATTTTCGACGATGACTAGCCATTGCTTATGTGAACCCAATTGATGTGCTGAAATCTTATCAGACTGGTCGCTATCGTAACCAAAAAAGAGCGTTTTCCGTGATAGAAAATGAATCAAAGGCGATCTAAATTCTACACCTACCCCCTTGGAGGACCTAATAAGATGAAAAGGAGGCCAAACTCAACGATACCAGAGGATCACTCGTCTATTGCGTGCTTGTGTTGGATCGAGAGAAGACCACCGGGCCAAACTGAGAGCCCTATTGAAATTCGCTGGGATCACATAATTTCTTGTTTTGTCTTTAACTGTGGTCTTTGTAAATAAATTTCAATTTAAATAATAATAGTTTAAAATCTTGGTATGGTCGCAATATTATCGTAGAAAATTTTTGATTTATTTTTTGAATTTCTTCATTATGAAAAATTTGTATAGTTTTTTATTATTGAAAGTAATCATGTGGATCACAATTTATCAATAATTTTTTGATTCATCTCATATATTTTTTGCATGCTTGTAATAGTGAAGACTGTATAAAATAATCCTATATTGACCATTATAGTTCTCCACTTTACTCGTTCTTGATATTTTTGAAATTTGAACGAACAGGCAAAAACTATTATTGGAAACAGTTAGGAAACATGTTAAGCTCTATCCTTATCGGGAATTCAGATACCTCATCAACTTCCTAATTAAGATGGTAACCACTGATTTATTTATTCTCAGACCAAAATTATTGAAAGTTATTGATTCTGTACACGCAATTTTGTAGTTTCTATACTTTGTGAGTAACTCTCCGTTTTGCAGTGGAAATCACATTATTTTTTTAATTTTGTTAGTTTTTTATTTTTTTAAAATTACACGTAATAGATTGTTTTTGTCGTGTATCATCGGTCTTCTTTTAATCACAGGTTTGTATTTTCTCAAATATTAAAGCTATTAGAACTCAGAGGCAAAAATAAGTAACGAACTTCAAAAACAATTATAAAAACTCATGTTTAGTTACAAGAACACCTAAAGGATATTTATTGTGCTCTAAGTTAGTAAAATCATCTAAAAATATGGGATTATTGTTGCACATGTGAAGGATTCAATAATGAATGAAAATTTGCTTCATGAATTTTTTGAAATTACCAAATATCACTAATTTGGAAAAATTGCAAAACTCACTGTATTCAATCGAAGAAATTTGTGCATATTTTGTTAATTACGTTGTTCCACAAGCTTCCCCATTTTCACCAATCTTGCGTAACTTATTCTTGAGCGATTTTCCCAGCGAATCCAGAAAAGACACCAAATTTGACTCACTCTTTTCTAACGATTAATTAAAATGACCATTCATTACAACGAGACAGTGGATATCTCTGTTGAAAACCCCACTTCTGACGCAAAATATTTTTTATCCGTCTTGTTTCATATGGTGGTGGTAAATGCTGGATTTTAAATTCAAGCCATCAATTTTATTGTATATCTTCAAGTTTTGTACAGTAGCTACACAAAATTATTTTTCCATCAGTTTCATACCATCCTTGTAGCCGTTTACAAGAACGGCTCATGCTGACAATCTGTAAGGAAAAGCGCTCAACCTAGCACCTTTCCCTTTTATCTTCTTCCCTCTTTACGATAAGCGATCCGATTCAGTTCAGCGGGGTCAGTGATCAGCTTCCTATAGGTCATGATGTTTCCACGGCGACTGGTACTAAAATGAACTTTCCACCAAAACATTCTTATTTCTTTTTCTTTAGGGTCTTAGTCTTTTCAGATGCTGATCCTGGGTGAGTTGCTGTTCCTGCAATGTTGGAGAGAAAGATGTCATCCACGCAGGTGGGGTTCAGGCGAGAATTTTTCAAAAACCACAATTTTCCCTCTATTCACACATTGGTTCAATTTTCTTGTTTTTACGATCCTGCAATCTGTGTACTTGTCACATGGAAAGATTAACCCAGCTACCCCCTGTGGAATATAGTCAATATCTGCAAACATTCATAAACAAACTATACTAGACTTCCAATCCAAAATCATAAAACTTTGCAGAAATTATTCGGCTCATATGACAACCCCTCCAAATCCTGGTATGACTTACCCCCTACAAGCATCTGCCAGGAACACGATCGTGAGTGCTTGGGGTTTCAGAATTTGTAAAAAGTGCTCACATTGACAATTAAACCACAATATCCTCCAAAGACCGTCCTCTTCAAATTTAGTACAAATAGGGATCTTGGTTAGGAATCGACCACATTAGGTTGCCAAAATTACCAAAAAATACATTAAGTACACGTGGCGGTCATTTTGAACGTCATATGGTTCACTTCCACATAGTGGTGTTTTTACATTTCGATAATGAAAGGAAAAAAAGAATCACGCCTTTTTTCCTCATCCAATGATGACGTACCAAAGAGCCGCCTGCTTGTAACTCTCCCACTTCCTCATCAAATCTGGAGACATTTAAGAAAATCTAGTTCCACCAATTTTATGGTAATCATCCTAAAACATAACATCAACTGTCTACGGCATTAAATGAAACCGCTTTTTTATGAGTTCGAACAACGTGGATATGCCTTACAAGAAATTAACTTCCCCCTTCTTACAAACTATCATCCACAACTGGCTATTCCTAGTAGGCTCAGGTTGAAGCGGAAACGATGTTGGTCTAATCAATAACAAAATTCAGTTTACTAGTGAACTCAGACATCAGTCTTTCTCACATAACCTGCCAAAGATGCAGCAGAGAGGTAATATACGACCTCCATTCAGACGCAATCTGATCCAACAAAAACCTCTTCGGCTTTCTCGATTGCCAAAATTAGCTATGAAACTCAAAAAGGCCAAATGAAGATATTGTCGCTTTTTTGTGACATCATTAACATCGGGGGATCTCAATTCAAAATACTCGTACGAGTAATTTAGTTCTAAAAAACTCCATGGAACAAATTTTATGTTATTTTATTTTACTTGCACTATCAACCAAGAAGAGCAACAGAAAAAGATTTCATATGGGTCTTTGGAGTTTTCGTTGTCTTGTGAGAGGTGCTTTCTCGATGAGCGTTTGTGGTAGATAGTGAAAAGGCAATAATCTACCGAATTCTTCTTACGTGGTCTTCCAGTGTCCAAACTGTAGAACGGTAGAGCCTCGCAGGATGTCTAAAAAAATTTGACCGGATGTCCTTCATTAGAAGCAATCAGCGTTCCAATGATGAACAATTTCATCGTCAATGGATTTCCTATTTTTTCAAAAACGCAGAAAACCGCTGCCATGATCCTACTTGGATTCCTGATGAGGGTGGGATCCAACCAAGTAAGAAGCAAATGCAAAAGTGTACAGTCTGGATATGCAGTGAGCAGGAGAGTTACTGGATATCGGAATAACGAATGCCAAATAAACACTCCGACCTCATAGATGTAACCACGTTGAAAGAATGCTGTTGAAAATGTAAACACGAATTTCTACTACAGTAAACCCTCATTAATCTGAACCAAAAAAATTTCGATGCCTTTCGGATTGTGAAGTAATAAATATATTAATTTAATTTAATTAATTTTTTGTTTTAATATATCAGAAAAAAAAATGTAACAAATTATTTAAAATCAAAAAATTATGTTTTATTTAACCATAAATGGAAACTCAATCCCCACGACCAACTCGGTCAAGATACTGGGCATAACCTACGACCCACTCTTGAACTTCAGCAAACACATCGACAACGTCATCTCTTCGGCACAACGAAAGCTAAATTTTGTTAAAACACTCCTTGGACAATATAATGGGTGTTTCAATTCAAATTTGGAATCGCTCTACGTGCAGTATATTCAACCGTCTCTAACTTACGGGTGTGCTGCATGGGGAACCAACCTATCAAACAGGAATATAGAAAAAATCAATACCTTCCAAAAATGGCCAGTAAGGCTTTACAAAGGTTTTCTTGGACACCTCTAAACCCTACACCTTTGAGGAATTAGTGAGGAAAACCGGAGCCCTACTACCCTCCAAAAAAGTTAGAAACCCCCGCCCAATCCGGAAATGCGTTGGAACTCAGGAAGAACACTAGCAAGAATCAGATGGCTACTCGAGGCGGCCGGAATCACCTGATGGCTATGTATTTATTTAATTTGTCGGTGATTTTTGGTTTTTAATAATAACGAAAATTCTCCAATTTAGCTTCATAATTTCCTCGTAGACATTATAATCTTCATAAGGAATGACGATTTCGTTATCGTCGAGGCTTTCTGTATGATTTATTTATTCCTCATTAACAAGTTCTTCCAGTTCTTTTTTTAAACATAAAAAACAGGATCTTGCATTATATCTTCATTAGCATATGAATCAAGACATTTTATTGTCCCTGTCTTTTTTGAAACAATTTTTATTGTGACTTCTTTTACTTTATTCCATGCGTGAGATACCATAATGATGGCCTTCCGTAAATTAACAAAAAAGTGCTTAAAGTTCTTGATTATTACTGCATCCATTGGTCGAAGATGAGAGTTGTGTTTTTTGTAAAGAATAAAATGTTAATGTTTTCAAAAGATTTCGTCAAAGCGTGGCTTGGAGCATTACCAATAAGTATTACTAAAGAAGAGGTAAAACAAACTATTATTGAATGCCGAGATAAAGCTCCTGGAATGGACGGGATACGCCTTAAGTTATTCAAGGAGGATCCGGATTGCCTTTTTGAGTCCTCTGTTACCTATTTGTAGCAAGTCTCAATATGGGATATGTACCTCAAGCTTGGAAGGATTCCATTATTCTGATGATTCCAAAACCAGGAAAATCGAGGACGGATCCCTTGGGTTATAGACCTATTAGTCTAATAAGGTCAATTTCAAGAATCATGATGAGGATGATTTATAAAGACTTACACGTCAAATCGAATTACGGAATTTCTCAGCAAGGAACAATCCAAAAAGATCATGTGGAGATTGTTTTTTCATCTTGAACTCTGAGATTGATAATTCCAAAATTTTCAAATATCAGCTGAGTGTCGTCTGTCTAGACAAATCGAAGGCCTTGGATAGTGTCTTGCATGACGCACTGTTTTATCTGCTTATCGCAGCTGGAATCCCAAAACTTTTACTTGATTGGTTAAGAAAATTTCTGACAGAGAGAAGATTATTTGTGAGATGTGGAGGATTTACTTCTGAAGAGATTGATTAGAAGAGGGGAGTGCCACAAGGCTCAGTCTTGAAGATGGAAATCCGCTTCGCCTGATCCTTCCCATGGCAAGAAAAAACCGATTGGATAAGAAATTCCCCTCCCCGATCGGATTCCTCTGCAAGACCGAGAGAAGGCTCTTCCGGAAAGTAGTGGGGACGATGGAAGATCACAGACGTCGAATGGCACGAGTGATTGCGAGGACTGGGATCACCTAACTGTTTGACTCTTTTGTCTTTCTTTCTCGGTGTTCCCGGGGTTATTAAAATAAATAAAAGGCTCAGTCTTGAGTCCTCTGCTATTCAATATATTTATGAGAGATTTTCCGGCTCCCAGGAATCCTAGTACTAATGTGATTATTTACGCGGACGACGTACTGATATCAGACATTTCGAAAAGTCCGGTAGTGTCGGAGGGAAGATTACATGGATTTTTGGAGGAAATTCTCTTGTGGTGTAAGTCCCGTGACTTAAGTCTCTCAATGGAAAAGTCAAAATTATAGAAAGTTTTTTCAACAGGAGTACACATTGAGTGGTATCAGCAATGTTGATCATTTACGTTATTTGGGTGTCTGTTTTGGACGTAGAGGAGATTATGTTGAAGGTGTCAAAATGAAAAAGGCTTACCAAGCACTTCTGTGTCTACGAAAACTCAATTTGAAGAGGGAAACGTTTAT
This sequence comes from Dicyema japonicum, assembly GCA_011109175.1. Lineage (NCBI taxonomy): Eukaryota > Metazoa > Dicyemida > Rhombozoa > Dicyemidae > Dicyema > Dicyema japonicum. Next base: position 135,280 of record RDEW01000057.1, on the reverse strand, counting down.
CTTTATTTTTGAAAGAATTATTCTGCCCTCTCTTGTCTACGGATGTAAAGGATGGTATTTTTCGCAAAAAAGAGAAAGAATAATCAATTTTCGGACAAGACGAGAAGGATGGTAATCAATCTGGCCCTAGATGAGGAGGAAACCCTAATCAAGTCCGTAAGGAACGTGGCAGTGGAACGGATTGAGGGTTTTCTTCTGAGGACCAAAGTGGATGACACGTTCATTCAGAAGATACTGTGAAGCTAAATTGGGCTAAAACTGCGAAGAATCAATCCCTCACGGCAGGATTTTTAATAACGTAATCCCCCATAACTATCGCTATGTTTTGGTTTTTAATAAAAAATGTTATGTTGTGTATCAGTAAGTATAAAGAACTTGTAACATTTTGATTCATCACTAAGATGACTGATGAAAACCTTAAAAAGTTCTGTTGTCATCCAAGCCCTTTTATTTGCATAGTACAATATTTTTAAAAATCAAAATCTTTTAAACATCTTGGTCTTTAAAGTTTTAATTTTTATTGTTCCAGTTGCATTGGCACAAAGAGCTATAGTGATCTTCACTTTTGATTGCTTTATGCCCTTTCTATCTTTAGATGAATTTGTTTTCGAAGGAAAAATAAAAAAAGTCTAGTTTCATCCGTGTTTATCAATACTTCAGGCTCAACTTCTTTTAACTTAATCATATTAAAATTAATTTCTAGCTTCTCTGTGAAGAACTTTTAGTTTAAGATTAAATCTTCCTTTAAATCTGTGTAGCGTCCTTTACTAAATTCAGGATTGTTGATTCCTAACTTTTACCAAATATTTTAGCTTTGAAATGATATCTTCAGTAATAAAACCATTGATTGCATCCATTCTTGAAATCCATTCAACAAGGGAATTATCAAGTTGATGATGTTTACCAGCTGTCTTGACTTGTTAATCAAAATTTCAGTTTTCCCATTTTTCACGATTTTTAAGAAATTCTGAAAGTGTCGAAATTCCTTAATAAAGGTTCATTTTTATTTCACAGATATGGGATAATTCTGAAATTCATTTTTTAACAAATCATTCTTTTCTAGACAATATAAATTTCAGTCCTTTTCCTAACATGTGGTACTTAAATTAATTAATTGTACATAAAATAAATTAATCAGAAATTTTTAATAAATGTCTTTCAGATTGCGGATAAGGAAATTTCGGTTTATTGAAGCCTGTTTGTATGGAATTTTGGTAAAATTTTTCTGACTTATCAAAGAATTCGGATTTTGAAGTTTTCGGATTATTGAAGTTCTGATTAATGATGGTTTACTGTATTTTTGAAATTAAAAAGAACAATTTATTATTATTATTATTTAAATTTAAATTAATAAATTTCGAAAGTTAAAAAATATTATTTTTAAAATTAGTTAATTTTCTTTAAACTTAAACACGTGATACTTGGTTGATGAGTCTGGAAAAAGAACGACTAAAGGTAATATTACAAGTCATTTGAGTTTATTAAACATTCCAAACGTGTCTCCCAACTCGAATTGAGGATAGGTAAGCGACCAATACGTGAACTTGAACTTCCAAATGTATAAATTCTTTTTATTTCAAGGATAAAAACACGTTCCTCGAATCAGCCCTATCAAATGAACTTCCAAGCGGACAATCCTTTGGTATTTCACTCATTTATTTCTTAGAACTCCTCCACTCCCAAATATTTCCCTTCTCTTGCAGTTACCCCTTCTTCTCCTGAACAAGGTACCTTATTTAATCGAATTAAGAATAAACTGGTAAAACACGTGTCAGAAAGTCTGTCAGATTCGGACATCCAGTCAGTTGACCACATATTAGAGTATTTTCTCAAAATTCACTTATAGATGTCTACTTGGACTATCCAGGGACCTGGTGGACGAGTTTGGGCCATTTTTCCCGAAAGTAATGCGAGCCGTGAACAAACTGCTGAGGAAGTATCCAACAGAATTGGCCCTTGTTGAGTCAGTGTTTGTCACTTTGGGCCTGATTATGGTTCACAGCTGGAAGTATTTGGATGGAAATGAATTTTCCTGTCTCCAGGCCATGACCCCGCTCTTTGGGAGTCGACATCCAGAGTATGTCAGGGACTCGGCGGTGGAATGTGTCGCCTTTTTACTGAGAAAAGTAAATTTTCTTGTCAAATGGTTAGAGCGGTGACATTCACGGATTTGTTGTTAATTTGGTTAAGCTAGACGTCAATATAACAGCCTACGTGTTAGGATTCTCAATAGTTGGAGTCAAGGGGTCTCTCAATTCACTTGCAGAGGTGGTTGTGAGAGAGTTACTCCCCTTGGAAGAGCAATTGATTGGCCAGTTTGTTGGGAAAGCTAAAACGATTATCAAAAAGGACAGTATTTTCACTTTATTTGACATTTTTATGGTTTTCCGCCGTTTTATTGTAGTAGGAGATGAAAGACTGCAGTCCTGACAAACAGGTGGCCATTACCACGTGTTTTAAGCAGATCAGGCTCCCTCAGTCAGTTATTAAGGTATTAAGTTATTTTAGCATAGAACGTTCCCCACTTTTTGCGCAGTACTAGTGGACTTTTGGTGGATCTTCTTATTCGTGTGGTGAACGAGTACCCCATGAATGATATCCTGGATAATGTAGTGACTTTTTAATATGCTAGATTGTGTACTCTGATATGGCTCAGAAGGTTGACTTTTGCCGAGGCATTGGTGACCCTAATGTGCAAGGAGACCTATAGTTCGTGTATTAACACGTGACTACACACGTGGGATTAAGTCAGCGTCAGAGATAGTATCCATAATGGCTGAGTTTGTCTACAATGGCATTCCATTGGTACTGACTGAGGAGTTAAGTATCCTTAAAGGCTACGTTATCAATGTCCTCGACTCCCTCAGTGGATTCCCTAATGAGCAGCTGTGGGCGTGTTTGTCAGTGCTTTCGCTTTTCAGTGACTGTGATAATATATTAAATTTACTCGAGAATATGATACACGTGGTTGGGTACGACAGTGTGATATTCTCAGTCATCACAGATGTCTGTGTAAGGCTGAGTTCTGAGATACTGTGTCGACTATTATGGAGTATTTACTGCGATTTGTTGGAAAAAAAGGAGGATTTGCTTTCAGTTATGATGAATTTGGGTAAGTTAGTGCACGTGGTCGGGACGAAGGACATATCCGTTATAGTAAATTCAATAATTCCGATTGTTTCATCCCCCAATAATAATATTCGTCATCATGCCCTCGAACTGTTGTCACACGTCTCGTTAATATCGGAAATGATGAATGCTGATGAGATGGAGGGTACCTTATACTCATACAGGGACAAGCTGGTGCTGTTCAACCGACTTAACCTTGAGTCCATGACTGATGCGGAAGAATGGGTTGTGCAGGTTGGAGGGTTTATGTATTGTGAGGTATATCTGAGGATGTTGATGGCAATGTGAGCTGTAACTTGGTGATTTTGAGAACGAATTTTTCAAGATCATTTCCCAGCAGTTTTCTCGTCAATTTTCCACGTTTTGGCCGGTCTTCATGCAAGTCGTGAATTCGCGGAACATGAAATTTCCTTACAGAGGTTTATGGTAATTAATGCACAGAATTGAATGCCATGGACGTCTGTGGTTTTTACAATAGTCTTGTTCAAAAGGCACGTGTCTCATCTCATACCTCACTCAATATTCTGTCCCGTTATCACCTTCAGCTTTGGCAACTTGTCCACAAAATGGATGGAAAATTCCGGAGAAATATTGCAATGAACTGATATTTCACTTTAACCAATCAGCTGTTACACTCCCAGACAACTGATACCGTCACCGAGGACCTCACTCAGTCTCCTGTGGAGTATGAACGTGAACATTCTCCAAACTACAAGTTCCCTGTTTATTAATGATAGACTTTTGCTGGCTAAATTGGACGCCTTTATAAGGATATTCTCAAAACACAGAATTCCTTACAACAAGGATTGTGTGCATTTCAAGGTGGTGTTTGTATGATTGTAGCTGTTGTCTCACTCTGTAGGGGTCGTTAGAAAGTCGGCCTTGACTGCTCTATTCTGTTACTCTCTCCCAATGTTGGATAAGTATAGGAGTTTGCTGGAGAGTCTGATTGACGACAAGACCAGTGTTTTTGAGATTAAGGATTTACTGACCACGTGGAATATTCCTGTTGAAGACCAGAGTTGTGTTATCCCCGTTATTACCCGGTAGTCGCTGATGTTTACGTTAGAATTTTGTATGGGAGACTACAGACGGCAAAGTCTGTTGGAAAGTACAACAAGCGACCGTCTGCTATATTTGAATCCTTGTTGACATGCTCGGTCCCAGGAGAATGGAAACTGATGGAGGAATATCTGCTTCAACCATTCACCCACGTGCTTGATGGTCACCAGCCTTGTGAGGACATATTCTCCCACAGTAAACGACTTTACGACCAATTCGATTTCCAAAAATCCCCATTTCCTTCAGAAAATACATTTGGTTGTTTTTTGACTCATCCAAGTCCTCTCGAGTTACTCTCCTCCTACGTGGAGACTCTCCACAGAGTAAATCCCGGAAATAATGGTTTCGAGAAGACTTACTACCACCTTATTTTGACGTTGATCACAATTTCACGGAAATTGGTTGAGAATGCCAGCCTCCTCCACCCTATCACATTAAGAGTAATATTAAACTTCGAAAGATGTTGACACGTGGGATTATTACTGTTTGTGTGATTGTTATCGTAGTACACTACTTCTGTTAGGAAGGATGAGGGGGATGCTTTATTTTTTGGTTACATTGAACCGCAGATTATGAAGATTAATGAGAAGGGGGTTACTGGACTGACTCCATTTCTGCGGCTAGTGATGTGCTTGAGTGATATGAAAGAGTTATATTGCTTATTGAGCTTCGAGCTGTGGTAATCACAGTGCTCTCTCTGTAATTATGTCCCACATCAACTCCCACTTGAAAGTTGATCGGAAATGTACCCACATGCTGGTAAAAATTGTTGATAATGTACTCCGAACGGTAAGGGTATGGGGTTAAAGGTAGATGAGACTATTGTGAGGTACCATATTTGTGGGATTATGGATTACATTCACTCTTCTCTGGAATTGTTGGATCAGATTAGTGATGTTTGTAAGCATGAATTTCCTTTATTGGAAAGGTTGGGGACCATAATTGATCACAGGTGAATGGACTGGTGACAAGTCCGGAGCAGTCAGCCAAGTTTGTACAGTTGATTTTTACCTTGCTGGGCACTGCACGTGACTTTTCGAATTATCTGCTAAATTTGGTGTTGAAGTTGATTCTTAAAGTGGATGATTACTCCAATATTGTGTGGTAGTCATATTTAGTCTATTATAGCCCATTTGCAAGACTTTTCTCCACTACTGATGCCTTTGATGATAGAAGAACTTTGGTCGAAATCACCCGAGTATTGATTTGGCGGCATTTTTAGGCAATGTCTGGTGGATACGAGGAGGCTGAGCTGTTGCATTCGATAATAGAAGATGTAATTATGTCATAAGACTTTAGATTAACACTCCCTCACAGCAAAGCATAAATGATCCCAATTATGATTCGATTGATAGAGGATTTGTGGCTTTTAGGGAGCTGTCCACATCACATAGACTTGGGTTACTTGGTATATATTTGCTACTACATAACTGCAATTATTTGGTCAAAAAGGTAGACTTTGGTCCTCAAATTGTCAGTTTGATGACAGGGCTGTGAGAAATGAGGCTTATTCTGCGGTAGATCAATTAGTTAAGTATTTGAGGAGTGGAATTGTCCCCACCGATGTCGTCACCTCCACTCTGGATGAGTTTGATGATCTCATCTTCAAATCTGTGACTCATGTAGATTTGGTTAATCACTTCAGACTTCTCGGGATTTTTTCATTGGTGTCCTTAGAATACTGGTGGTCAACTTTGGGGACGAAAGATACTTCAGTCTTAGAGATCTACTCGATGATGACTTTACTTCTGGAAGAGACTTCTTCTTCAATGTGACATATATGCAGGTTGCTGACGACTTACTTGCAGGTCAGCCGAAGATGCAAGGCCTTGTCCAATTTTGTGAGGGTTCTGAGCGAGGTAAGGGTACCATCTGAGTATTTCGTTCGTTTCTTTCTCCCCCTCTTTGAGTCCTTCTTTGTCGTTAATGGAGGTTTCAATAAAAATTAGACTCTGACTTCTTCGACATTGGCTTCATACATCGACTGGACATTTTCTGCCATTGGGGCGGTCTGTAGACAACTCAATTGGGAGGAGTGGAATTATGTGTTTGAGCGTTACCTTGCCATGATTTCTTCTAATACTATGACTGATGGACAGGAGTGGTCTGTAAAGTTGGAGGTTGTTGTGATTGTAGGGCTATCGGAGTCGTGGTGGATTCGTTTCACTTTGACTTGCATGGAATTGATGATTTGCGAACATATACCCCTTCCAATGTTGTTTTGGATGGGGACGACGAGGGTGACCAAGAATTGGTCTTTAACTTGAAGGCCATGATCGGGGGAGGCGATTGGACTGTTGTGGTGAGCTCTGAGGAGTCGAGCATAATTTACAAGACATTAATGTCACATTTGGAGATTATGTACAATCTGATGAACAATGTATCCCTTCCTGTCATTTTAGACGAGAGTTACTAAAAGAGTCATTCATAAATTTAGTGAGGTCGCCAAACTGAGACTTGGAGTCATTCCACTCGCTCTTGTTATGACAAAGCTACTTTTGCTGTTTCCTGCTGCACTACAAATGAATTTGGTCAGAATAGTGCTCAGTTTGACTCAATTACTGATTTCTCATAATTATTCAGTCAGGAGGATAGCACGTGGGACTCTTATAGACCTAACATCCTTCGTTGGGTCATCAAAACTGTTGTTTGTATTGGAGACACTGAGGAGTCAACTTTCGACGGGATTTTAGGTGTCGCGTGTTTACATGTAGATTTTTATTTTGAGTCACACCGTACATGGAATATTGGAGAAGATTGGTTTAGAGGAGACAGTTCTACTAAATGAGGAGTGTACTAGGATTGTGCCAGAGGTAGTGGTGGGTCTTGATGGTAAATCTTTATTGAAGATCCGTTTGGAAAGGTTTCTGAGTCTAAGAAGGTGGATGCAATCATCGGCAAGACTCCCGAAGCCAAAAAATCGGGACTTTTGGAAGTTTTCACTTTGATGTGCCGCTTTGTTGGATCTTCCACACTCTCTGCGTTGATTGAACCTATTAGAGAACTGATGACTGGGATCAAACTCACGAAACGTAGTGTAGTTAACAAAGTTGGGGAACTGCTTAGTCGAATTGCTGCCACACTCGTAAATAATGACAGATTCACAGTGGAGAATCTGTTTTTTGAAGTTTATAAAATATTCACAGATGAAGCTGCACATGATGTGTTCAAGGAATGCGGACTTTTGGTATTACTGTCTATATGTACTGTAGTTGCTGTATCTGCTTGTAAAACGGGGGAGGATGAGTAGAGAGGACATCAGTCATAGAGAATTGTTGGATCCATTGCTGCCTTTTATCAGCAATTTCACGATGAGCTCTAATTTTAAGGTGGAGATGGTGGTAGATTGTTGAACTGTCGATTAAATGCCTGACTGAACTACTTTACTTTGATCTTCCATCATTCCCCGAATTCGCTGTCAAACTGTTTGGGCAGCTGTTTTGCCTAATAAAGGCTTATTCGAAGGGTACGAGCTCTGTGTCAAATAAGAGTCTGGTAATCTCGTGTTTCAAGGTTTTTTTGGATTTTATATCCAAGTCCATTACTGTTTTGATTGGCTACATTTATGTGAAGGATGCCGAGGATACTCCTGATCTACAAGTCGAGGTGCTCCTCGAATACGCTGGGAGAGACATTTCAGACGAACATAAACAGGCGGTACATTCAAAAAGATACATTTCTTTATTCAATCAGGTGACAATTTCCCTTCATGGCTATTAGTTTTGGCTTTGACTTCAGTTTCCCTGACAATGCCTTCTGGATCAATGTGCTTGAATGAGGAATCTACTGTAAGTCGTCAGGATTACGGAACTAGTTAGTTTGGTTTTACTATTCTCTTTGGAATAATTTCACTTTAATATGATCTCTAATCCCAGACAGACTAAGAAGGATCCATTAAGCTATATCAACCTTATATAAGTTTATTAATACAATTAAAAACAATTAAGTTTTTTAGATAAGAGGATTGCGTAAGCTTTCCCTCTGATCACTCCATTTAGAAACTTTTCTCAACCAAAGTCCTTCGCCAAGTTCGCTTTTCTTCAAGCGATCTTTTTTTACGATATTTGAATCTTGTAAATTTTGTTAATAAACCGTGCGTGATGACATGGAATTATATCGGGACAAAAATTAAACCCGTAGTATTTGAGGCTGTTGGAAGTAAATAGAAATATCAATTATATACAGTAATATCTAAGGCAGGAATGGAAACATCCCTATTAGCATACATGAATCCAACCCTCCACGAGTGAGTCTTTTATTTTGACTATAGTTATGTCTCCAAAATTTCACTACAAATGCTTAACATTTAAAAAACACGTGCGAGAACTTGAAACCCTCAAGATATCCAAATATTAACATGTACTGAAAAAAATATAACAGTTGGAGGAACTTATACATGAGTGCTTCGAGAAGCCTTAGATGAAATTTCTGAATACACGTGCGAGAACTTGAAACCCTCAAGATATCCAAATATTAACATGTACTGAAAAAAATATAACAGTTGGAAGAACTTATACATGAGTGCTTCGAGAAGCCTTAGATGAAATTTCTGAATATTATTAGAATATCAATAAGATATTATAAGAGGTATTCAAGTAGTATGCACGACAGTACGAGAATACAGAGGGACTAAGAAAATACGCTACATTAAATCGACTGCTGATTTAAAGTAGAATGAAGACCTGCATTTGTCAAGGCAAATTATTGAATATGCTTACTCCCTTATGTGAAATATTGAGACAATCAGAGGGATGAACTAATGGTGTGCTTCCATATGAGAGTTGTGAAAATTAATGGTAAGAAGGAGAGTCTGAAAGAACGTGAAGAACTGATTGTGCCCTCTATGTTGGAAGACCTGAAAAGGAAGATGGATGAGGATACTGAAAGGACTGAGAAGATGACTTGCGACTCTTTGCAAGTTCGGCTAGCATCAGTATAGAGAAAAGATGTTTACCACGTATAATATTTTCGTAGTATTTTCGTTAATTCACTTAATGAACGTTCTGATATTTTTTTCGTGCCATTTTTGTTAATAACTTTCTATTGGTTTCTCGCACAGTTGTTTGCATGAGTTGACTTGATCATGTATGTTGAGAACAGATATTTTGGGGTGAGACAGTCCCTTCTATGTGTGGTTATTTTCAACTACTTACTAGTGTTTTTAGTTCTCTCTCTAAAAATAGTAGCAACCCCAGTCATAAGAAATAACAGGGACTTTAGTGTTTTATAAACAATTGGTTTGGGAGATATATAGGAATCTATGTAGAATAATCCGCTCTGCGAAGCCACGTTAGGGTTTCTACAGATATTATTAATTCATAAATAGAACATCCGATAATCTCCGTTTTTGGCAAGAATGCTCAATATCAGAAAATTAAGAATATCCAGTTTCTAGAATTTCAAACGTAAAATGATATGCTTATCAAAAATCACCCAGAATTCCATCAAAGACAAGAGGAAAGTAAATAAACTTTTGTGACCCAATGAAGTAAAAATATATGACTTTCTCCTCAGTTCTATCTAGCGATTAAGTTCTCCAGAATTGTAAATCAGATTACATCATATTGATAACTGAAGAGAACCCATCAACCAGGAAGCCGTGTAACAACATAAGTAAACATTATTATAGGATGATATTAAAAGCATTTATTGTATCGACTTTAAATGGACGCGAATTCATAGTAAGTACAATCATCAAAATTATTACAACGCTGATTTCTTCCAAATTTTGTCATAGGATATGAGCTCGAAACATTAGTGTATCAGACGTTTTAGAATAAATTTACTTATTGTCAAAATGATAACACTAACAAAAATTATTCAATTAATTCTAGTCGGAGATATATATATTCAATCTGTAATTTCGTAGCCAGTCCAAGACATAACTGACAGGTAAGTTAATTTTGTTAATATTCTAGGAAAGTCAATTCATTTAGATACATTGAAACATTTCCATCTTAATGAATAGGTAATTTAATGATGTCCTTGCGAATAATTTTTGACCCACCGAAGTTTTTCACTTAAATTTTAGTGAAGAAAGAGATATGGCCTCATCACTATACTGGATTAGAATGATAGTTTACATGTATCCTTCCATCTAATCAACTTTGGCGTCATTCCCATCTGTAATAACTTGAAGAGAAAGTTTCATGACTCTTGCTCGCGAACGACTTTGAAAAATCCAAACATGGCGAATTATTATTTAAAAATCAGACTCTTTTGCACATAGCGAGTAAAGTATGGTGGTCAATAGTCGATTGCGGGATAATTTGTATATCTATAAAAAAAACGGATTATCGTTATCCTGAAACAATAATATAAATTACATTATCAAGTTGAAATTGAGTATATTGCTGTTATAAACTATAGCATTCATTGTGTCTGTGAAAGCTTACTGCAAGTGAGATTAAGTGCGATAAATGCATGTTAGTAATATTAAATCTTTAAGGTTTAAAATGTTCACTAGGATAGACCAAAGACAGGATCTTTGTCATTTATGAGTCTTGTTCTTAGAGCAGTTTTTTTCAATTTCATAATTGAAAAAGCTGTTCACACACCAAACATAGCAATGATTTTTGTCGAACCTTGTTAAAGTTTTTAAACTTTCAGTAATATATATAAAGAAAGCAGATACTCCAACCGCCAATTACTTAACTTAAGTATAGAATCTGATCGGATTTCGAATTGTTCCATTTATAAGCTTCAATATGCATGGAAATATTAAACGAGTATGTTGATCAAAAGACGAGAAATCATTAATCTTTTTTGAAATTCTTTTGATAGCGATTCAAGTTCTCATTCACACTTGGAAAAATTACTTACAGTAAGTGCACCACTGTACTTTTTAGCTCTTTGCACGAGTAAAGTAAACAAAATGTTTATTTAATCGTCGAGACTTCCATAATCATATTTTCGAAATAAAACATTTGAAATAATATGACAACTGAGTAATGAGTTTGTAATTACCCTGCAATAAAAAATTAAGTTTTTTGATATGTGTGGTAATATCCACTGAAAATGCCAAATCTTTGAACAAAGATTGACATTTCATTTTGTCTGTGTTTTGGCATAATTAGAATTATTTTCGGTCTCAGAAAATGAAATCTTATCATTACTGTGAAGTGACTACCAACGGACTGTAGTATAAAAAAATTAGCTGAACTGATTATTCATATCTATGGCTGTTCAATAAACCTTTGGTTGTTGAAAGCACGACCTCTGATATAGATTACTGTTTACGTGTTTAAACTGAACTCATTTTCCATTTAAAAACTTTATGCACAAATTTTGCTGATGAATATATTTCTTCAACTATTTTCGATTCTTTTGGTTGAAGTGGTGACGACGTTTCTATTGCACTATGTCTTATTCGTTTTACTTACTGACTTCTCCGTTCACTCTTCGATCTTTTTATTGCAGAAGACTTAAACAACCTTACAGAAACATCAACTGGCATGCAATCTAACAAAATATGATATCTCTGTCTGCTGTTACAAAAGACAAAACGACCGTACAATCAACAGAACTGTTTGGCAGATTCCACTTTTTTACTCTCCCTCTGGTCTGCCGACATTATGGTTTCGGATTTTCAGTCCATAAGGATCTGATTTGCTGTGCTACAATAGTGTGATCAGCATCTGAAATTATAATGGAAATGGGGGACACATGAACTACCTAAGAGAACTAATGCGCAACGGAAAATCATGGTTGAGCAAACGGAGAGGATGATTCGGAATACAACACAAGGGAATTTAACTAATTTTATGTTTTCTCAAGAGTGCTTTTTAATAATAGTTCGATGCGCCATCGGTGCTCAAACATACAAGCTTCTTCAAATCAACACATAGTAAAGAAGAATTTGTAGTAATTTTACGAAGATATCTTTACTTGTACTAGTATCGTGCATTGGTTCCAGTACGAGAAATTATTCAGAAATATTAAAATCTGAATCACAGACTCTAACAAAGATTGCAAATTGTGCAATTTTAACAACGTAGACTGTTTCATCGATCGTAATTGAAAACTAGTTTAATTTTAACTATTCAGTTTTTAATTTGTGTTTCAAATTCAAAGATATTTCATTAATATTTTCGGCAGCAGTTTTCTGGTTAATGAAATATCTTTAAATAAGTGGGCGTTGTTCGGACACATAATTCTTGGTATTTTACAAAGCATTGCTTAAGACAACATATCACAACATCATTTACCTTTTCATTACAAGTATTCTGCAGATTTCAATTACAAGTATTCTGCAATATTTAATAAAAAATTTTAGAATTTATATCTCAGTAACCAATTTATAATTTTT